>CM076575.1:31734278-32088912 GCA_034641835.2 Pinus albicaulis
CTTGAGGGCGGCTGAGATGAGAATTGATTTGAGAAGCATAGGTGGCATCATGTATATCGGGAATGATACACCCGATTGCATCCGTTAAGCATTTGAGGGCGGCTTTCTGGCTGTATGGTTTTACTAGGAACAACCAATAGGTATCCCAAGTTAAACTTTTAATTCCTGTGATCAATTTCCCATTCTTTTCTAGCTCTTGGCAACATGATTGTTCCAATGTCTTGGCTGATAATAATTTACCCGGTGTACATTGAGAGATCATGTTAGATAAATAGAGAGTATTGTTAATCAAGTCAATTAAATTGTTCGTAGATAACTTGCATCTAGAAACCTCTCTCTCTGCTTTCATCAATTGGGACTGCCACTCCATGAACATAATTTCTTTATGGGATTCTAAGATTTTAGGCAAGTTTGTTGCTTGTCCCTCATTAGTGTTCTGCCAAGTGAGAAAATCCGTTAAAGTCTCATCAACTTGCTCTAAGTCCTGCCTGGCATTAACTGATTTGTTTATTATAGATGTTGTTATGTCACACAGAGGTTCAACTTGGGCAATTTTATGACACAACAATCTTATTTGTGTTATTAGTGCCTTATTAATCTGTATTGCCTCTTCTCTGAAATTGGCAGGCTGGGGAAGACTCTTGAAATTCTCTACTTGAGCTATTAATTGAGCAATTTGCTCATCTTTTGTTTGTACCATCTGTTCATTTATTGCTTTCAATTTCGCTAATGTCTCCGATGATTCTTTCTGTTTCTGAATCGCTTCTGAGTTTGCTTTCTGCTGTGCCTCTAATAGCTGTGTTTGTAGTGAAGCGATCGCTTGATCCTTTTCTTTCAACAAATTGCTCACCTCTGATGCCTTATCCATGGTGGCTGCCGAATAGGCACCAGCATATTGGGATAATTTTGTCAGGTCGTCGGAGGGGTTGCGTTCTTCCTTCCACACTACATTGGCTGTTATTGTTTGTTCAGGGAACAGGGAAGGTTGATCAATCCTTCTCCTTTTCCGTTGTCGCTTTATTACAGCGTTATGTTTTGGGCTATAGAAAACATCCAATGGAGGAATATCTTCCACCTGCAAAATAATTTGATCGGAAGGATCCTTGGGAATTATTTCTAATTCTGTAGTCGGGGGTAGACCACTGGTTTCTTTGCTTGGAACCCTTTTGGCATCAGATTCCGGTATTGGCCGCTTTTGGACGTCCGTGATTCTTCGAGCTCTCGAAGATTTCTTATAATTGAATCGAATTGTTGCCATTCCTGGAGTAATTTTGGGTCAATCTGAGTGTCAACATTTATCTTCTTGCTGCTCTGCTCCAGCTGCCTTTCCTGTTCCTGATCACGTATTCTCTGTGCTTCCTCTTGTTCTTTCTTCTTTGCCTCTTCCTGCTCTTTCCTCTGGAGTTCCTCCTGCTCTCTTCTTTGGACTTCTTCATAGATTTTGGATGTAGCAGGAGGTTTGCTGGTAAATTGTTGCTCAGGCTCGCTTGATTGTATCATCGGGGCAGTGGCTAACAAATCTAGAGGCAGAGTTTGCAACCTCTGCTCTCTAAGTTTGTTAAATTCTACTAACCCGTCATCATGGTATCTTATTTTAGCTATCTCTTGAACCTGAAATATCGACTCGGCCGAGGAGAACAGGTCATCAAACTCGTCTTCCTTATGTTCAAATTTAGTGAGTTTGGCCTGATCTAGAACATTATAGACGACCTTTTTCGGATCAAAGCGTTTGTTAGGCAGAGTGGCGAGTTTTAATATATTAATCTTTTCCGCCTCTTTCTTTGCGTGTTTATAATCACGCAGAGTATAGACGCCACACCTTAGAGGGAAAGGAGGCCAGACTTGCTTCTTTGAATTCCGGAGAGTCTTTGTAGCCGATGCGGATGTAAGCTGATATGCTATCTCTTGAGCTAAAAGTTTGTCTGGTATATACAAGGGGAGGACATGAGGTCTGGCCTGGGTGCCGAAAACTCTTACATAAGTGAATTTTTTCTCTCCGAACCAGGTTCCTAAGGCTGTCAAGTCAATCTCTGCTTGAGAGGAGATCTTAGGAGTAGGTCTAGCAAAAATTGCATAGTAAATAGGTAGCATGAGTCCATTGCAGAGTTGATATAGGTGGTGTTTATAATGGACTTTGCATAATTTCTGGTGATATATATGAATGGGCATGGGGTCTTGTGGAGTCCATCTCCACCCTAACACTGGAAACTCAGAATTAAAACATAGGGTATCTAAAATGTAGGCACTAAAGTAAAATGGAGGAATGATTCTATCAGTAACACGGGATTTGTTTCTAAAGTCAAGAATAGTATTTTCTAACCTATCTGACAATATATTCCCCCAATCCATGATTTCCCTATTACATGCTGCTTCCATCAAAGGTACCATTTCTATGGAAAATTTTGAAGAATCATGCAATCCCCACATTCGACACATCATAGCTCCAGCATAACAATAAGGAGAACAGAAGGAACTGATGGAGTACTTACCCGAAGACTCATATTTCTGTTTTGCCGGGTTTTGTCTCCATTCTCGTATAGGTTCTGAATCAATTTCATTTTCATCTATAAACTTCTCCAGGAATGCTTTATTATACTTCTTCTCTGGTTCAGGCAAATGGTACATTTGTCTCAAATCATCAGGCTGAAACGAACCAAAAACTCTCCCATCAATAGTGCAGAATATTCTGTTCGTAATTGGAATTTCTTCAATGGCCCATCTCACTACATCTGTATATGGAAGAATTTTCTCCCTATCCGCTATCCTGTGCAGGTAGGAATCAGCCAAATCTTTCAGAGTAGCGTCAGATTTCTGACTTGAGCCTGCTGAAGCTTCTACCGTTGTTTGCTGAGGTTCCTCGTCTTCAACGCTGTAAATGCTCGCTTGCCAGGCTCTGTAGACCAAGACATGTGGCATCCGAGATTAACTTTTGCTTGATCTCGGACCCAAGGCAGCGACCATATTGCTGTGAGCGTACCGTGCTCGCTTAGATTTCTTCCTCATTTGTCCGAACTTGTTTCCATGTGGAGAAGCTCGCACAAAAGATAAAATGAACGTAATGCAGAGAATAGACGGCGAAAACTGGTACAGAAGACTTATGTCAATCAATAAATAATGGAAAATAATCATAAGACTCTCGCGTATGTAATCTCTGAAGGGATTTTAGGCGTAACTGCTCCATTAATTGGTCGTTTGAACCTGCCAATCTATTAAATGCTCATCATGTCCTTTATTTTCCTGAATAGCCTCATTAAACGTGGATTTGATTTTTATTTGGCGGTTGGGCTTAAGTCAATTACCATTATATAGTGAAAAAGGCTTTTTAATAATAATTAACATAATATGTTGAGCCGCCATAACAATCCTTTTTGAAAGTCGCGCTTAGCTTTATCGCTATCGGCGATCGGAGGAGAACTTAAGCAGTCTTTTGAGTTTTCAAACAATCCCCGATCGCCGATAGCGATATCGCTTAACTCGCATCGGGAGATTTTAAGGCAAAGTTCTATTGCATTCATATCGCAATCCCCGATTGCCGATAGTGATATCGCATCGGAGCAAGGAGAGGGGCCTTCATTGGTGATTGTTTTATTTCCGATTGCCGATGTTTTATGAACTCAAAAGGTTTTATAATGATTTTTTGTTTGTTTTTGGATTTTTAGAGGAATGATAAGTTAATACCAATTTAATCTAAAAAAGGGACCCATTTCATATTATAATTTCTAAAGTGCACCTTATGAAATGGGGTTGTTGTATAGCACAACAGGTTAACATTTGGTCAGAAGAAGAAAAGTATTCTAAGAATATTGGAATATTTAAACTTTTTATATAGAAACTTTTATCAAAAAGTACAAGGAAGATTCTCAATATATCCATATACACCGAATATAATAAAGGCTATTTTGCTAATTTCTCCTCTTGTTAAAATTAAATACATTCTAAGTTTTAAATTGGCCTCTATTGGTTGATAATGATAAAACAAAACACCTTTCCAACTTAGCCTTTTTTTATTGACTCCTTTGTCATAGGTAGAGCCTCTGTTGCCAGCAAACGTTCATAGTTTCGACAGGGATACCTTTTAACCATTTGATTGTCCATGACCCCTCCCATCTCAGCATGATTAAAAGAGATTTAATTCAAATATGTTTACTTTTGTATTTATTTTTTCTTTACATTATTTTTTTAAGATAAAAAGCCATTGTCCTGCTTGCTGCTAAATGTTTTGACAATGCCATTCACCCACAGAATTCAATCGTAACAAGCTTGCCGTGATGAGACTCTTTGCCAGTAACGACAAGCCATTACCTCATTGTGGTATGTGTTGTTGAGAATGCCGATTAAACTATTTTGTAATGGTCATGAAAGGTGCTTCAATTGTGATAAGACCCTTATCTAAACACGTATATTTTTTTAGAATTACACCTTCCTATAATCACTATCACAAACTTGGATGAATGGATGGACAATTTTCTCCTTTAAGAGAAAATGATGACAAGGAAAGAGTTAACATACTAACATTTAAACCAAAGGTCACAACATTGCAGATATTGGATACTTTTTGAGTTGCTGTTTTAAAACATTAAAATGATTTACAGTAGTTCTAAATCTTGAGGAGATTTCAAAAAAATTAAAATGAGTTTTTCAGAAATGTGAATATAACTAATTTCATAGAAATTGTTCTTCTTTAAAGGCTTTGTCATAAATATTAAAAGAACTTCTTTAGAGCAACTTTTCAATATAGCAAAGGCCAATAGAAGCTATTTTACAACTTTATTTCCTAATGGTCCTAAAAACATAAATCCTAATAAAACTAAAGGAGAAGGGGTTACCTTCTCAATTGAAGAATTTCTTTAAGATGAGGCCATTAACAGGAAGAGAGTCCCTCTTTCCTGATAGATCTTGTAACATGAATGTCGAATGGCCTATCTTCTCGCTGATCTGAAATGGTCCAAGCCACATTTTTTGGAACTTGGTGTGTTTACCTTTATCTTCATGGGCTTTATCCCATTTCAGAACTAGATCACCAACCTGCAACTGTTTAGAACTAGATGAAGCTGAATCAAATGATTTTTTGATTATCTGCTGATGTTTTGCATGAGTACCATTTCCTTTTAGCTTTCTTCTTCTAATTTTAAAATTCGATCATGTCCCACCGTAATAGAAGAAGAGGCCTTTTCCGAATAAACCTAACTTAGAAGCTCTAAAGAAATGCTAGATTGGTTTGGTATCGTTTTCCACATACAAGATTAAATGAGTAAGCACCAGGAGGCCTTCTCTGTTATCTTTAACCGCCGACAGTGCGACACAAAGATTTGTGCGTCTTTATGATTCTCGTTCAACAGTTCGCTGGTCGATTTTAACATTTTTATTGGCAGACTCGAAGTGCACCGTCACCCAGACAATAATTAATATTTCGCTAAATCTTCTTCAATAGCGAATTCAAACATGGTATTACCGTAAAAATAAGATGCATTATCAAAAACAAAAGATTTAGACACCAAACTCGTAATGATGAAATTGATTTACAAATTCTATAATTCCTTCAGAGTTTGTTGTTTTTAACGGAATTGCTTCAACCCACTTGGTAAAGTAATCAGTAGCAGTAAGGATATACTTATGTTGTTTGGAGGACTGTGGAGAAATTTCCCCAACGATATCCAATCCCCATTGCTCAAAAGGTTGCTCAATGTTGACTGGTTGCAAAGGGAAAGCTGATTTTCTTTGTCTTCCACTGGAGGTTTGACAAATTTGGCATTTCCTTACATATTCGTGAGTATCTCTGAATAAAGTGGGCCAATAATACCCAGCATGAATGATTTTGTGAGCTGTTGTGTCAGCTCCAAAATGTCCTCCGGCTGGTCCATCATGTAGCTCCTGCAAAACCTTTTGTGCTTCAGTTTTTTCTAGGCATCTTAATAAAACTGAATCATAGTTTTGTCTAAAAAGTACATCATCAATGATTATGAAGTTTTTTGCTTTTAATCTAATGGCCCGTTTGTTTTTATAAGAAAGATTAGGAGGTGCATATCCATTTTTCAAATAAAAGATTAAATCTGCGTATTGAGATTCAGAATTGGTAATACTTATCTGATTGATTTCTTCCATATGTTCTGTATCACCTGATTTCGGAATGTTGGATGCTCCTGCTAACAACCTGCAAAAACCTTGACCTCTAACAATCTTTGCTGGCTTTATTTCTAATTCATACTCTTGAAGTGCTGTAACCCAATTTGCCCTTTTCTCACCTAATTCCCTTTGGATCAGTAATTGCCTTACTGTAGAAAAAGGAACTATAACTTTTGTATGAGTTTTTAAAAGGAAGGGACTGTAGTGTTTAATGGCTTTATACACAGCAAAGGCTTGTTTTTCAACTTCGGAGTAATTTAGTTCTGCACCCTGGAAATTTGAACTAAAAAATGAAATCAGTGCTTCCAGGTCATGATCATTAATTTGAGTGAGTACTGCTGCATAAGATGAATCGGATGCGATAGTATACAATGTGAAATGATTAGAAAAATTGGGAGTGTTTAAAGCCGGGCATTGATTATTGATTGTTTGATCAAATCAAATGCTTCCTTTTCCACAGATCCCCATCTAAACACTGAATTTTTCTTAATCATGGTTTGTAATGGTAAAATGATCTGAGAAAAATCAGGAACAAATCTTTTGACAAAGTTGATCCGACCTAAAATGACCGTATGATTTTTTGTTATGAGGAAATGATTTCCTTAAATTTCTTTAATCTCACGTATTCTAATACAACAAGCCATCTTTCTTAGAAACAGTTACTTCAAGAGTTTCTTTGATTTAGACAAAGAAGGATTTTTTGGGATTGGAGTGAACACCAGGCTTCTACAACGTTCGAAGATTTGATTCAAATCATGTAAATGGTTGGATCTCTTTTTAGAAAATACAGTAATGTCATCTAAATAGACGACTACTGTTTTGTTGATCAATCCTCTGAAGGCTATATCCATTGCTCTTTGGAATGTAGCTCCTGCGTTAATAAGTCCAAAAGGCATTTTCTGATAGGCGTAAGTTCCCCATTTTGTTCTGAAAGTAGTTTTGAGTCTGTCATCAGGATGGACCAGAATTTGGTTGTATCCTGAAAAACCGTCTAGAAAGGACATTAGTTCAGAACCTGCTACTGAATGGAGTATTTGCTCCATAGTAGGTAATGGAAAATTATCTTTTTGGCTTGCCTTATTCAGATTTCTGAAATCTATACAAATCCTGATGTCACCATTTTTCTTCCTAACAGGCACCATATTGGAGACCCAGTTTGAATGCCGGACCAGAAAAATAATCTTTGCTTTCAAGAGTTTATTGAGTTCTGATTTTATCTGACTCTCTAAGTTTGGATGTATTTTCCTCAATTTTTGTTGAACTGGTTTTTGTTCAGAAAGCATTGGAATGGTATGTTGGATGATTGATGTATCATAAGTTTTTAAGTCATCATACTTCCAAGCGAAGACATGTTTATTTTTTCTCAATAATCTAATGAATGCTATTCTTTCTTCGACAGAAAGTCCTAGTCCTAAATTGACATTTTGAGGATTCTGCTCAGTACCGAGATTTATCAATTCAAATCTTAAAGTAGAACTTTGAAGTTTTGAATTGGTTACCTGTTTAAACCTATCTTTAATATCATAGAGATCTTCTAGTTTGACCATAGGTTTTGGTATTGAGTTTTACTCATGCTTTTCTTTCATCTGAAGATCATGATCATTTTCATCAATGATCTGATCATTGTAGGACTCATCGGAAGTTAAGAAATGTAAAATGTCTTCATTGTGATTAAACACTCGCCAATTGGTGATATTGTCAGGAATTGATGGCCTAAAAATCAACTCTATTGAAAATCTATCTGAGCTATAATCTACGGAAGGTAGGAGCTTAGAAGCAACATTGGCTAACAAGTCAGCTGCTGCATTCTGGGATCTGGGAATAGGCGAAATATTGAATGCTAAGAAATGAGATATAAGTTCCTGGACTAAAGACTGATAGTGTTTGAGGTGATTAGAGAGGCAATGGATTGTATTTCGAACTTGTTTTATAACAATCTCTGAATCACCAAACACTTTCAAATATTGGACTTTCAGGCCGATAGCTTTATATAGTCCTTGCACCAAGGCCTCATACTCAGCTGTATTATTTGTGCATTCAAATTCTAACCTACAAGAAAGCATTGTTTTTCCTCCCTCAGGGCTGACTAGAATACACCCTGCTCCTGATCCTTCACTGGATTTAGAACCATCAAAATATAAAGACCAAAATAAAGAATTATCAACAATTTTATTTACAGAATTCTCAGTAACATTAACACATCTTGAACTGTCAGTTTGTGAAAAATTTTCAATTTGTGATGTGAAATTGTTTACTAAGAACGGAGATGGTTGGGCAATATAATTGCCGAAGAATGATTCAGAAAAATAATTTCCCAATATGTTGTTATTAAATGCAATTGGTTGATTCTCTTGTTCAAACTCTGTAACAGTATGGGTCATGTGCTTCTCCCGATTAATTTTTATTTGATTTGGCTTTCCCCTGTAGGGAAGCCACATATGAGACCAATCGGTAGAAATATATCCATGGAGCTTCTCAGACCAATCCCTACTCAAGATTAAACCATAAAACTCAGGTATATCAGCGATTAGGATATCAATTATTTGAACTACTCGTGGATCAGATGCTAACCTGATAGTAACAGAATAAATTTCCCCTAAGACTTGGACTTTAGTTCTATCTAACTGCACAATGTGAATTGAAGACTTTTGGGGTTCTATGTTCAGTTTCGAACAAAATGAAGCTGGAATTATATTAGATGATGCCCCCGAGTCAATTAAACAGTTGTGTAGATTTCGATTGTAAATTTCAAAGGTTAAGAGGAAAGGTGGGGTATGGGAATTTGATCTGTCTCCGATTAGAATCGTATCAGTGGCCTCAATTCTACCAGAAGGTGGTTGTCCTGAATCATTTGCAGCTTTAGCACTAGGAAGAGGCGAGGAAGGTACTGCATTTAGTTCCTTAAGAAGCAATTCTGTTGATGTTTTAACTTACTGAGTTCAAACATGGTGATGTTTGCCTTAGTCTTCTTCATGTCATCAATAATATTGTAATCCATTGAATCCGATACTACCAACGTCTTTGATGTTGAAGGTATATTTGAAGACGATGGTTGGTTTTGAGGGACTGTTGCAGTCGGCTTCCTTGTAGGTGCCTTTTTTTTTGCAGTATTAGTACCTGCACTCCTTTTCTTGGAACTTGCTTGGATAGGTTCAGGGGTACTTTTACTCCTAGTAGTCACAGGAAAAGCTTCTTGTTCAGTCTCAGTGTCGGAGTTTGGCAATATGAAGTCTCACATTCCATGGCATTCAACGACTTCCTCTTCTTCAATTTCATCGGATGATGTAATTGTTTCATCTTCTTCCTCTTCCTCAGGGTCTGAATCTGCATTGGATATAACATTTGGTGGTTTTGACTCAGTTTTCTTAAAATTCCTAAATGGTTTCTTTGTTGAAGTTTCTGCTACTTTCTTTTTGATTTCAACCATTTCATTTGACATCGTTTTGAGGACCTTTTGAAGACCCTCCATATCGTATGGATCTTTGGTGTTTTTCTTCTTTGAACCGTCCTTGAAAGACACTTTCTTGGATTTACTATCTTCGAGAGCAACTTTCTTTTCCAAAGCGGTTATACGTTTTTCCACAGCGATGGCTTCTTTCATGTTTTCGGGCAGAGTTGGTTTCGCAGCCCTATCAACAAAAATGGCTATATTTGAAGGTAAGGCTGTGATATACCATTCGCTTCTAACTTGTTCACTTGGCTTGGAATCGGTGGGAATTTTATTCAAGAGCTTATTGAATCGAGAGTTAAACTCCTTAATTGGTTCTCTTGACTCAATTCTTAGATTTGAAAGATCATTGATGAGCATGGCCAAGGATCTATCGTCGCCATATTTGGTAAGAAACTGTTCCTGAAAGATATTCCAACTGGTAATGGATCCAGAGGGTAAGGAAAAATACCAAGACCCAGCTGATCCTTGTAACGTGTAGGGGAAAAGTCTCACTACAACATCTTCTTGAGTTACTCCTTTTAGATTAACTGACAACATGAAATTATTTATATGTTCCTCAGCTAATGTTCCAGTATCTGGATTAAACTTTGGTAACCATTTCTCAGGATAATCTGGTAATGGATGTAATGGTGCAGGCATAGTGACTGCACCAGGACTATTCCATGGGTTTTGAGCCATCTTGGAAGTACCAAGGTTTGACTGTGATGTTCCAGGTGATTGGGGAGGGGGTAATAATAAAGACTGTAAAGGTTGTGATGTTGAAGGTGGTGACCCCTGGTGAACAGTAATATGTAATGGGGAAGTGGGTGTTTGACTTCGCACTGGAGATGATGAGATGGAAGATGATGGAGAAAAGGTCTCACTATCAGAACCTTCAGTGTTCTTTTTTGCCTTTTTCCTTCGGGGTAAAGGTAACTCAGTTGGTTCAATGCCAAGTTTTTTGCTTTGAAGTCTGGTGAGATGATGAGGTAGGTGAAATTGCGAAGTCTGACTGCCTTGAGATACTTCAGATCTCTGAGGTGATATGGAGAAGCCTTGAAGTTTCTGAATGATAGAATGAACTTCAGGGGACTCCGGACTTAAATGTTCTGAAGTATGGTGTGATTGAGCAGTGATAGTTGATCCCTCTTCTTCTCGTTTGGACACTGGTAATTCAGAATGCAAACGGGAGGTCTGAGGTGAGGTGGAGGGTGATTTACTCTGAGAATGGTCTATAGGTTTTGATTTACTCGCCATTCATAGTTGACAAGGCCCTCCTTCTAGCGCCAAAAATGTTGATGCCCCAAAAATCGTTACATCAACATTGGGGGATAACCACCCGGTCCGGACCTTAAACAGCTCCTTTTCCGTTTGGGATGGTGGCTCCGACTGGATATAATGGGACCAGTTTCCCGATAAAGAATAAAAAGGGGTGAATGAATGATTGGTTTTCTAATAAGTGATAATGAATGGAGTACTTAATCTATAAGCGAAAACGTAAATGACTATTTTATCCCGGGAAGCTTCTATTCTTAAGTGCAACATTTGATGATCTGTGTTTGTCAATAGGCATAAAGATGACACTATTCAATAAACAAAGACATTCATTTAAATAATAATTACTTCGTTCAATTAGTTGAACGAAGTAATTGATAAAACATTGTTACACTTATCTTTTTATATTACTGATACGTAAATGATTAAAAGAATAGCAAATTGTAAACATCCAGTAGTGGAAAGTATAAAGATTGCTGTTAAAACACATTCATATATTCAATAATAGCAAGAGTAATCAAACAACAATTTACATAAAAAGAATGAATTCAGACATAGATAATAGTACCATATGAGCTGCAAATATTTCTCAACGTCAATCGCAATTTGAATTCCTTCTTCCGACTCAGAAATACTTTTAAATAAAGGTAGTAGTGCACATCCACATAAAAGCTTCGTTATCAAAATTTGGAAAAATTGGTCCAGTTTTCATAAAAAAATATGCCTGAAGTACAGTAGTGCAACTTCAGGTTTCAGTCATATACAAAAACTTACGACCGTTTCTAAATACATGAAAGGGTCTATAAATACTAAATTAAACTAACAAACTACAAAATTAAAAGGCTACCAAATTGGTATAACCTGATCTTGAATATATCCTCTTCAAATAACTGTACCCAAGAAGATGACTCATCATTCGACTCTCTTGCTTTTTGTCCCGAGTTGGCATATCGCTATCAATGTTCCACTCTCGAGGGCTACCGAGACGAGAATTGACGGAGCAGCATAGGCATCATGTATTTCGTGAATGATTATACCCGATTGCATCAAGTACATTTGAGCAAGACGCTCGTTGTATGGTTTTACTAGGAACAACCAATAGGTGTCCCAAGTTAAACTTGTAATTCCTATAATCAATTTCCCATTCTTTTCTAGCTCTTGACAACATGATTGTTCCAATGTCTTGGGTGATAACAATTTACCTGGAGTACATTGAGAGATCATGTTAGACAAATAGAGAGTATTATTAATTAAGTCAATCAAATTGTTCGTAGACAATCCGCATTCAGAAACTTTCTCCGTTCATCAATCGGGGATCGGCCATTCCATGAACAAGACTTTTATGGGATTCTAAAATTTTAGCAAATTTACAATCGTCCCCGTCGGTGTTCCGCCAAGTAAGAAAATCGTTAAAGTCTCATCGACTCTGTTCTAAGTCCCGTCTCGGCATCAACCCATTTGTTTATTAAAGATGTTGTTATTTCGTCACGAGGTTCAACTGGGCAATTTGATGACACAACAATCTTATTTGTGTTAAGTGAGTGTCTTATTAATCCGTATCGTCTTTCTCCTAAACTCGGCAGTCGGGGAAGATTTCAGAACTTTTCTATTTGAGCCTCGTTAATTGAGCAATTTGCTCATCTTTTGTTTCTTACCATTTGTTCATTCATTGTTTTCAATTTCATATACGTATCCGATGATTCTTTCTCGTTGGCCTTGCCGCCGAATCGTCACAGCTTCCAATAGTTGTGTTTGTAGTGAAGCGATTAGTTGATCCTTTTCTGTCAACAAATTACTCACCTCTGATGCCTTGTCCATGGTGGCCGCTGAATAGGCACCAGCATATTGAGACAACTTTGTCAGGTCATCGGAGGGGTTGCATTTCTCCTTCCAAACCAGATTGGCTGTTACTGTTTGTTCAGGAAACAGGGAAGGTTGATCAATCCTTCTCCTTTTTCGTTGTTGCTTTATTACAGCCTTGTGTTTTGGGCTATAGAAAACATCCCATGGAGAAATATCTTCTACCTGCAAAATAATTTGATCTGAGGGATCTTTGGGAATTATTTCTAATCCTGTAAGGGGTAGACTGCTGGTTTCTTTGCTTGAAACCCTTTTTGATATTGTATCCTGTGTATTGGCCGCTTTGGATGTATCGGCATTCTTCGAGCTCTCAAGATTGCTTATAATTGAGTCGAATTTCTGCCATTCCTGGAGCAATCTTGGGTCAATCTGAGTGTCAACATTCACCTTCTTGCTGCCCTGCTCTTGCTACCTTTCCAGTTCCTGATCACATATTCTCTGTGCTTCCTCTTGTTCTTTCCTCTTTGCCTCTTCCTGTTCTTTCCTCTGGAGTTATTCCTGCTCTCTCCTCTTAGCTTCTTCAGAGATTTTGGATGTAGTAGGGTGTCTGCTGGTAAGCTGCTGCTCAGACTCGCTTGATTGTATCATCGGGGCAGTGGCTAACAAATCTAGAGGTAGATTTTGCAACCTCTGCTCTCTAAGTTTGTTAAATTCAACTAACCCTTCATCATGGTATCTAATCTTAGCTATCTCTTGAACCTGAAATATTGACTCTGCCAAGGAGAAAAGGTCATCAAACTCATCTTCCTTATGTTCAAATTTAGTGAGTTTGGCCTGATCTAGAACATTATAGACGACCTTTTTCGGATCAAAGCGTCTATTAGGCAGAGTTGCGAGTTTTAACATATTAATCTTTTCTGCTTCTTTCTCTGCATGTTTATAATCACGCAGAGTATAGACGCCGCACCTTATAGGGAAAGGAGGCCAGACTTGTTTCTTTGAATTCCTGAGAGTTTTTGTAGCTGATGCAGATGTAAGCTGATATGCTATCTCTCGAGCTAAAATCTTGTCTGGTATATACAAGGGGAGGACATGAGGTCTAGCATGGCTGCCAAAAACTCTTATATTAATGAATTTATTCTCTCCGAACCAGGTTCCTAGGGCTCTCAAGTCAATCTCTGCTTGAGAGGAGATCTTAGGAGTAGGTCTAGCAAAAATTGCATAACAAATAGGTATCATGAGTCCATTACAGAGTTGATATAGGTGGTGTTTATAATGGGCTTTCCATAATTTCTGATGATATATATGAATGGGCATGGGGTCTTGTGGAGTCCATCTCCAACCTAACACAGGAAACTCGGAATTAAAACAGAGGGTATCTAAAATGAAGGCACTATAGTAAAATGGAGGGATAATTCTATCAGTAGCACAGGATTTGCCTCTGAAGTCAAGAATAGCATTTGCTAACTTATCCGATAATATATTCCCCCAATCCATGATTTCACTATTACATGCTGCTTCCATTAAAGGTACCATTTCTATGGAAAATTTTGAAGAATCATGCAATCCCCACATTCGACACATCATAGCTCCAGCATAACAATAAGGAGAACATAAGGAACTGACGGAGTACTTACCCGAAGAATCATGTTTGTGTTTTGCTGGGTTTTGTCTCCATTCTCGAATAGGTTCTGAATCAATTTCATTGTCATCTCTAAACTTCTCCAGGAATGCTTTATTATACTTCTTCTCTGGTTCGGGCAAATGATACATTTTCCTCAAATCATCAGGCTGAAACGAACCAAAAACTCTCCCATCAATAGTGCAGAATATTCTGTTGGTAATTGGAATTTCTTCAATGGCCCATCTTACTACATCTGTATACGGAAGAATTTGCTCCCGAGCTGCTATTCTGTGCAGGTAAGAATCAGCCAAATCTTTCAGAGTAGCGTCAGATTTCTGGCTTGCTTCTGCTGAAGCTTCTACCGTTGTTTGCTGAGGTTCCTCGGCTTCAACCAGGTTGTAAATGCTCTGCCAAGTAGTATTTCTGAGACCAAGACATGTGGTATCTGAGATTAATCCTTTTTTGCTTGATCCTGGATCGGCGGCATGTTGTTCTGTTACTACAGAAGCTGCAGTTGTGCCCGGTTTCTTAGATTTCTTCCCCATTTGGTCTGAACTTGTTTCTGCGGAGAAGCTCTGCACAAAAGATAAAATGAACGTAATGCGGAGAATAGACGGCGAAAACTGGTACAGAAGACTTGTGTCAATCAATAAATAATGGAAAATAATCATAATACTCTCGCGTATGTAATCTCTGAAGGGATTTTAGGCGTAACTGCTCCATTAATTGGCCGTTTGAACCTGCCAATCTATTAAATGCTCATCCTGTCCTTTATTCTCCCGAATAGCCTCATTAAACGTGGATTTGATTTTTATTTGGCGGTTGGGCTTAAGTCAATTACCATTGTATAGTGAAAAGGCTTTTTAATAATAATTAACATAATATGCTGAGCCGCCATAACAATCCTTTTTGAAAGTCGCGCTTATCTTTATCGCTATCGGCGATCGGAGGAGAACTTAAGCAGTTTTTTGAGTTTTCGAACAATCCCCGATCGCCGATAGCGATATCGCTTAACTCACATCGGGAGATTTTAAGGCAAAGTTCTATTGCATTCATATCGCAATCCCGATTGCCGATAGTGATATCGCATCGGAGCAAGGAGAGGGGCCTTCATTGGTGATTGTTTTATTTCCGATTGCCGATGTTTTATGAACTCAAAAGGTTTTATAATGATTTTTTGTTTGTCTTTTGGATGATGAGTTAATACCAATTTAATCTAAAAAAGGGACCCATTTCATATTATAATTTCTAAAGTAAAATTTTATGAAATGGGGGGTTGTTGTATAGCACAACAATTGGCGATTTGCTGGAAGAAACAGTTATCTCTAAGAAATATTGGAATATTTAAACTTTCTTTATATAGAAAATTTTATCAAAAAGAAAGGAAGATTCTAATATAACTAAGTATACATACATTCTAAATATAATAAAGGATATTTTGCTAATTTCTCCTCTTGTTAAAATTAAATACATTCTAAGTTTTAAGTTGGCCTCTATTGGTTGATAATGATAAAACAAAATACCTTTCCAACTTAGCCTTTTTGATTAACTCCTTTGTCATAGGTAGAGCCTCTGCTGCAAGCAAACGTTCATAGTTTCGACAGGGATACCTTTTAACCATTTGATTATCCATGATCCCTCCCATCTCAGAGTATGATTAAAAGAATGAATTCAAAATATGTTTTCATATTTTGTATTTATTTTTCTTTTACATTATTTTGTAAGATAAAAAGCCATTGTCCTGGTTTGGTTGCCAGCTTTTTTGACAATGCCATTCACTGGTTGTAATCTAATCGAACAAGCTGGCTCGTGATGAGACCCCTTGTCTTATGCTTATAAGCCATTACCCTGTTTTGATATGCAGTGTTGGTAATGTCGATTAAACTATTTTCCAATGATCATGGTAAGCAGGCTTGTGATAAGACCCCTTATCTTTATATCAGATATTTTTTAGAATTACACTCTGAGTAATCATAAACTTGGATGAATGGGATGGACAATTTTCTCCTTAAGAGAAAATGGATGACAAGGAAAGAGTTGAAGATACTAAGATTGAATCAGTTTCTGTTTTGATATTGATAGCCTTTTTTGAGGCCAGTTTAGAACATTAAAATGATTTACAGTACTTCTAAATCTTGAGGAGATTTCACAAAAATAAAATGAGTTTTTTCAGAAATGTGAATATAACTAATTTCATAGAAATTGTCTTCCCTTTTTCTCTTTAAAGGCTTCTATTTTCAAAAGTAAATATTAAAAGAACTTCTTAAGAGCAACTTTTTAATGTATTAAAAGGCCAATAGAAGTTATTTTACAACTTTATTTCCTAATGGTCCTAAAAACATAAATCCTACTAAAACTAAAGGAGAAGGGGTTACCTTCTCAATTGAAGAATTTCTTTAAGATGAGGCCATTAACAGGAAGAGAGTCCCTCTTTCCTGATAGATCTTGTAACATGAATGTTGAATGGCCTATCTTCTCGCTGATCTGAAATGGTCCAAGCCACATCTTTTGGAACTTGGTGTGTTTACCTTTATCTTCATGGGCTTTATCCCATTTCAGAACTAGATCACCAACCTGCAACTGTTTAGAACTAGATTAAGCTGAATCAAATGATTTTTTGATTATCTGCTGATGTTTTGCATGAGTAATTTTAGCCTTTTCTCTTTCTTCTTCTAATTTTAAAATTTGATCATGTCTGAATTGGATAGAAGAAGAGGGGCTTTCTTCAATAAACTGAACTAGGGCTAGAGAAGGAAATGCTAGATTGGTTGGTAGTATTGCTTCTTTCCCATATACAAGATTGAATGGAGAAGTACCTATGGAGGCCTTCTGTGTTATTCTATCTTCCCATAGTGCGAATATTAAAGATTTGTGCCAGTTTTTATGATTCTGTTCAATAGTTCGCTTAATGATTTTAAGGAGATTTTTATTGGTAGACTCTGCTAGACCATTACCCTGGGGATAATAATTTGCAGAATATTTCAGTTTAAATCCTCTTTTAATAGCGAACTCAAACATGGCATTACCAGAAAAATAAGATGCATTATAAAAAACAAAAGCATTTGGGACACCAAACCTGGTAATGATGAATTGATCTATAAATTCTATAATTCCTTCAGAGTTTGTTGTCTTTAAAGGAATTGCTTCAACCCACTTGGTAAAGTAATCAGTAGCAGTAAGAATATACTTATGTTGTTTGGAGGACTGTGGAGTAATTTCCCCAACAATATCCAATCCCCATTGTTCAAAAGGTTGCTCAATGTTGATTGGTTGCAAAGGGAAAGCTGATTTTCTTTGTCTTCCACTAGAGGTTTGACAACTTTGGCATTTCCTTACATATTCGTGAGTATCTCTGAATAGAGTGGGCCAATAATACCCTGCATGAATGATTTTGTGAGCTGTTGTGTCAGCTCCAAAATGTCCTCCGGCTGGTCCATCATGTAGCTCCTGCAAAACCTTTTGTGCTTCAGGTTTTTCTAGACATCTTAATAAAACTGAATCATAGTTTTGTCTAAAAAGTACATCATCAATGATTATGAGGTTTTTTGCTTTTAATCTAATGGCCCGTTTATTTTTATAAGAAATATTAGGAGGTGCATATCCATTTTTCAAATAAAAGATTAAATCTGCGTATTGAGATTCAGAATTGGTAATACTTATCTGATTGATTTCTTCCATATGTTCTGTATTACCTGATTCCGGAATGTTGGATGCTCCTGCTAACAACCTGCAAAAACCTTGACCCCTAACAATCTTTGCTGGCTTGATTTCTAAGTCATATTCTTGAAGTGTTGTAACCCAATTTTCCCTTTTCTCACCTAATTCCCTTTGGATCAGTAATTTCCTTACTGCAGAAAAAGGAACTATAACTTTTGTATGAGTTTTTAAAAGGAAGGGCCTGTAGTGTTTAATGGCTTTATACACAGCAAAGGCTTGTTTTTCAACTTCGGAGTAATTTAGTTCTGCACCCTGGAAATTTGAACTAAAAAATGAAATCGGTGCTTCCAGGTCATGATCATTAATCTGAGTGAGTACTGCTGCATAAGATGAATCGGATGCGATAGTATACAATGTGAAATGATTAGAAAAATTGGGAGTGTTTAAAGCGGGGGCATTGATTATTGATTGTTTGATCAAATCAAATGCTTCCTTTTCCACAGATCCCCATCTAAACACTGAATTTTTCTTAATCATGGTTTGTAATGGTAAAATGATCTGAGAAAAATCAGGAACAAATCTTTTGACAAAGTTGATCTGACCTAAAAATGACTGCATGGATTTTTTGTTATGAGGAAATGGGATTTCAAAAATTTCTTTAATCCTGTCAGGATCAATATAAATACCATCTTTGGAAACAATAAAGCCCAAGAGCTTTCCTTGATTTAGAGCAAAGAAGGATTTTTTGGGATTGAGTGAAATACCATATTTTCTACAACGTTCAAAAATTTGATTCAAATCATGTAAATGGTTGGACCTCTTTTTAGAAAACACAGTAATGTCATCTAAATAGATGACCACAGTTTTGTTGATCAATCCTTTGAAGGCTATATCCATTTCTCCTTGAAATGTAGCTCCTGCGTTAATAAGTCCAAAAGGCATTTTCTGATAGGCGTAAGTTCCCCATTTTGTTCTGAAAGTAGTTTTGAGTCTGTCATCAGGATGGACCAGACTTTGGTTGTATCCTGAAAAACCGTCTAGAAAGGACATTAGCTCAGAACCTGCTACCGAATGGAGTATCTGCTCCATGGTAGGTAATGGAAAATTATCTTTTTGACTTGCCTTATTCAGATTTCTGAAATCTATACAAATCCTGATGTCACCATTTTTCTTCCTAACAGGCACCATATTGGAGACCCAGTTTGAATGCCGGACCGGAAAAATAATCTTTGCTTTCAAGAGTTTATTGAGTTCTGATTTTATTTGACTCTCTAAGTTTGGATGTATTTTCCTCAATTTTTGTTGAACTGGTTTTTGTTCAGAAAGCATTGGAATGGTATGCTGGATGATTGATGTATCATAAGTTTTTAAGTCATCATACTTCCAAGAGAAGACATGTTTATTTTTTCTCAATAATCTAATGAATGCTATCCTTTCTTCGACAGAAAGCCCTAGTCCTAAATTGACATTTTGAGGATTCTGCTCAGTACCGAGATTTATCAATTCAAATTTTAAAGTAGAACTTTGAAGTTTTGAATTGGTTACCTGTTTAAACCTATCTTTAATATCATAGAGATCTTCTAGTTTGACCACAGGTTTTGGTATTGAGTTTTCCTCATGCTTTTCTTTCATCTGAAGATCATGATCATTTTCATCAATGATCTGATCATTGTAGGACTCATCGGAAGTTAAGAAATGTAAAATGTCTTCATCGTGATTAAACACTCGCCAATTGGTGATATTGTCAGGAATTGATGGCCTAAAAATCAACTCTACTGAAAATCTATCTGGGCTAAAATCTACGGAAGGTAGGAGCTTAGAAGCAACATTGGCTAGCAAGTCAGCTGCTGCATTCTGGGATCTGAGAATAGGCGAAATATTGAATGCTAAGAAATGAGATATAAGTTCCTGGACTAAAGATTGATAGTGTTTGAGGTGATTAGAGAGACAATGGATTATATTTCGAACTTGTTTTATAACAATCTCTGAATCGCCGAACACTTTCAAATATTGGACTTTTAGGCCAATAGCTTTATATAGTCCTTGTACCAAAGCCTCATACTCAGCTGTATTATTTGTGCATTCAAATTCTAACCTACAAGAAAGCATTGTTTTTTCTCCCTCAGGGCTGACTAGAATACACCCTGCTCCTGATCCTTCACTAGATTTAGAGCCGTCAAAATATAAAGACCAAAATAAAGAATTATCAACAATTTTATTTACAAAATTCTCAGTAACATTAACACATCTTGAACTGTCAGTTTGTGAAAAAATTTCAATTTGTGATGTGAAATTGTTTACTAAGAACGGAGATGGTTGGGCAATATAATTTCCGAAGAATGATTCAGAAGAATAATTTCCCAATATGTTATTATTAAATGCAATTGGTTGATTCTCTTGTTCAAACTCTGTGACAGTATGGGTCATGTGTTTCTCCCGATTGATTTTTATTTGATTTGGCTTTCCCCTGTAGGGAAGCCACATATGAGACCAATCGGTAGAAATATATCCATGGAGCTTCTCAGACCAATCCCTGCTCAAAATTAAACCATAAAACTCAGGTATATCAACGATTAAGATATCAATTCTTTGAACTACTCGTGGATCAGCCGCTAACCTGATAGTAACAAAATTTATTTCCCCTAAGACTTGGACTTTGGTTCTATCTAACTGCACAATGTGAATTGAAGACTTTTGGGGTTCTATGTTCAGTTTAGAACAAACTGAAGCTGGCATTATATTAGATGATGCCCCTGAGTCAATTAAACAGTTGTGTAGATTTCGATTGTAGATTTCGAAGGTTAAGAGAAAAGGGGGAGTATGGGAATTTGATCTGTCTCCGATTAGAATCGTGTCAGTAGCCTCAGCTCTACCAGAAGGTGGTTGTCCTGAATCATTTGCAGCTTTAGCACTAGGAAGAGGCGAGGAAGGAACTGCATTTAGTTCTTTAAGAAGCAATTTATGTTGATGTTTTAATTTACTGAGTTCAAACATGGTGATGTTTGCCTTAGTCTTCTTCATGTCATCAATAATATTGTAATCCATTGAATCCGATACTACCAACGTCTTTGATGTTGAAGGTATATTTGAGGATGATGGTTGGTTTTGAGGGACTGTTGCGGCTGGCTTCCTTGTAGGTACCTTTTCCTTTGCAGTATTAGTACCTGCACTCCTTTTCTTGGAACTTGCTTGGACAGGTTCAGGGGTACTTTTGCTCCTAGTAGTCATAGGAAAAGCTTCTTGTTCAGTCTCGGTGTCGGAGTTTGGCAATATGAAGTCCCACATTCCATGGCATTCAACGACTTCCTCTTCTTCAATTTCATCGGATGATGTAATTGTTTCATCTTCTTCCTCTTCCTCAGGGTCTGAATCTGCATTGGATATAACATTTGGTGGTTTTGAATCAGTTTTCTTAAAATTCCTAAATGGTTTCATTGTTGAAGTTTCTGCTACTTGCTTTTTGATTTCAATCATTTCATTTGACATTGTTTTGAGGACCTTTTGAAGACCCTCCATATCGTATGGATCTTTGGTGTTTTTCTTCTTTGAATCGTCCTTGAAAGACACTTTCTTGGATTTCCTATCTTCGAGAGCAGCTTTCTTTTCCAAAGCGGTTATACGTTTTTCCACAGCGATGGCTTCTTTCATGTTTTCGGGCAGAGTTGGTTTCGCAGCCCTATCAACAAAAATGGCTATATTTGAAGGTAAGGTTGTGATATACCATTCGCTTTTAACTTGTTCACTTGGCTTGGAATCGGTGGGAATTTTATTCAAGAGCTTATTGAATCGGGAGTTAAACTCCTTAATTGGTTCTCTTGACTCAATTCTTAGATTTGAAAGATCATTGATGAGCGTGGCCAAGGATCTATCGTCGCCATATTTGGTAAGAAACTGTTCCTGAAAGATATTCCAATTGGTAATGGATCCAGAGGGTAAGGAAAAATACCAAGACCCAGCTGATCCTTGTAACGTGTAGGGGAAAAGTCTCACTACAACATCTTCTTGTGTTACTCCTTTTAGATTAACTGACAACATGAAATTATTTATGTGTTCTTCAGCTAATGTTCCAGCATCTGGATTAAACTTTGGTAACCATTTCTCAGGATAATCTGGTAATGGATGTAATGGTGCAGGCATAGTGACTGCACCAGGACTATTCCATGGGTTTTGAGCCATCTTGGGAGTACCAACGTTTGACTGTGATGTTCCAGGTGATTGGGGAGGAGGTAATAATAAAGACTGTAAAGGTTGTGATGTTGAAGGTGGTGACCCCTGGTGAACAGTAATATGTATTGGGGACTTCGCACTGGAGATGATGAGATGGAAGATGATGGAGAAAAGGTCTCACTATCAGAACCTTCAGTGTTCTTTTTTTCCTTTTTCCTTCGAGGTAATGGTAACTCGGCTGGTTCAATGCCAAGTTTTTCGATTTGAAGTCTGGTGAGATGATGAGGTAGGTGGAATTGCGAAGTCTGACTGCCTTGAGATACTTCAGATCTTTGAGGTGATATGGAGAAGCCTTGAAGTTTCTGGATGATAGACTGAACTTCAGGGGACTCCGGACTTAAATGTTCTGAAGTATGGTGTGATTGAGCAGTGATAGTTGATTCCTCTTCTTCTCGTTTGGACACTGGTAATTCAGAATGAAAACGGGAGGTCTGAGGTGAGGTGGAGGGTGATTTACTCTGAGAATGGTCTGTAGGTTTTGATTTACTCGCCATTCATAGTTGACGGCCCTCCTTCTAGCGCCAAAAATGTTGATGCCCCGAAAATCGTTACATCAACATTGGGGGATAACCACCCGGTCCGGACCTTAAACAACTCCTTTTCCGTTTGGGATGGTGGCTCCGACTGGATATAATGGGACCAGTTTCCCGATAAAAAATAAAAAGGGATGAATGAATGATTGGTTTTCTTAAGAAGTGATAATGAATGGAGTACTTAATTTATAAGAGAAAACGTAAATGACTATTTTATCCCGGGAAGCTTCTATTCTTAAGTGCAACGTTTGATGATCTGTGTTTGGCAATAGGCATATAGATGACACTATTCAATAAACAAAGATATTCATTTAAATAATAATTACTTCGTTCAATTAGTTGAACGAAGTAATTGATAAAACATTGTTACACTTATCCTTTTTTATATTACTAACACATGAATGATTAAAAGAATAGCAAACTGTAAACATCCAGTAGTGGAAAGTATAAAGACTACTGTTAAAACACACTCATATATTCAATAATAGCAAGAGTAATCAAATAACAATTTACATAAAAAGAATGAATTCAGACATAGATAATAGTACCATATGAGCTGCAAATCTTTCCCAATGTCAATCGCAATTTGAATTCCTTCTTCCGACTCAGAAATAATTTTAAATAAAGGCAGTAGTGCACATCCACATAAAAGCTTCGTTATCAAAATTTGGAAAAAATTGGTCCAGTTTTCATAAAAAATATGCCTGAAGTACAGTAGTGCAACTTCAGGTTTCAGTCATATACAAAAACTTACGACCATTTCTAAATACATGAAAGGGTCTATAAATACTAAATTAAACTAACAAACTACAAAATTAAAAGGCTACCAAATTGGTATAACCCGATCTTGAATATATCCTCTTCAGCAATCTGGTAATCGGCAGCATGACTCATCATTCTGACTCTTTGCTTTTTGTCCTGAGTTGGCATATCGCTATCATTGGTTCCACTTCTTGAGGGCGGCTGAGACGAGAATTGATTTGAGCAGCATAGGTGGCATCATGTATTTCGGGAATGATACACCCGATTGCATCTGTTAAGCATTTGAGGGCGACTTTCTGGCTGTATGGTTTTACTAGGAACAATCAATAGGTGTCCCAAGTTAAACTTGTAATTCCTGTAATCGATTTCCCATTCTTTTCTAGCTCTTGACAACATGATTGTTCCAATGTCTTGGGTGATAATAATTTACCTGGAGTACATTGAGAGATCATGTTAGACAAATAGAGAGTATTATTAATTAAGTCAATCAAATTGTTCGTAGATAATCTGCATCTAGAAACTTCTCTCTCTGCTTTCATCAACTGGGACTGCCATTCCATGAACAGAATTTCTTTATGGGATTCTAAGATTTTAGGAAAATTTGCTGTCTGTCCCTCATTAGTGTTCTGCCAAGTAAGAACATCTGTTAAAGTCTCATCGTCTTGTTCTAAGTCCTGCCTGGCATCAACTGATTTGTTTATTAAATATGTTGTTATTTCACACAGAGGTTCAACTTGGGCAATTTGATGACACAACAATCTTATTTGTGTTATGAGTGCGTTATTAATCTGTTTTGCTTCTTCTCTGAAACTGGCAGGCTGGGGAAGATTCTTGATCTTTTCTATTTGAGCTGTTAATTGAGCAATTTGCTCATCTTTTGTTTTTACCATTTGTTCATTCATTGTTTTCAATTTTGCTAATGCCTCCGATGATTCTTTCTGTTTCTGAATTGCTGCTGAATCTGCTTTCTGTTGTGCCTCCAATAGTTGTGTTTGTAGTGAAGCGATTACTTGATCCTTTTCTTTCAACAAATTACTCACCTCCGATGCCTTATCCATGGTGGCCACTGAATAGGCACCAGCATATTGGGACAACTTTGTCAGGTCATCAGAGGGGTTGCATTTTTCCTTCCACACTACATTGGCTGTTATTGTTTGTTTAGGAAATAGGGAAGGTTGATCAATCCTTCTCCTTTTTCGTTGTTGCTTTATTACAGCCTTGTGTTTTGGGCTATAGAAAACATCCCATGGAGGAACATTCTTCACCGCAAAATAATTTGATCCTCGAGGGATCTTTTCGGGAATTATTACTAATCCCCGTAGTTTGGCATCAAGCTTTGCTTGGAAACCCCTTGGTACCGTATCCTCGTGTATTGGCCGCTTTTGGATGTATCGGCATTCTTCGAGTTCTCAAGATTGCTTACACTGAATCGAATTTGCCATTCCGGGAGCAATCTTGGGTCAATCTCGAGTGCCTTCTTTATGTCCATTCGCTCGCTCTTGCCGCCTTCGTTCCTCGATCACGTATTCTCTCGTGCTTCCTTGTTCTTTCTTCGTCCCTCCTCGCTCTTTCCTTCCGGAGTTCCTCCCCGTCTCTCTCCTTCTTAGGGATTTTGATGTAGCAAGATGTTTATTGCAGCCGTCGCTTCGTGCTCGCTTGATTGTATCATCGGGGCAGTGGCTAACAAATCTAGAGGCAGAGTTTGCAACCTCTGCTCTCTAAGTTTTTTAAATTCAACTAACCCGTCGTCATGGTATCTAATCTTAGCTATCTCTTGAACCTGAAATATTGACTCCGCCGAGGAGAAAAGGTCATCAAACTCGTCTTCCTTGTGTTCAAATTTAGTGAGTTTGGCCTGATCTAGAACATTATAGACGACCTTTTTTGGATCAAAGCGTCTATTAGGCAGAGTGGCGAGTTTTAACATATTAATCTTTTCTGCTTCTTTCTCTGCGTGTTTATAATCACGCAGAGTATAGACGCCGCACCTTAGAGGGAAAGGAGGCCAGACTTGCTTTTTTGAATTCCTGAGAGTCTTTGTAGCTGATGCGGATGTAAGCTGATATGCTATCTCTCGAGCTAAAAGTTTGTCTGGTATATACAAGGGGAGGACATGAGGTCTAGCATGGCTGCCGAAAACTCTTACATAAGTGAATTTTTGCTCTCTGAACCAGGTTCCTAGGGCTGTCAAGTCAATGCTTGAGAGGAGATCTTAGGAGTAGGTCTAGCAAAAATTGCATAATAAATAGGTATCATGAGTCCATTACAGAGTTGATATAGGTGGTGTTTATAATGGGCTTTCCATAATTTCTGATGATATATATGAATGGGCATGGGGTCTTGTGGAGTCCATCTCCAACCTAACACTGGAAATTCAGAATTAAAACAGAGGGTATCTAAAATGAAGACACTATAGTAAAATGGAGGGATAATTCTGTCAGTAGCGCGGGATTTGCCTCTGAAGTCAAGAATAGCATTTGCTAACTTATCCGATAATATATTCCCCCAATCCATGATTTCACTATTACATGCTGCTTCCATTAAAGGTACCATTTCTATGGAAAATTTTGAAGAATCATGCAATCCCCACATTCGACACATCATAGCTCCAGCATAACAATAAGGAGAACATAGGGAACTGACGGAGTACTTACCCGAAGAATCATGTTTGTGTTTTGCTGGGTTTTGTCTCCACTCTCGTATAGGTTCTGAATCAATTTCATTTTCATCTCTAAACTTCTCCAGGAATGCTTTATTATATTTCTTCTCTGGTTCGGGCAAATGGTACATTTGTCTCATAAAATCTGATATCAATTTGAAATGAACAAAATCTCCATCAGTGCGAGAATATTAGTTGCATTGGTGGAAGTTCTTCAATGGCCATCTTACTACATGCATCTGGAAGAATTTACTCCAGAGCTTATTACAATCAGGTAGGCTCGACCAAATCTTTCGAGTAGCGTCACAATGACGGCTCGCGTCTGTGAAGCTTCTGGATTGTTTCTTTGAGGTTTTCGGCTTCAACCGGGTTAGCCATCTCTGCCAAGTAGTATTTCCGAGACCATTCTATGATATGAATTCGTGTCTTTCATAGCTGATCCACGGATCGGCGGCATGTTGTTGTTACTACGACGCATTGTGCCGGTTTCTTAGATTTCTTCCCCATTTGAGTCGAAACTTGTTTTACGCGAGAGAAACTCTACACACAAAGATAGAAACAGAACGTGTACGAAGAATAGATGGCGCGGTACGAAGCATGTCGATCAATAATAATGGTAATCATAAGACTCTCGCGTATGTAATCTCTGAAGGGATTTTAGGCGTAACTGCTCCATTAATTGGCTGTTTGAACCTGCCAATCTATTAAATGCTCATCATGTCCTTTATTTTCCCGAATAGCCTCATTAAACGTGGATTTGATTTTTATTTGGCGGTTGGGCTTAAGTCAATTACCATTGTATAGTGAAAAAGGCTTTTTAATAATAATTAACATAATATGCTGAGCCGCCATAACAATCCTTTTTGAAAGTCGCGCTTAGCTTTATCGCTATCGGCGATCGGAGGAGAACTTAAGCAGTCTTTTGAGTTTTCGAAAAATCCCCGATCGCCGATAGCAATATCGCTTAACTCGCATCGGGAGATTTTAAGGCAAAGTTCTATTGCATTCATATCACAATCCCGATTGCTGATAGTGATATCGCATCGGAGCAAGGAGAGGGGCCTTCATTGGTGATTGTTTTATTTCCGATTGCCGATGTTTTATGAACTCAAAAGGTTTTATAATGATTTTTTGTTTGTTTTTTGGATTTTTAGAGGAATGATGAGTTAATACCAATTTAATCTAAAAAAGGGACCCATTTCATATTATAATTTCTAAAGTAAAATTTTATGAAATGGGGGGTTGTTGTATAGCACAACAGGACCCGAAAAACTGCTAAATATAGTAAATTGTGTTAGAATTAAGGAAACTGAAAAACTGAAAGAAATAATGGTGAGGGTCTAAGAGGAATATGGGGGTGGCCACCAATATCCACCTGGATCATAAAGTCTGGGACCTGCCAATGCAAACATATGTGAGGGAAGAAACGGGACCAAACACCAATTTAGTTGCTTGTTATAGACAGACAACCGAAAATAAGAAAATCCCTTAAACCCAACATGAATCCAATTCTTCTCGAGGATCCGGAAGATGGAGTTATGAGTTGGACCATCCATATACCCGAGCAATGGAGATTCCATGCTCAAACCACTTACATGCATATAATAAAAAAATCCCCTAAGGTGGGGATGTAGAAAAAAAGAAAACCAGGAGCAGAGTGAGGACCAAAACCAACATAATCCCATATGCAACAATAAAATTATAAACACCACAGAGACATGAAAACAAGAAATAAAAGAATCTGCTCCTAATACTACATCATCCATATAAAATTCCACATATTCCACCTTCCACAATGACCAAGTTGCAACAGAACCATTCATCTTAAGAACCAACAGATAGATATAACGAACCATAGGAGCACAGATAGAGGGATTGTAAACATACCTGTCAGCCATAGCTTGAACAAGCAGGTACTAAACCAACGCCCAATGAAGACTTGCAAGTGGTGCCTTCACCAAGCCACCGTTCAGCACAAACCAAAGCCGAGGGAAACAAAATTCGCAAACAAGAAACTTACTAAACTTTCCGAGGAATACTTTTATAACAAAACCCACACTAATATCTCTTACACCTTCAAGGTTTACATTAAATTCTTTCATGTGAAGGGCCACCGCTTCATGTGCTTTGTGCATGTGGAGGGTGTAGAAATTAGTTAAACTAGCACAACTGAGTTAAACTACTTACAACTTGCACAACTCATGCACCACTGCACTTCCAACTCTGTTACAACTCGAATCACTCGGTTACAACTAAATTCAACCTACATGTCCCACCAACCAACCACTTAACTCGAAATTCACTTAGCTAACTAATTTTCCACTTCAGTTAACTATTTTCAAGTCCACATTGAGAATATATTGCAGTTTAATGTCCATCTAAATTAAGCGATAATAAATATAGACATGCATCTATAAATAGACATGCATTCTATAAATAGAAATACACCATACATCTATAAATAGAAATACACCTAAAAATAGCATGAGGGCCCCACCTAGTGTATGTGCTTAATTTTCACTAGGATCAAATTTCTTGTTGAATCTCAATACTCCCTCTCAATAAGAGAGGGATTATCCTTCACCCCGATTGTAGGTCTTAACCCTGAACATAAATTATCTACACACGAATCTTATAACAGAAAATAAACAATAGCGAGAGCATAAAACATAAAACAGATAAACACAGAGATTTTCCCCTGGATCCCAAATTGGGACGACCAGCTTGATTTTTCATTATATTCCTTTTAGTGTTACAACACATATATATACATGCCGAAGCATACATAAACCCCAATCCATTAACCCTGGATTAGAACATAACCGTAGTTCCCTTGACCGGATCTACAAAATACCAGGGGTCGAAAACCATCGTACCCCAAAGCCATGTGCAAACTCATGCACAAAACATGGGTGGGTCCGCCTATGAGTGGGACCGCATACGAATTTTTTTTTTTTGGGGCGCTGCCCCGGACCCCAACAGGGGGGGCTGCCGCCCCCCCCTGTGACCCCCTTGCTGTGCCCGACGCAACCTATAGCGCATGGAGCTAGTCGTGGAAAGAATATAACACATACCCAACATTCTCCCACTTGTTGTTTTCTTTCCATAGGGGGCCACAAGAGAGCTTAGTCATTGGGCCAATTATTCAACACCCATTGTTTCTCTACACCAAGAGAACTTCTGAGTGCTCACAGACTTCGTCAATGCATCTGCAACATTCTTCAAAGTGTCCACCTTTACCGGCAACACCCTTTTAGCCTCAACCATATCTCTAACAAAGTGATATTGAACATCAATGTGCTTTGTCTTTGAATGATAAGCAGGGTTCTTAGCCAAGAAAATTGCACTTTGGCTATCACAGTCTATCCTTATAGTTTGTTGTACCAACCCCATACTTGAACACAATCTCTACAACCAAACTGCTTCCTTGCTTGCATGAATGGCTGCTATGTATTCTGCCTCTGTAGTTGAAAGAGCCACTACAGACTGTCTTTTACTCATCCAACTGACTGCGCCTCCAAATAGGCTAAACACATACCCACTTGTAGATCTTCTTTGGTCCAGATCTCTAGCCCAGTCTGCATCAACAAAACCATGAATTTCCAACATTCTTTCCAATCCTGGTCTTCCTTGGTAGCACAAGCCATAATCACTAGTGCCACGTAAATATCTGAAAACCCGCTTCACTGCTGTCCAATGCTCCTTTCCTGGGTTTGACATAAACCTGCTCAATACTCCCACTAAATGTGCAATGTCTAGTCTAGTACAGACCATTGCATACATCAGGCTACCCACTGCACTTGCATATGGAACACGGGACATATACTCCTCTTCTTCTTGTGTCTTGGGACACTGTTCAGCAGACAGATTTACACCTACAGGAATAGGAACCTTCACCGGTTTACTATTTTGCATATTGAACCTCTGCAATATAGTCTCGACATACTTCCTCTGGTTTAACCAGAGCTTCCTCTTTGCCCGATCTCTCTTAATTTCCATGCCCAAAATATATTTTGCAGCACCCAGATCCTTCATGTCAAATTTGGAGAACAATTGGGTCTTCAAATATTGCATAATTTCTTTGTCATTTCCAATAAACAACATATCATCCACATACAAGACCAAATAAATAACACGGTCACCAATTAATTTAAAATAAACACAGTGATCCTCCTTGCTTCTGGTGAAGCCAAGTCCCCGTATATAGGTATCAAATTTCTGATACCACATCCTTGGTGACTGTTTTAACCCATACAGAGACTTCTTCAACCTGCATACGAGTTCTTTCTTACCCTTCACCATAAAGCCTTCAGGTTGCTTCATGTAGATCTCCTCTTCTAGATCCCCGTGAAGAAATTTTGTCTTCACATCCATCTGTTCTATCTCAAAATCAAATGCAGCAGCAACAGATAAAAGTAATCTAATAGAAATAACTTTGGCAACAGGAGAAAAAATATCACCAAAATCAATTCCTGGCACCTGGGAATAACCTTTTGCTACCAACCGAGCTTTGTATTTCTCCACCTTGCCTTCTACATTCATCTTCTTTTTAAACATCCATTTGCTCCCGATGGGCTTCCTTCCAGCCGGCAACTCCACCAGATCCCATGCCTCATTTTTATGCAAGGATGCCATTTCATCAAACATGGCTTCCTTCCAGAGTTTTCCATCCTCTAAATCTACTGCCTCCCTGACAGTTATGGGATCATCATCAGTTATAGTTAAGGCAAAACCTGAACAGAAAGCAGATGGACTATACCTTTCTGGTTGCCTTCTTTCCCGAACTGATCTTCTCAAAGCTGGAGTTTGTGGCTCTTCATCTTCTGAGTCTTCTTTTGTTGTAGAGTCTGATTCATCCTCCTTTAGCTCAAACTCTATCTTCTCAGGTTCCTTTGGTAGGACTTCATGTTTAACAACATCTTTCACTTCTCTAAACACCACATCTCGGCTGTACACAACCTTCCTTGTTTCTGGGTTCCAAAGCCTGTAACCCTTTAAACCATCCTTATACCCAATAAAGATGCACCTTTCAGATTTATTATCCAACTTGGTCCTTTTCTCCTTTGGAACATGTACATATGCATCACATCCAAATACCCTTAGATGTGAAAGAGAGGGCTTCTTACCAGTCCATACCTCATGTGGGGTCTTATCCTCCAACGCTGATGAAGGCGATCTATTAACTAAGTAACATGCAGTCTCCACTGCCTCTGCCCAGAATTCTTGTCCTAACCCGGTACCACTGAGCATGCTTCTTGCCTTTTCCATCAGTGTTCTATTCATTCTTTCTGCAACTCCATTTTGCTGAGGTTTGTATGGAGTAGTCTTCTGTCGTGCTATACCACACTTCTTACATAACTCTTCAAATTCCTTCTTGCAGAACTCCCCACCATTATCTGTCCTCAACGCCTTTATCTTCTTCTCTGTCTGGTTTTCCACCAGAGCCTTAAATTCTTTAAATTTGTCAAAGACTTCAGATTTCTTCCTCGAGAAATATATCCATGTATTCCTTGAGAAGTCATCTATGAATGAAACATAGTACACAGACTTTCCCAGTGATGGAACTGACACAGGCCCAAACACATCACTCTGCACAAGTTCTAATATCTTGTTTGCCCTCTTAGCACCAGAAGGAAAACTCACCCGATTCTGCTTCCCATATACACAATGTTCACAGAAATCGAAATCCAGAGAACAATTAGACATACCTTCTACCATACCATCTCTATGCAGTATCCGAAGGCTCTTCTCTCCAATATGTCCAAGCCTTTGATGCCATAGCATGGTCTTTTCTCCAGAGACAGCTAGACTTTCCGTCCCACTTTCAGGAACCACAGAACTGTTACACCCATCAATAACAGTGCTACCTTGTATCTTGTACAGAGTTCCAGTCCGAACTCCCCGCATTAATACCAGTGCTCCCCGAACCATCTTGCAGGCATCTTTCTCGAACACTGTTTTTACACCTGCATCATCCATCTTGCTTACAGAAATCAGATTTATGGCCAATGCAGGAATATGCAGAACACCAGGAAGCGTTCTAATCCTTCCACCTTGCAGCTTCAGCTTGACCTTTCCACGTCCGATGATTCTGGCCCTCCTATCATCCCCTAGGAAGACATCACCACCATCATATTTCTCATACTCGCAGAACCACTTCCTATGGGGAGTGAAGTGAAAGGATGCACCTGAGTCAATCAACCATGACTCATGATCTACATGTGTATTTGAAGAAGAAGCCAAATACACATCCCCACCTTCATCTGAGGTGGTTTTTTCCTCTGCAGAAGGAGCATCATCAGATCCCTTTCCTTTCTCATGAGCTTTAGATCTGCAGTCCTTTTTGTAGTGCCCTTCCTTTCCACATTTCCAGTATACCTTTACAAACTTTCCAGGAGATTTAGATCTCCCTCTAGATTTGGATCTCCCACTCGAAACCTTATTCTTGTTTTTGTTTTGTGACCTTCCTCATACAGATAAGGCATCTCCATTCTGGCCCTCCATATTTCTCCGTCTCATTTCCTCCGACAACAAGGCTGAGACAATGTCATCAAAATTCAAGGTAGTTGTATTGCTACCTATTGCAATAACTAGACTATCCCACGAGTCTGGTAGAGAACACAACAAACTGATGCACTTATCTTCATCTGAGATTTTAATATCAACAGATGACAGCTGACTTACCACAGTATTGAAGGCGTTCAGATGCTCTGTCACTGAATCTCCATCCTTCATCCTCAGGTTATACAGCTTTTTCCGCAAGAACAACTTATTCACCAGAGACTTAGATTGGTACAAAGTCCCTAGCTTTTCCCACAAGGTCTTCGCCGTAGCTTCCCCAGATACATTCAACAATACTGAATCTGAGACACACAATCGTATTGTGCTCTTAGCCTTCCGATCCAGTTTCTTCCAGTCTTCATCTGACATTGCCGTTGGTTTAGTACCTGGATCTACCGCGATCCACTGATCTTTATCCACCAGCAGATCCTCCATCTTGAGCTTCCACAACTCAAAAATATGACCATTAAATTTCTCGATCTCTATCTTTCCGCCGCTCGCCATATTCTTTCACCGCAAGAATCGATCCCGCAGATCTCCCACTGCACAGGGTCTACCACAGGCCCGAGCAAAAAACCCTCAACAACAAAGGCGTCCCCTTGAAGCCGAAACAGCTTCGATACCAAATGTAGGTTTTAACCCTGAACAGAAATATCTACACACGATTCTTATAACAGAAAATAAACAATAGCAAGAGCATAAAACATAAAACAGATAAACACAGAGATTTTCCCCTGGATCCCAAATTGGGACGACCAGCTTGATTTTTCATTATATTCCTTTAGTGTTACAACACATATATATACATGCCGAAGCATACATAAACCCCAATCCATTAACCCTGGATTAGAACATAACCGTAGTTCCCTTGACCGGATCTACAAAATACCAGGGGCCGAAAACCATCGTACCCCAAAACCATGTGCAAACTCATGCACAAAACATGGGTGGGTCCGCCTATGAGTGGGTCCACACACCAAAACAATTTTTTACGACCCCAACAGTGGGGGCTGCCTCCCCCCTTGTGACCCCCCTGCTGCGCCCGACACAACGTACAACACGTGGGGCTAGTCGTGGAAAGAATATAACACATACCCAACACTGATCCTGCTCCTATGGTATTCGAATTTGCTCCTAGTGAGCGCCTTCATCAGAATATTTGCATCCTCATCTTCCATGGGAATGTACTGAAGCAACATAATTCTCCTTTACACACAATCTCTAAGATGATGGTACCAGATATCTATATGTTTGGATCTATCATGAAACACAGGATTAATTGAGACTTTAATGAAACTCTGATTATCACAATGAATCACTATCGGATCCATATGAGAACCAAACAAACCAACCAAGATATTTCTCATCTAGATAGCCTCACATGCAAATTGACTCACTGCCATGTATTCCGCTTCCGCTGAACTGAGTGCCACGGATCTCTGCTTCCTGTTGCACCAAGAAACAACTATAGATCCAATACTAAATATCCCCCCTGATGTGCTCTTTTTGTCCGTTGGACTTCTAGCCCAATCTCCATCCATGAAGCCATACAAATTCACTCCATATGTCTTCTGTACCATAGACCATACTCTGATGTGCCCCTCAGGTATCTCAAGACATGCTTCCTTGCCTTCCAAAAGAGCTTGGTAGGCTTAAACATAGCTTGACTCAACTAGTTAACCGCATAGCAAATGTCTAGTCTCGTGTTCACTAGATACATTAGCGAACCCACTAATTGTCGATAGAGGGTATCATCCACTACCTCTTCATAAGTAGCATCCTCTTTCTTCCAATTTCCTGGAAGAGCCATATCCATGGGTTTGCATCCCTCCATGTGAAACTTACCCAGTATCTCCTTTGCATACTTTCCTTGAGACACAAAAATTTCACCATCGCGCTGCCATATTTCCAATCCAAGGAAATAATGAAGGAGGCCCATATCCTTCAATTTGAACTCCCTTACAAGATCCTCCTTGCATGAGTGTATCAGATGCTCATCATCGGTCAATATTAAATCATCAATATAATGAAAAATGATTAAAAGCTTACCCTCCACCACAATTTGGTACAAGTTTACATCTGCTTCACTTTTGGTGAAGCCCTGTCTGGTGAAATAGTTGTATATCCGAGTGTACCAAGCATGGGCTGCTTTCTTCAGCCCATACAACGCTCTTTTGAGTTAGCACACATGTGACTTGTTGTTGAAGATCTCGAAACCTTCAGGTTACTCTATGTACACCTCTTCCTCAATGATCCCATTGATAAACACAGTTTTCACATCCATCTGATGAATGCGCCAGCCCATCTGCATCGAGAGTGTAAGGATGGTCCTTATGGAAGAGTACCTTGTGACAGGTGCAAAGGTCTCATCATAATCTATCCCCTTGATTTGTGAGAAGCCCTAGGCCATAAATCTAGACTTGTATTTCTCCAAACTCCCATCAGCAATTTGCTTTACCTTATAGACCCATCTTGAACCTACCACTGATTTATCAACCGGTCTTGGAACAATTTCCCAAGCACTATTTTTGACAATGGAGTCATACTCCTCCACCATTGCATCAACCTAAGTAGGCTGTTGCACCTCTTCCTGAAAGGAAGATGGTTCAATCACAATACATTTTCTCATAAGATCCATGTATCCCATAAATCAGTCAGGATATTGTCTATGTCTGCGCTGTGAAGTAGGGGCTCCTACATTCTCTACATCATCAAGTCTCAGCCTATCAGCTTCTGTGGTGCGCTTTCTGCCATTTTTGATGGATGGCAATGAATGAGTGGTTTCCTCCACTCCATGAACCTTCTCCTATGGTTGATCCACATCTAGAGACTCATCTTTGGGAACCATTAGTTCCTCCTCCGCATACAAGTCCAACTCCCTCTCAAGTGACAACTGCATGGATTTCCCCTCATCAAATTTTATATCCTATCGCACAACAGTCATTCTATTGTTTGGAAAATACACATGATAATGATGGGGTGTTTCTGTGTACCCCACAAAAATCCCAACTTCAGAAGTCGGCTCCAGCTTCTTCTTAGTGTCCTTGGTCACATGTAGAGCCAAAAATCTTAAAGTGTGAAACATATGGTTTCTTACCAGTGAAAGCTTCTTCAGGTGTACTCATGCCAAGTACTTTATGAGGACAATGATTCTACACATAAATCAAAGTGTTGCATGCTTCCGCCCACAAATGAAATGGTAGGCCCTTATCATGCAACATCGCTCATGCTGCACCAATGATCATTTTGTTCTTCCTCTCCACAACCCCATTTTGCTGTGGGTTATGTGGCGTTATGAGTTCTCTTCAAATTCCTTCTTTGCTACAGAATTTATTGAATTCTTTAGAGATGTTTTCTCCACCATTATCGCTCCTAAGAGCCTTCACTTACTTCCCTAACTCTTTCTCCACCAATTCCTTAAACTCACAGAACTTAGAGAATGTTTGATATTTCTTCTGCATGAAGAAGATCCAACATTTACTAGAAAAGTCATCAACAAATATTACATAGTACTTATTTTTTTGTTGTTGAAGCAACCGAGAATGGACCACACACGTTTGTGTGAAATCTCTCAAGGATCCCCAAAGCATGATTCTCCTTCTCATGAAAGGTGGACTTTACATACTTCCCCATGGTGAAACCCTTGCACTGATCTAACTAAGCAAGTGTTCCCATTGGAATTCCAGTATATATTTGTTACATGAATTTCAAGGCTCCATGATGTAGATGGCCCAATCGCCTGTGCCATAATTCTCCCTCATCTCGGCTCACCATTTTCTTTGCCTTGCCCACCATAGCAATGCAGCCATCTACCTCTAGCTTGTAAAGATTCTTAACTCGAATCCCTATCCTCTTGGCTTGACCTGTTGTTTTTTGTCGCAGGAAATATTTTCCATCACTAAAAACAACGTCATAGCCTCTGTCCTACAACATAGCGACTAAGACCAACTTTTTCTTCAGACCTTGTACATGCATCAGATATTTCAATTGAAATGGTTTACCTGACTCCCTCTGAAAGGTAATGGTACCAATCCTGATAGCACTATACCATCCGTCGTCGCCCATATCAATATGCATCTGGAGCTCTTTCTCCTCCAAGTCACTGAAAAGTTCCTTTTCTCTCGTCATGTGAAAGGAAGTGCCACTATCCAAATACCACATCAATCCCAATGCACTTGACACCATGCATGCAGATAAAATAACTTTCGGATTAATCACATCATTAGGATATAGGACCTATATCCTAATGATGTGATTAATCTGAAAGTTATTTTATTTACATTATGGATCAAAAAAGAAAAAGTCTTAGATCTACCATGCATGTAATAAAGGAGAAGTCAAGTTTAAATTGAGAGGCAAGGGCCTCACCAACTGCAGCTCCAACATCCTTCTTGTTCTTCTTCTTTGGTGGACAGTTGGTAGCAAAATGCCCATGTTCGTGACAGTGAAAACACTTCACCTTGAACATGTCCTGCTTCTTGCCTTTATACTCGGATTTAGAATGGAATTTCTTCCCCTTCCCCTTCTTCACCTTGGCAGCCAAAGCAAAATCCTCTTCATCATCATGATTTGATGAAGAGCCATCTCTAGTGTTCCGCCTGAACTCCTCATGCACCAGATCGACCATAGTCGTTCCTAATCCATCAATTTTTCCTGTTTGTTGATAGAGTCTTCATAACTGTGCGAACTCTTAGGAAGTCCTAGGAGAGCCAAAATTAGAAAATCATCATCAATGGCTGTTATTCCCATAATCCCCAATTCATCCCAACATTGGACAAACTTTATGAGATACTTTGGAATGGTGTCGCCCTTTTCCATCTTGATCTTCTTGAGTTTATCTTTGAGCACCAATTTCCTATGGTCGCTACCACTTTGGAATAGATCCATCAAAGCCTTCAACATAGCATATGGTGTGGATTTCACATGGAGGCTTGAGAAAATGTGGTTTCGTACTCCCTCCAAGTGGATCCTCCTCTCCTTTGCCACTTTATTTTTCCATGCATCAAGATTGGCAGCATCTATAGCATCTGGCTTAGGAACATCTTTTTCAATGAATTCATTCAAGCCATTGTCTTCAAGTACTGCCTCCATCGTGTCCTTCCAAGAAATGTAGTTCGAGCTGCCCTTGAGTGCATACTCTAACCTCAAGCCATTGAAAGCCATTTCGAACTTGAATCAACTATAGCACCAAGAAAGTCTTTTTGCAAATTCGAATTCTATCCACCAACAAACTCAACTCTTGCTTCACTTCTACAATTTCCTGTGCTCTGATACCATGTAGAAATTACATAATATGCATGTGTATCTTGGATTTACCCAATCTAAAAATATGCTAATGTTAAATACTGAGTCGCTTCTACAAATATTTTCAGAATTAAAAACACAATCGCCAATTACAATAGCATGAAGAGAGATCAATCACACACAACACAGATAATTTCCCGGGGAAAGCTTACAGCTAAAAACCACACTATGTTCTATTGTATATTATATCATGGATCATGAAACAATTACATACAAAACTCCAATCACAAGAGCTCTCAGTACATCAGCTAATTGTCTCACACTGTCATACAAAAATTTGCAAATCACTTTCTCAATTCATTGTCTCCAGACAACCTGCCTCCACTACACAATCCCTACTGAAAGAAATCCCTGAATTGATGCCTTTTTTCTTGCCTTAACTACATAATCCTCATGGGCACTTCCAATGTGTGTGTGCTTACTTGTGTGCAAGCAGATAATGCCACAACTGATATTTTACTTCCCTTTCACCTAGAACTTAGCTGGGTCTCCACTGGATCTGACATGCATGTAGTTAATAATAGTAAATCTTCAGTTGCATGTGAGACCACTGATTGTGAATTAATTAATACTTATTTCACTTGATTTCTCACTAGTGTATCTTCAGTTACAACTAGCACGACTAAGTTTAACTCACTTAACTGAGTTAAACTACTTACAACTTGCACAACTCATGCACCAATGCACTTCCAACTCTGTTACAACTCGAATCACTCAGTTAAAACTAAAATCAACCTGCATGTCCCACCAACCAACCACTTAACTCAAAATTCACTTAGCTAACTGATTTTCCACTTCAGTTAACTATTTTCAAGTCCACATTGAGAATATATTACAATTTAATGTCCATCTAAATTAAGGGATAATAAAGATAGACATGCATCTATAAATAGACATGCCTTCTATAAATACACATGCACCATACATCTATAATTAGGCATACACCTAAAAATAGCCTGAGGGCCCCACCTAATGTAGGCGCTTAATTTTCACTAGAATCAAATTTCTTGTTGAATCTCAACAGAGGGTGGCAAAGGGGTGCCTAGGGATTATCAATTCCATCCATATGCGAGGCAAGTCTTATGGGCTCCAGCTCACACCCCAATCGGGGATAAATTCAATTACTCTTTAATATGAAGGATATGTGCAATTCATTCAATTATGAATATAAAAAATTCAATTTAGGTAATAGATAAAATATTTTAATATATATTATTAAATAATATTGACATATAGTTCAAAATATATTAATAACAAAAGAAGTATTTTTATAGAATAATGTATTTCATAAATAAAATATTTCAATGTTCATATTAAATATTATATTTTAATGTCAAATATATATATATATAACCCCTCTAATTATCGGACAATTATGATCAGCCCTCTCTTAGCCAAGTTATATGGTATTATTTTGGAAAAGAAGTTGAGCATTTGGCTTGAATGTGAAGGTAAGCGGGCTAAAGGCCAAGCGGGTTTTAGAAGGCAGCGCTCAACAATGGAACACCTCATTATGCTTAGGATCATTGTGAAGGAATTCCGCAATGATAAATCCAATCTCTTTTGTTTCTTTGTGAACTTTAGAAAGGCTTTCGATACAGTTCCTAGAAACAACCTATGGAATAGATTAGAAGAGCTAAATGTTCCTTTCGAGCTAAGAGTGGCCGCTATAAGGTTATATGAGAATGTAATTGTCAAGTTAAAGAGCAATGAGGGGTGGTCAAAATATATTAAGTGTAATATCAGAGTTAAACAAGGTTACCCCCTCTCCCCTACCCTATTCGGCATTTACATCGACAGGCTAGAAGGTTGTTTAGAGGAAGCAGGATGTGCTGGCACGATCTTAGTTGGGATAGTCATCATCCTTCTTCTCTATGCTGACGATATTGTTCTTCTCGCGAGGTGCCCATCTGATCTTGATAAGCAACTTAGACTTCTTAAGGATTTCTGCTCTACCATGGGTATGTCTGTTAACACTGACAAAACAAAAGTTATGATTATAAAATCCAAGAAGGACACTTACGCTAATTTTATGTATGAAAATAATAACTTGGAGGAAGTGTCTTCTTACAAGTACCTAGGAATTGATATTCATCACAAGCTCAACTAGAACTATAGAATTCAGAAAAGGGTTAATGGGGGGTAGAAAGCTTATTTTGGTCTTAAAAATAATTGTAAAACGACAAACCTCATAATGTGGGATAGAAAGAAGTTCCTCTTTGAAACTTTAGCCAATCTTGTTATATTATATGGATGTGAGTTCTGGGGTTGCAACATCTCTAGAGAATCCTGGAGAAAGATTGAGAAAATCCAGAAGTGTTTTATAATGTATAACCTTAAAATTAAAAGCAATACACCTTATCCTATTCTCCTTATAGAAGTGAGTCTTTCCCCTATTGAGAGCCTAGCTATGACTAGGCTTCTATTATACAAGCACAAAATCAATAGAATAGGAGACCATAGACTTCCTAAGCTAGCTTTAAATTCCATCCAAAACCACCTAAGGTTTAAACAAGGTTGGTATAAAGACACTAGGACCTGGTTAAACCATTGGGATATTGACGAGAATGTTGCTTTACAAAACATTAATAACATTAAAAAAATTGTTACTTCTAAGTTCAAAGAAAAAATGTGGTGTGAGAAAGATCTAGCAGCTAAAAGAAAATTAAGATATTATAAGGAGGTCATCAACCCCACCGTAGAAGATCAAAAGTATCTCTCTGTTTTAACTAGCTCAAAGAAGAAAATTAATATAGCCAAGATTAGAACAAACTCTCATGAGCTCCATAGTAAAACAAGTCATTGGATAGTTCCTAAAACACCATGGATGGAAAGGATCTACCATCTCTGTGAGAATATGAACATCGAGGATGAAAATCACTTCCTCTTAGAGTGCCCCGCGTACAACCACATTAGAGCTCAATTTCGTAATCTTTGTTGCAATACTGAATTTCCTAGCCTTTTAAGATGTCAAAATTATAGTGAGCTTGGGAGTCTTCTCTCCAAGATTTTTGAGCATAGGAATAAAATCTTAAAATCAAACTAAATAACTCTTTTCTTTAGGTCCGATAAACCAAATATTGGTCTCAGTGGACGTTAACCATCATCATCATCATCATAATCATATATATTAAATACAACAATTACAAAAATAATTCAAGTAGTTTTATTATTTTATATTTTAGTCTCTATTGAGATATATTTTCTAGTCTATTTTCTCTCAAATATTTTAAAGGTTTTGGGTAATTGCAAAGTATAATCTACAAAATCCAAGTGCCAATAGGTTTGAGGTACAAACATATTTTAGAGTGTAAAGTTTGAAAAATGGTTTACAACTCATGAGATTTGATCTCTCTCAAGGCTTGGTAGATCTGTTGTTAAGATGGATCTTCAATACTGCATGCCCAAAAGCCATAACTTATTTTATAATAAAAATATTTTATTTTAATTTAATTTTAAAATATTTTTAATTAGATATAAAAGAAAATTTATAAATACTTTTAAAATACATCTAAATCCTTTATCTTCCATAATTAAACATTTTATCCTCTACTAAATATATTCCATAAATATTGTATAAAAATTTAATAAAAAATTATCTATATATATATATATAAGTTCCAGATTGTTAATTTAAATGGGGTGCAAAAATTTCGGTAAAATGGCTGATTACAAAATTTAAGTTAATATTTTGATTCATTTTAATATTTAATCATGAATATTTACTTAATAATATTATTTATATTATATAAATTATATATATATATATATATATATATATATATATATATATATATATATATATATATATATATATATATATATATATATAAGCACTGTAACAACGGAAGTTGTAGATTTGGTTACTATAGCAGCAAGATTTGTAGATTTGTAGACTTAATAGCAAAAGCAGCTTTAATTATAAAAATACACGAGGTATTTATAATAATAAATATTTATTGATATGATATAAGACGATTGAATGATTACAATGAGGTCCTGCTTTTATACCTATGCAGGTGACCTTTCATGAACAGGCATGCCTTTTCATTAACCTAATGAATATTTAACATAATCCTAACTGATTAGCTAGTAATTACATTTATTTGTATTTATTCCATTAATGACTACATTTACTACTTTAGTTATGAATTATATGAAGACAAGAAGAAGAGAGATGCAACCTCATCTTCGAAGGCATCAAAGAAGGATAAGGGTAAAGGCAAGGCAGATAAATCTCCTTCTCCTTTGTCATCTCCATCATCTTCTTCTTCCTCTTCTACTTCTAGTTCTGAATCAGAAAAAGAAAAGAAACCTAAGAGTCCACTTTTGAAACTTGATGTTAAGTTTGAATTACTTGTGTATGATGGTGAAATAAACCCTGAGAGACTAGATAATTGGGTAAAACAGTTAGAAGTCTATTGTCGTATTCAATATATTACTGATGATAAGATAAAGATCCAATTAGCTACTCTTAGAATGGGGGGTACTGCTTTGATCTGGTGGGAAAGTAAGACACAGATAGATTTAAAGCGTAAAGGAAAAGTTATCACCTCGAATAAGTTTATAAAAGCTCTAAAGAAACAATGATATCTGTTGGGTCACACAGAGCAAGATATTATTGATTGGTAGCACTTGCGACAAGGTAAGGGACATAATGTTCAAGAGGTCACACAGGAATTCAGAAAGAAAGCATTAGCACTTGGTATTTATTTGGGCACAAAAGAAACTTTTTTGAAGTATATTGGTAGTTTGCATTCATATTTGCAACATACATTATTAATGTTCAATCCTAATGATTTTGATGAAGTTTGTGTTCAAGCTATTCATGTCGAATTAGGTGGTAGAACATTCAAGTTTACACCAAATACATCCAAGCAGATGGAAACCGAGGACAGCAAAAGGAAGGGCAAGTCAAAGGGAAAGAAGACTTCCACAATTCAGAAGGAAGATGAAATACCTACTTGTACACATTGCCAAAAGATCGGCCATGATGAAGCTAGGTGTTGGAAAATTCATCCAGAACTAAGGCCAAAGAAGTTCCAAACGAAGAAGGGTGAAAATAAGGCTGAAACAACAATCCAACAAGGCTTGAACTTGGGATTTGATTCAAGTGATGAAGGAAAAATCACTGTTATGGTTACAACAAGTAAAATTTTTGAAGCTAGTACTTCTGCTTCTTCTCATATCACACAGTTGAATGAAGGAAAAAGAATCGAGTTATTTCATATTAGGGTAACTTCAAAGCATGCTAAGATAGATACATTGTTTGATATGGGATCACAAGCAAATTTGATTTCTGAGTCATTGGTTAAACAATTGGGTTTGAAAACATATGATCATCCAAGACCATATCCTTTAGGATGGTTAAAGGAACAATCTCAAATTCATGTTACCAAACAGTGTCGATTAAAATTTGCAATCACAGCTAACTATATCGACGAAGTGGATCTAGATGTGATACCGTTAGACATATGTGGAATTCTCTTAGGTAGCCTTTATCTCTATTACGGTGATGCAATATTTTATAGGAAGGAACATATGTATCACTTGATCCGAAAATGGAATGTACTTGTTTGAGGGTGCAAGGTATCCATTTCCCATAATTTCAAATTGAGCTATACACTCCAAGTGACCTCTGAAAATGTGAGAACAAACTATTTCCTATACAGAGATGGACTGTAGGGGCATTCACCGGATGTTTCACATTTCTAGGAAAGGATGAATCCGGAGGCTACCTGGCCCTCTACAGACTCTGCCTAAGGAAATAATATGTAAACACTTAGAAGTCTTTGACATTCACATACTTGAAATTTGATGTCTTGCGGAATAAGACAAATAACTTTCTGCAGCTGAGTAGGTGATTATGTGTATATGAAATTTATGTATATTTGCTGTTTAACAATTTATATCAGTTTTGTTTAGCATATCATCTTCAGCAAATAAAGACATCAAAATGATAAGCAGTTCACCCCCTTCTCTGGGCTACATCTGCTGGACCAAGCCTCTCAAACTAGGCTTGTCCTCTTGTATTAAAAATGCTACAAAGGCTAATACAAGAATAATAATGTCTCGAAAGACAGGTCTGACTGTAAATACAGAATCAAAAGATAGGAATTAGCTGAACATGCTCTTTCCCAAACACTAAACAGTGAAATTTGTACCTGCTACAGTACTTTTCCCCAATTGTCCTTGGTGGCCCTTTAGACTTGCAGGGAGAATTTCGAGGTGAAGATGACCTCAATTGGTTCTGAAACCTCTGCCATTCAACTCAGAAGGTCGAAAATATCAGAAATAGACTTCTGAATCACCAAAAATGGATGGACATAGCCCCCAAACAACTCCAACACTGAAATGGCCCTCTTGGCCCTGAAAGCTTCCCTGAAGCTAAACAGTGAGAAGAATTCCTCAAAAGGAAAAACGAGCTGTAGAAATGGATTCAGACTGCTGAAAAACTTCAGGAATGACCTTCGTTCCACATAAACTGGCTGCACAATTCCCAATGCAGCTCCCAAACTGATTTGGCCTTGGTGGCTCCCGGAACTTCCACGAAGCAAAATCACCTGCAAACGGCCTCAGATGGCTGTGAAACCTGTGCCAATGGCTTCAGAAGGTCGAAGAGACCCAAAATCAAAAAAAAATTCGTCTTCAAAGGCCTCTCCTAGCAGAAGTTATGGCCAAAAAACTAAACTGCCTCTTTCCCCTTGAGAAACTCCACTAAATGTGGAAGGACTACAGTTAAGGGCGCCAAAATAGGAATAGGCGCCAAAATTGGGGCGGACTCCGCCAAGTTAACCCGCGCGGTTTGTTGGGCATTTAACGTTATGGTTAACGTGTTCATATGGGCGGAGAACAATGTAACTGTTTCAACCGTTTTAATTAAAACATAACGTTTATTAAAAACCCACAACAATACGCATAACCAATGTTTTGAATTCCGCACGTTTCAAATGCGCCGAGTTTATGGTCAAGGTTCCCGCCGGACGGTTCTATGCATCGGGGGCTGGCCCTTCGGGGCTGGTCCCCTTCGGGCCCCGCCCAAAACAAATTCACGCTATAACATTAATCCGTCCGCGACTATATTCAACGAACAACACGGTTGTCTGGCGGTTAAAACGAATGGTTGTTACTCCGGTGGTCGCGGGTTCGAATCCTGCGAGCCCAAACAAATTTTATATGCGCCATTTCAATGCCAAGCCTAGAAGAAAGGCCTTCCTCTCCGGTTAGCCACGTGGCGCCTTGATTGCTCAAGGGAATATTCCCGTATTCTCGCGTAATTATCTCCACAAATATTCCCAGAATATTCTGTGGAATATTCTTTTTTTTTAATAAAATTTTTCCAAAGTCCAATTTGCCCTTTTTTAATGGAAATTGAGAAAACTTTGAAGCTGAATAACTTCTTCATACGGAGACCATTTTTCGAACCGTTCGCGACGTCGGAATCAAGAAGACGAGCACTATCCGGTCGTTCAGGTTCAAACCAGTTCTGAGCACTTTCAATTTTGACCATTTTACAACACTTGGTCCTGAGCTCCTGATCACACCTCAATAAATATGGGATTAAGTACACCGTTCGAGCACATAAAACTCAAAATCACTTGAATTTAATTAATGCTAATCAGATGAAGCACTTAATTAGTTCAAGTAAGAGATACATACTCATGTCGATAAAAGAGCAACATAAGGATCTTAATGATACTTATTCAGGTTGTGAATTTTAGTATGAAGGAAATTTGGTTAAAAATGTAGATTCATTTCAAGGTCTAGTTAAAGAACCAAAACATCTACTTCATAAAAAGGAAATATCACATGAGATGCAGTTGATGTCTGATGCCCCTAATAATGGAATGGGTCAGAAGTCAGTTATAGAGTGTAAATAAATAAAGAAACAAATTCCAAGGATGGAATCCATGCGACCCAGTTCATCTCCATATAGTTCACCCATAATTTTGGCTCATAAGCAAAATGGGACATGGGGAATGTGTGTCAATTTTAAATTTTTTAAATCAGTTAAGCAGAAAATCTTCACAACATCAATCTCAGTTTTCTTAGATCATCGAAAACCATTTAAAACATATGTTAGTGGTAATACAATGGGTAAATTGATTCATACAAATCATTAGCCGCTCCAATACATTCAGTCAAAATCTAAGTTGCAACAATCCCGCCACTACAGTTGGATGAGATTTATTTAGAAAATTCACTTAGAAATTTAGAACAAGAAGGATGTGATAAATAAAGTAGCTGATATGATGAATATACTGTCTTTGATTGCTTTAGTAGGACTGCAGAATAGTTCATTGAAATATGAAAGCTATGTAGAACAATATAGTACTGATGATAATTTCAAAGAAAATCATGAATCGCTAACTCATGGCACTCAGATAAAAGAAAAAAATTATCATATTTATGATAGGTTGTTATATTATTTGGGTAATTTTTGTATACCACAAAAAGGAAAAGCACAAGTTATTAAAAAAGGTCACTCTTCTTGGATACAACAGATACATAGGGCAGTATGGAATCAGTTGAAAGAGAGTCGGGCCAAGTTCAAATTGCGCCACGAAAAGCATCAAGTCGATCATCATTTTCAGGTTGGCGATCAGATATGGTTGTATATCAACAAAGACAGGTTAAAAGGGGAAGGTAAGAAACTGAAGTTAATCAGGTATCGCCCCTTCAAAATTGTTGAGAAGATTGGAACTCATGTGTTCCAATTAGATTTACTGCCTTATATGCATATTTACTCAGTTGTGAATGTTGAAAGTTTGAAGTTGTATGAACCTTCGATGATTGTTGATTCTGAGGATGACATACAGATCCCTTCTATTGACAATTTATCACCCGAGTACATGACAGAGTTGTAGTAAGTCACCATCTTGGACAGAAAATTTCATACTTCCAGGCGACAAGATGTGGAATATCTTCGAGTGGGACTCAAGGGCATAAATCTGAGTAAGGCGAAATGGATAGAGATCGGAAAAGTGAGGGAGCTATATCCTCACTTATTGTCTTCTTAAAATCAAGATTTTGTGGTCCAAAAGCTTTCAAGTGGAGAGGATTGATCCAGGAGGATATTGTTCAATATAGATCGACAGAGAGGTTGTCAACTCCAGAAGTCCAATGTCTAGTTCAGTCTTCAGTATCGTCAATTCGCCAGTGAAAATGTCCTAAAATTGATCATGGTCAGGGTCATGGCTTGTATTGTGGTGTAAAAAAAATGTCCTAGATTATCTATGGTGAAATACCTTATAATGTAATCCTAGACCTAATCCTAAACCTATGGTCTAATCCTAGCACTATGGTGTCAAAAAAACTAGTTCTAAGACTTAAGGTTTAAAGACTTAACAAAATAGCCTAGGTCCTAAACATTAAAACTATGATAAATTCCTATACATATAAACCTATGATCATAAACCTTAAGCACAAATACAAACTATGTTACAAAACCTTATTATAAGGTTCAGGTTAATAATTAACCACAAAGCAAAGTTTCAGAATTTATTAAAAACATTATAATAAAACTTTGATATAAAAGCCCATAGCGCTAAGTCCTAAGTGCCAGTGCTAACCACTGCATAGACCGTGTCGGAAATGTTAAGGATGTGACTGTGACGGGAGATGTCAGTTGTAGACAATTGTGTTGACTACGTGTTAAAACCCGCGACGGATAAGTCATGTGACATCTGTTGCCAGAACCGCCAGGGTTGAGACCAAGACCACCGGTGGAAATCGTAATCGCCAGTGCTAATCCTCTCTGCCTACCTGATCACATGTAGCGGCTTCTCAGATGTGCTTGGTTAGTTAGCCTCCAGGCTAAAATTATAATATAATGTTTTATTTTGGGTTTTGGTAATCAATACAACGCCAAAGGTTAAGGGATATTATCCCAAGGTTCATGAATAATGCAGAAATTCAAACCCTTATCCCTCCAATTTATAAACTAAATCCTAAATGATGAAAACAGAGGTTCGATCAGTTCTTATTTAAGTCATGGTATTTCTTCATGAAGTAAATCTTGGTTTTTGAAGGCTTGGAGAGAATTCAGTGTGTAATTGCAAGATAGAGGCAGTTTTTGTTTTCAGCATTGCTTGACCATTCTGAGTCAGAATTGAGCACAGAGATAGGCGTTGGAAAGCTAAGAGAGAGAGATTCCTGTTTTTATTGACCAAAAGTGCCTACGAGCACATTTAGTATGGTTTTTTTGCTGTGTAAAATACTTCCTCAGATCAATCCTAATAAAGCAGACGCCCACTTGAAAGTGGACCCGGAGATGTAGTCCACCAGGGACGAACTTCGTAATCAACGGTTTTATTCTTCTTCTCTCTATTTTATGATGTGTTTAAATCATTTATTTGCTACTGGTTTATGTCGTCTTTCATTTAAAAATCTTTCTTTAGTTAACAATCAATCTAAAGGACAAACTAATCAAACTACCTCAGCACTTAATCGATCACATTCAGATTAATTTTGATCCCTGGAAATATAAAAACCATTATCCTTCTTCCAAAGTAAAATTATAGGAATGAAAAATTCCGATCACATGTTAAAGAGTAGTTGAAAACTTTTATTGTTATGGGAATTATGTTGGAATTTTCGTATTCCTTATTGGTTGCTCAAGTAAATAAGATTCGCATACGATAATTCTCACATATTAGAGCGAAGATGGGGAAGTTTACTTCATGGGATTTATAGGAATCTCTATGTACTCTTTTTAAGAAAAAAAAGGAGTTGCTCAACTACTTCTTGAGATTCGGGGAAGTTAAAAAGGGCATGTGTGGGGTTTAAAGTGTAAATAGACTCATTTATTTGGCCCATAGAAAAAGACGCAGCACCATCCTAACATTTTATTCTCATTTCAATCATTTTCACCCATGTGTCACCATGTATACAATCAAAGATAGACACAGCTTTGACAAAAATCGAACAAAAAAAATTGTCTATGCTTACAAAGAATAAATAGTGTGCTTAATATTTTATGTAATTATATCTATATATAGCGCTTCGAAAATCTATTTAGATGCAGGAAGGGTTAAGCTAGATGGAATAAGAAAATGCTATTGTCATGTCCAGGTGGGGAGTAGTAGTTAAGCAAACACTTATTAGGAAAAAAGGTAAGCTAGCAACCAATGCGTGGCATAAACATCTACGCGTATCTGCGACTCTGTGGAATAAGGATGAAGTTGCCTAAATTCCACATTTTGTGTCACTCGGGCCAAATCACTTTCGTAAGCCTGGCACAAATTCACTGTGTGATGACTTGATCATGATTAACTCCACCAATGAGGTCTACAAAGCCAAGTCGGCTGCCACACTCTGGCAAAAACTCATCAATATTGGAATTTCTGTATAATTCCTAACACACAAAGTAATAAAAAAAGTTTGGATAGAGATGTGAGGCAAAAACTTCTATTCCATTAAGCATAAAATTCTGTTACAAAATGAAGGTCTTCAAAACTTCTTTTGTTTTGGATTACAAAAAAAATTGCATTTGTTTGATTCTTGCACATAGAGTGTTTCAAAATTTTGCTTCACTGTCACTCTATTTATTTTCTGCCTTTTGGCTTCTTCACACAAACAACGCACACTCTATTATTTTCCTCCTTCATTGCACAACCTTTGGGCTTCTTATATTTCATTACATACATCGCACATTTCATTATAATATATATATTGTAAATATAATATATTTACAATATATAGTATAAATGATTTATAACCAAAGTTCATAACATATGTTGCGGCGTTTAAAACATTAAAAATTAACCTAAGGTTTAAAACCTTATTACAATGCACTTCACGGATCTCAAACTATGAGACAAAACTCCTTTTGATAGTTTATCACATCCATTGAAGCTACTGCCTGACTAGATTTCAAATGGTGTGATACGCTCGCTATTGGTCGAGCCATGACACGGTGGCGGACTTCAACAATCAATTCAAAACATTTCAAAACTTTATTGCATCCTTTCTTGAGGCTGGTGACATAGGCATTGTTTCGTGCGATACATTTCCTATTGGTTGACGGACTGCCAACGTGGTGGAGGTGGGCCAACGTTATTGCGCGCATATAAACTATGGTGATGAGGCTTAAAGACTTTGTGATCAACGTGTGATTGGCTGTGGGAGTTTGATGTGGAGTGATGGGCTCCACACGAATGATGTGGCCCATTTCAAATTCAAAAAGAAACGACATGAGTTAACATAGTTGATGGGTTTTAATAGCGATAGGTGTAGTGAATAAGAGTGCGGGGTTTTGAGGAGTGAACCATGGTTTTACACAGCTAGACAGGGCTATGGCCATAACCAAAAATTTAGTTTTGCAGGTGTTTTAAAACCACAACTAAATGCACAGTGGAGTGCAAATCAAACCAAAATAAAATTGCTTCTGCTGCTACGTCCTTCTCCATCAGGTTTGCAGTTGGGTTTAATATTTCAACACTCCCCCTTAAACACAACTACTACATTCTTCCATACCCAGGAATTTTATGAGATAGTTAAAAATTTTCTCCCCTAATGGTTTTATCAAAATATCAACAAACTGCTCTTTTGTTCTGCAATGTTGCAAAACAATTTCTCCATTTCTCACTAGTTCTGTGATGTAATGATATTTTGCATCAATGTGTTTTGTTCTATTATGAAACACTAAATTCTTGGATAAAACTATAGCTGAGCTATTATCACAATACACTGTTGTGTTTTTTATATGTTCATGACACAGACTCCTTAACATTCTCCTCATCCATACTGCTTGACATGCTGTTTCTATAGCTGCCACATACTCTGCCTCTATTGTTGATAAAGCCACAATTGGTTGTTTCTTAGAAGCCCATGAGATGGCTCCTAATCCCATATGAAAAAAATATCTAGAGGTGCTTTTCCTGTCATCTATACTTCCAGCCCAATCACTGTTAGTATATCCAATCAAAATTTTCTGATGTGGTATATAAAATTCCATACCTCTTTGTTCCTTTCACATACCTCAAAATTCTTTTTGCTGCTTGCCAATTTGTCTCCTTTAGCCTTTCCACAAATATGTAAATTAAACTTACATCATGCATAATATCTAGCCTAGTTGCAGTCAAATACATAAGGCTTCCAATTATTCTCTTATACAAACTTGGATCAAAATCCTTGTTGTTGTCTTATTTTCTCAGTTTCAATCCCATCACTGTAGGAGTAATTGCTGCCTTGCAATCCTGCATGTTAAATCTTTCCAAAACTCCTTTAACATCCTTTGCTTGAGAAATAAAACTTTTATTTTCATTTTTCTCTACTTCTATTCCTAAGAAGTATCTCAGCAATCCCATATCAATCATTTCAAATTCATCCTTCATGACTATTCTAAAATTTTCAATGAGGTAAGCATCATTACCTGTGAATATCACATCATCAACATACAAAAAAAAAATGAGCATATTACCATATTTTTCTTTGATGTATAATGTGGGTTCTCCTTCACATTTTTCAAACCCATTTTCTAGTAGATAGGCATCTATCTTACTGTCCCATGCTCTTGGTGCTTGTTTTAGCCCATACAAAGCTTTCTTCAATCTGCATACCTTGTGCTCTTGGCATTTTTTCTCATATCCTAGAGGTTGTTCAACATAAACCTCTTCCATCAATACTCCATTTAAGAATGCTAATTTCAAATCCATTTGGTAAAATTTCTACTTGTGTTGTGCTGTTATGGACAACACTCCTCTTATTGTTTCCATTCTTGCAAGTGGTGCAAAAGTTTCCTCATAATCTCTTCCTTGTTGCTGCTTGTAGCCTTTGACAACAAGTATAGCCTTGTGCCTTTCAATCTTACCTTTAGCATTGCTTTTGGTTTTATAAACCCATTTTACTCCAATTACTTCCTTGCCTTTTGGGAGATCAAATAATTCCCATATCTTATTTTTCTCTATGGCATTTATCTCTTCATCCATAGCATCTATCCATTTCTTCTCTTTTAAAACTTCTTCAAAATGAATAGGATCTTTTACATGAAAATACAATGAAAATAAAGAGTTCATACCTTCATTTGCTGCCTCTTTCTCATAAATCTCATTCAGACTCCTGAATCTGGTTCTTCTTTCACTTGTTGAACTTGTGCTTGTAGAAGAACTCAAATCTGCTCCTTGTGATGTGCTTGGAGAAGCACTGTCATCACTTCTCAAGGGTGTTTGTATACCTGCTTGTGGTGCCCCTTGCTGTCCTTGTGTTGGTGGAGGTGGTGCTGCTAATGAGGGATGTCTTTCATCCATTTCTTCCTCATCATCATCATGAGACAAATAGTTTTTTACATTCACTGTTTTCTCAATGCTTCCATCCCAAGCTTCTTCCTCAATAACCTTCACATCTCTGCTTATCATGAACTTCTTGGTGGTTGGGTTATACAATATGTATGATTTGGATTCTTCATTGTATCTAAAAAATATGCACTTCTCCCCCTTTTTATCCAAATTATTTCTCAGCTGATCTGGAATGTGTGCATAAGCCACACAACCAAAAACTCTCATGTGGGTGACAAATTGTTTTATGCCACTCCATGATTCTTCCAGAACTTTGTTCATAACACTCTTTTTTGGGCATCTATTCATCACATATGTTTTATAATGTACAACTTCAGCCCAATATTCATTTGTCAAGTGTTTTTCCTTCAACATGCTTCTTACCATATCCATGATGGCTCTATTTGTCATTTTAGCAACTCCATTTTGCTGTGGTGTATACCTTACTGTAAATTGTTTGTGTGTCCCATTTTCTCTAAAAAAAATGATGAAATTCATTGGAGATGTATTCTCCTCCTCTGTTTGTTCTTAAGACCTTAATATGTTTCCCACTTTGATTCTCTGCAAGAGCTTTAAAGTGGCAGAATTTCTCAAACACTTCACTCTTCAACTTCAAGAAATAAACCCAAGTTTTTATTGTGTAATCAGCAATAAAGGTAAACATATAATGGCTTTCTACTAATGATGGTGTTTGCATTGGTCCACACAATTTAGAATGGACTATTTCTAAGGGTTCCTTTGCCCTTATGCTCTTTCCTGATGGAAATATTTTATTGTGTTGTTTTCTCAAGATGCAACCTTCACATAGGCTATCTAGCTTTTCAATCAATGGTAATCCCTTTACCATTCTCTTTCTGTGCAACAAATTCAGACCTCTAAAGTTGAGATGTCCAAATATCAAATTCCATAACTAGTTTTCTTCTTTTTCTTCTCTTTGGAATGTCTCTTGTGTCACTACTGCCATTGCAGCTCCTTTCTTCAAATCTGCTCTCATTTTGAGAGGAAACATTTTGTTTCTTGTCATATTCACTTGTGCAATCCTCTGCTTGCTTGGTGGTTTATCCATGATGGTGCATACATCAACTTCAAAGAATACATTGTAGCCTTTCTGAATGAGTTTTCCAATGCTCAAAAGGTTATACTTCATACCAGGCACATAGTATACATATGATATGGATCTCCTTTCTCCTTTCTTTGTCAAAAAACTTACTCTTCCTTTTCCCATGATAGAGACTTTAATATCTATCCCCAATGTTACTTGAGACTTTATAATTTCATCAATCATGGAAAACATAGAAATGTTTCCAGTCATATGGTTGCTACATCCTAAGTCTAGAAACCATATATCTTCATTTTTCTCTTCAGCCATATTAGATGCTAAAAACAAATTTTCTTGACTGATATTTTCTTTGGTAAAATTAGCACTAGGTCTACTACCCATGTCAATCTGTTTCTTCCAAAATTCATTGGCATAATGGCCATACTTCTTACAGTAATGACATTGGACTTTCGATTTATCATGCCTTTGTCTATGTGCTTGGTTTTTTCCACCTTTTTGGTTGCTTCCTTGGCTTTGATTTTGACTTTGATTGCTGCCCCTTCCATTAGTATTTGTAGGGTTGTTTCTTCCTCTATTTTGGCTTCTGCCTCTTCCTTTTCCTCTGTCATTTGATCTTCCTTGACCTCTTCCTCTTCCAAAGGAAATTTAGGTCTTGAAGGCATGCTACAAAGACGAGTTTGATGTTCTGCTCAATATTTGTTCATGTGTCATCAATGATGCATGAAACTCATCAACAGTAAACTTTGAGAGATACTTTGTCTCTTCAATGGTTGTGACTATCACATAAAATCTTGAGTGTAAGCTCCTTAATGCTTTCTCCACTATGCTTCTTTCTTCTATGGTCTCTCCATGAGATCTCATTTGGGTAACCAACCCAATCAACGCTGTGAAGAATGAGTCTATTGTATCATAATCTTTCACGCAAATGACATCAAAATATCTTCTCATTAGTTGAAGCTTTGTTTTCTTTACCTTCTCCATACCTTGGTAGGCTGTTTGGAGGGTATCCCATGCATCCTTGGACCTCTTTTCTACTATAATTCTTGAAAATATGCTTTCATACACTGCCTAATAGAGATAGAAGAGGTATTTTGAGGCCTTCTTCCTATTACTCTTCAGCAAATCCTTCTCCGCTTGAGTTAAGGCATTATATGCTTGTTCATCTGTTGGTTATTCTAAACCATCTTCAACTAGCTCCCATAAATATTGAGAGGAAAATAGGACTTTCATTTTGATTTCCCAATAGTCATAGTTCTTCCCATTGAACTGTGGGAGTTGAGTATTTCCCATACTCGTGCTTGTGTTGGCTCCTGCCATAGCTAGCTTTCTAACTATGCTTAAAAAAAACTTGACTGTGTTTCTTTTTAAATAAACCTTCTCACTACTGAGAGATAAAATATGTCTTCAAGACTTCTCTAGACTGTACCCTTTAAAAACAAACACAAAACTCTTTTCTGGTAAATACCTTGTTTTGTTGAGCCTTCACACTACTGGTCAAAAGCTTCAACAACTCCTTCTTCTTCCTTCAGCTTCTTTGGAAAATGCAAAGAGCCTGGACTAGCTCTGATATCATGTTGGAATTTCTGTATAAATCCTAACACACAAAGGAATAAAAAAAAATTGGACAGAGATGTGAGGCAAAACCTTCTATTTCATTAAGCATAAAATTCTGTTACAAAATGAAGGTATTCAAAACTACTTTTGTTCTGGATTACAAAAAAAATTGCATTTTTTTTACTGTTGCACACGCAGTGCTTCAAAATTTTTCTTCACTGTCACTCTGTTTCTTTTCTTCCTTTTGGCTTCTTCACATAGTCAACACACACTCTATTATTTTCCTTCTTCATTGCACAACCTTCAGGCTTCTTGTATTGCATTACATACATCACAAATTTCATTAAAATATATATATTGTAAATATAATATATTTACAATATATATTATAAATTGTTTATAACCAAAGTTCAAAACATATGCTGCAACATTTAAAACATTAAAACTTAACCTAAGGTTTAAAACCATATTACAATGCTTTTCGAGGAACTCAAACTATGAGAAAAATCCTTTTGATAGTTTATCACATCCATTCTTGAGGTTGGTGACATAGGCACAGTTTCGTGCGATATGTTTCCTATTTGTCAACAAACTGCCGACGTGGTGGAGGTGGGCCAACGTTATCGTGCGCATATAAACTGTGGTGACGAGGCTTAAAGATTTTGCGATCAACGTGTGATTGGCTGTGGGAGTTTGACGTGGAGTGATGGGCTCCACACGAATGACGTGGACCATTTCAAATTCAAAAATAAACGGTGCGAGTTAACATAGTTGGTGGTTTTTAATAGCTATAGGTGTAGTGAATAAGAGCACTGGGTTTCGTGGAGTGAACCATGGTTTTACACAAAAAGACAGGGCTATGGCCATAACCAAAAATTTAGTTTTGTAGGTGTTTTAAAACCACAACTAAATGCACAGTTGAGTGCAAATCAAACCAACATAAAAATGCTTCTGCTGCTGCGTCCTTCTCCATCAAAATTTAAGTCTTTTTCCTTCTCCATCATGTTTGCAGTTGGGTTTAATATTTCAACAATCAACATCTAGACCAATAGGCCACTGAGTTTGTATGATACGGTTCATGATATCGAAGTGATGCAGCCACATATCTAGAGTTTCTATGACTGTTCTAACACAGAAATGTTGGGAATATTGAATACAACAAACACAAAGGAATGCATTCCCCCTTACAATATAGAGAATGCAATAAAATTCCAAAATAACAATACACAGATGAAGAGTGAAACACAAGAGAGGAACTAATTTCAATTTTTCATTCCTTCACAATAATAATATGAAATTACATACGTTTTATAAAAAATTAGTCGGAGCCTGAAACTTTAATGCATTTCAATGCGGATCGGACGTTCAACAACCACAAATTTCCTCAGCTTTGTTTTTGTTGTTTGCACGAAACAACATTCAACACACAAAATGGCAGACCTGAAAATTTTATTGGTTGCAACTATGAAACCACATCGCATCCATTGCCCCATCGCAAATGGCTTATTGGCGATTTTAACTTTTAACATTGTGTGATACGAGAAACACTTAATGTAATGTCCCAAAATTTTGCAAATAAATTGGGACATTAGTTTTTTCTCATATTATCTAGGAGATAAATAAAATGGGTAAGGAGACCCATTTTCATAAATAAAATTCCACATGAAGTGGGAAGGGATCCATGGAGTAGCCATTTTTGCACCTCCTAGTATGAAAAGGGGGCAAACACATGAGGATGAAGTCATGTTGACCAAGTCAATAGCGTAGCACAAGAGGTTGTAGTTTGTTTGGGAAGCCAGCGCAGTTAGAAAGGGAGGAAACTTATATAGAAAGGAAACCCTAATAGGGTGGGGTCCATGGCATAGAGACATCATTTTGCATATAAGGAGGATGAGGCAGCCATAGAGAGCATTATTGAAGATTGGACTTAGAGTCTATTTGCAATCTCCAGCTGTTCCGCTGAATTTCAGTGCCTTTGGCACGAGGGATTCCTATTTAGGAGTTCCTCTCCTCTCTTGAGTAGCTCAAGGAGGATTGCTCTTCATTTCTCCATATCCAGGCATTTTTCCATAGCCACTTCTTCATCTACAGCGCGGTCACTGGGTTGTGTTGCAGGTGTTATTGTGTAGGATATTCCACAACACCATTCCTTGGATCATTTCTCATAGGAAGGAGTTCCTATTCTTTGGGAGGATCAGCGAGGAGGGTTTCTAGAGATGATTTGCATATTTTGGCATAAGGCCCAGTGCCTCCCACCTTCATCAGTGCAGTCCCTTCCATAGACTGCGTTATCTCAAAGTTTGTCTGCAGTGGGGGTTTGCTCCACCATTTTGGAGGAAGATATTTCTTGTGCCGGGATCAGCCTTGCACCCAAAGAATCCATTGGAGGAGGTTGTTTCAGTTTGTAGGCCATATTCATTCTCCTCCTACTATTGTATATTTTGAGTTGCTGCAACTACCTAGCAACTCCTACATTATTGTATTTTCATATTTTATACATGTATAGCAGCCAATCCTTCTAAGGATTGTGTATTAGTGTTATAGTAGTGTTTTCAGGGGTTGAGAGCATGCTCCCCCTCATTTCTTGAGCTATTATTGTAATATCATTTCATTACCATTTTACATGTTGCAGTGTCTCCATGTAACTGCGTAGTCATAACTGGGGTTCACTTGTGTTGTTGTGTTTATCTCATGATTATTGTACTTCTATCTTGAGGATTGCTATTGTTCATCATGAGCATCATTTCCCTCAAGATTTTGTATACATTGCAGCTGCTATTATTTCAATAAGATGGCTATGAGTTCTCTGGCATTTTCAGAAGTTTGAGCAAGTTCTCTTCATGCTTATGTTTTGCATATTGTTGTAGCTCATTCCCTTGAGAAATATCTTCCCGAGGAAGAAATATTTGCATAGCTATAGGCAGAGCCTGAGCTAGGGCTAGATAGCCTCCAGTTCTCACCCTCTCTTTAGAGGTGAAATAAATGGTAAAATCCCTCTCAGTCAATCTCTAACATAGCCTTGTTCATATTTCCGACAAAGGAACACTTCAACAGAGAAAAATTCTGCTTATTTCCATTTTGGGACATTACAGTGGTATCAGAGCATCTTTCTTGGCTTAGCCTGTGGCCTTCAAGCCCAATAAAGAAGAAATCAAAATGATGAAGAGGATGAGCTTGTTCTCATCAGTTTTTAGATCCGGAAGGAACCTCTCCAAGGAGGTTGAGGAGAAAGAAGAAAGAGAGGAGGAAGGACCCTGTACTTCATATTCTCATCAAAAAGGAGACAAAATTTTGAGAAAGAAGAAGACTCCATTTTCTGATGGAGGAAAGGGGGATAAGCTTACAATGCTTCTTCCTAAATTTGCACCAAGCATTCATGGATATCTCAAGGAGATTGGGAGGGAGACAGATGAAGAATCCCCAAGAGGGTTTGATCTTAAAGCAAACTCTAGATTTGCACATACTGGGTGTGAGAATTCAGCCACACACTATGAGGGTCAGCACAGCCATAGTCCTAGCAGTCCCATGAGGGAGATGGAAGAAGAAGGAGGAGTGACCAAGGAGATAAGGCCGCATGGTAGATCCTATCTATCATATTTTGATGGTTCACTTGCCGGTTCAGCCACAGCCTGGGTGGAGGAATTGGACACCTTTTTACAGCAACACCAAATTCCGGAAAGTCAAGCTACTAGAGTTGCAGCGCTGCATATGAAAGGTAAGGCCTATGATTGGTGGATCTTTGAATCCTTTATTTTGAAGAATAATGGCATTACATCTTATGCAAATTTCACTAAGGAATTAGTGAAGAGATTTGATGGGAGGATTCTTGAGACACACATGATGGGTTTGAACAAAGAAGACCAAACAAAACCCTTGCATGGAAACACAATGCCTTTTCGGGAAAAAATGGAGGAGGCCAACAATCTGAACCAAAACTTGTTGGAGAAGGTACTTTCATCTCACATATTGGAGCAAGGGAGTATGGGGATCTCTTTCCCAAAGGAGAATCCAGTCATTGAGAGGTTTCCCACTCATGTTGCAGATATTGAGGGCAACAATGCTGTTAGATCTGGAGTTGATATAGCACCTCATGCAAAGGGAAGAGGAGCTCTTGCTCCACATAGAGGGATGCTTGCATCTTTGCAAGGAAGTCCCCAAGATCTCATGTATGGAGATCAAGGCACATCTCATGTTTTACCTGTGTCATTGCTGAGAAGGTGTGGAACCTTGGAGACACGAGGAGGAAGTAGGGAGACGGCCCAGCATCATGAGATGAGGAGTACACATCCCTATTCATCTATGGAGGTTGGTGCACCTGATGAGGTGATTGGATTGCGCAGTGGAAGCATGGAGGTTTATCTCCATTCATCTGTTCAGTCATCTCTTGATAATGATGTCTCATTGCATGGAGACATTTTGCAGGAAGATCTCATGTGTGGAGATCATGGCATAATTCATGTGCCATTATTGGAGAGGTGTGAAGCCATGGAGTCACCAGGAGGAGATGGGGAGAAGAATCAACAGCATGAGTTGAGGAGTACTCACCCATATCCATTTTTGGAGGTTATTGCACCAAGGAGGAAAGCTTGATTATGCAGTCAGGGCATGAACATTAGTGTTCACCCATATGTTCAGCCTTCTCTTGATGGAGATGTCTCACCACATGGAGGCATTTCACCCATGGAGCCACTAGTTCAGCATAGGAGGATGATTGCTTCGCATTTGGAGTCACCACTCTTTGATTCTGTAGAGGTGGAGCCTTGGGAGAGCTTGAGACAGCAGTGGGAGTTTTGGATAGACTCATGATGGAGGGATACATTTCCTCAACCTCATATACACCTACTCTCATTGCAGATTTTGCGGTGTGGCAGAAGCAGCATAGGAAGGATAGCAACCTTCCAATTTGTAACTTGGGCATAGAAGATGTCAAGGAGGAAGACAACCATATGAAATATGATCTTCATGAGGAGCTACCTGCACTGTCATTATGGAGGATAGATCAACATTGGAACTCCCGACTATTGGTGGGATATTCCACTGATTCTTTCACCTACAGGACATCTGATGATCAGCATGGGAGGGGATGCACCAGCCATATGGAGATGGGGGAATCATCACAGCCAACCCTTTTTCCTTTATGGATGAGAGGAGATTCATCTATGAGTCCCTCAAATGATATGAGCAGAGAACATGGTAAGGGTGTACATTATTTTCCGCATGATCATTTGTATGATACATGTATGCATCCCTTAACCATACACATGCAGGAGAATGCTGCAAGGAGGAGCATACATTTTGCTAGACCTAATGGTTTAGTAAGGGCCATAAGCATGGCTAATGGCCATTATCTTGGAAGATTTGGGGAGGATATAGATCATGGAGGACATGCTCAACTTTCAGCAGATATCATTTACCTTCCCCAAACTTGTGAGGAGATTGATGCAACGCACCGGTGGTTGAGCAGCCACAATTTTTATCAGTCTCTATGGCAGTGGAGCACTAAGCTGCGTTGGTTACAATTGAGGGACCATTGTCCTTCTCATTTGTTACACATGGAAGCAAGCATGATGCTCCTATTTTCTCCATATGATTCTATTGTTAATGCCTTTATGAGGAGCAGGATTGAGGAGGAGACACATAGGATGGATGTGTCCATTGAGGGAGTAGTCCCTCACATATTTTTCATTGCATGTTCTAATGGGAACATGAGAAATGGTATGGCCACTACAGCAGCAACAATGTTTTATTATGAGGTGAGCCATATGATGGGTATGAGACCATATGAGGATGATTCCTGACTCATCACATATGGAGATGTTTGGGCCAGCATGCCTTGCAGTGTTGGGGGAGAGACCTTGGGAGGTCCAACCTTCTTCTTGCCACTTGATGGAAACATTATTGCAGCCTAGGATCAGCAGACACTCTACGCTTATCTTAAGTGGAGAGATGGACAGCGTGGGGTAGACTATATGGCCTACCATGTGCAGGTTTTCAGCCCACCTTCTTTGCCGGAGCCAAAGGTGGATGACAATTTTTCTGAGTTGCCTAGTTGGGAGGTGACTCAATTTGCATGGCACATAGCTTAGGGATGGATGGAACATATGGGGGAGAAAATTCTCATTAGATTTCAGACTCAATTCCTCAAGGAGGGACCTCTAGACACCACTTGCTATCTTCTTGAGCATTATACCTTACATTATGATGGCTTGATAGCTACTTGCATGCTGAGGAGGAGCATTGTGGAGGATTGGTTTGATGAGGTAGCATCACTGTATTTGGAGGAGATCATCATATGGGGATGCTACAAGCATAGGGGAAGAAGACACAGTCTATCCTTTCACTTGCTTGAGGGCAAGCAATCTTTGGGAGGGGAGGACTGTAATGTCCCAAATTTTTGCAAATAAATTGGGACATTAATTTTTGCTCATATTATCTAGGAGATAAACAAAATGGGTAAGGAGGCCCATTTGCATAAATAAAATTCCACATGAAGTGGGAAGGGATCCATGGAGTAGCCATTTTTGCATCTCCTAGTATGAAAAGGGGGCAAGCACATGAGGATGAAGTCGTGTTGACCAAGTCAACAGCACAACACAAGAGGGTGTAGCTTGTTTGGGAAGCCAGCACAGTTAGAAAGGGAGGAAACTTATAGAGAAAGGAAACCTTAATAGGGTGGGGTCCATGGCATAGAGACATCATTTTGCATATAAGGAGGATGAGGCAGCCATAAAGAGCATTATTGAATATTGGAATTAGAGTCTATTTGCAATCTCCAGCTGTTCAACTGAATTGCAGTGCCTTTGGCACGAGGGATTCTTGTTTAGGAGTTCCTCTCCTCTCTTGAGTAGCTCAAGGAGGATTGCTCTTCATTTATCCATATCCAGGCATTTGTCCATAGCCACTTCTTCATCTACAACGCAGTCACTAGGTTGTGTTGCAGGTGTTGCTATGTAGGAGATTCCACAACACCATTCCTTGGATCATTTCTCATAAGAAGGAGTTCCTATTCTTTGGGAGGATTAGCAAGGAGGGTTTCTAGAGTTGATTTGCATATTTTGGCAGAAAGCCCAGCTCCTCCCACCTTCATCAGTGCAGTCCCTTCCATAGACTGCGTTATCTCAGAATTTGTCTGCAGTGGGGGTTTGCTCCACCATTTTGGAGGAAGATATTTCTTGTGCCGGGATCAACCTTGCACTCAAGGAATCCATTGGAGGAGGTTGTTTCAGTTTGCAGGCCATATTCATTCTCCTCCTACTATTGTATATTTTGAGTTGCTGCAGCTACCCAGCAACTCTGGTATTATTGTATTTTCATATTTTATACATGTATAGCAGCCAATCCTTCTAAGGACTGTGTATTAGTGTTATAGTAGTGTTTTCGGGGGTTGAGAGCATGCTCCCCCTCTTTTATTGAGCTATTATTGTAATATCATTTAATTACCATTTTACATGTTACAGTGTCTCCATGTAACTACGCAGTCATCGCTGGGGTTCACTTGTGTAGCTGTGTTTATCTCATGATTATTGTACTTCTGTCTTGAGGATTGCTATTGTTCATCATGAGCATCATTTCTCTCAAGATTTTGTATACATTGCAGCTGCTATTATTTCAATAAGATGTTTATGAGTTATTCGGCATTTTCAGAAGTTTGAGCAAGTTCTCTTCATGCTTATGTTTTGCATATTGCTGTAGCTCATTCCCTTGAGCCATATCTTCCTAAGGAAGAAATATTTGCATAGCTATAGGCAGAGCCTGAGCTAGGGCCAGATAGCCTCCGGTTCTCACCCTCTCTTTAGAGGTGAAATAACTGGTAAAAGCCCTCTCATTCAATCTCTGACATAACCTTGTTCATATTTCCGACAAAGGAACACTTCAACGGAGAAAAATTCTGTTGATTTCCATTTCGGGACATTACACTTAAAATTTTTGATGTACGATGTGACGTGGCACATCACATCACAACTTAAAAACAATAACTTGTGGGAGCTATCCATTATCTCCTAAGCTTTGCGATATGTGCTTTTGCGCTATCCTCCTAAGCTTGCCACATGCCCCTTTGCGATCACATCGCATCGCAGATAACTTAATTTTGCAAGCAGTTTTAAAACTTAAATAAAAAACTTTGCGAAGTGCGGGCGTGATGTGGCTTAAAACTATGGTAAGTGTGAAATGTGTAAAATGTAAGGTATAAAGAAAAATACAAAGGTTTGCACGGTTTGCAATGCAGAAAGAAGGTAAGGTGGGTCCCGCCGGATCGCATCGATGGAAACATATGTTTCAGTGCGGGGCTTAAGAACTAAATAATAAATGTTGCAACGTGCGGTAAATTACGGGAAGTGCGATAAGTATAAAGGTAAGGAATAAAAAAAATAATGAAGTTTTGCATGGTTTGTTTAATGCAGTGAGGATATGTGGTGGGTCCCGTTGATATTGCATCGGTGGGGAAATAACTTACAACAAAAATTTAAGTGGTAAACAAGAAAATTTGTGGGCGGTGAAGTGTGGGCAAGGGTAAGTCAATGACAGAAGGGAATCAACCATAGAGTATGGTTTTCGGTACTCTGTTTTGGATTTTGTGTGGATTGAGAGAAAGCGTCTCCAAATTTGCAAACTGGGTTGTGTTCTTCCCTACAACAAAAATTTAATTCAGTGTGGGCTGCTGCCACTTCTTATTCATAGCGGTGGTTGCGAGTAATTCCAACACTCCCCCTTAACCATAATTTCTGCCATTAGTCATTCCCAGTAGGGAAAATTTTAAGGATAGAAAATTATGTTGAATTTTAAAAAATTGGCGAATCTCACTAGTCCCTAATATGAAAATTATAAAATGTTTACTGATGTATTTGTAAAATTATTCAAATTTATAATGATATTATATATAATATCTATATAATGTTGGTGAATTTTAACATAAAATAATTTTATATTTTAAATTTTGGGCGAATCATTTTTATAAAAAAATGGAAATTGGCGAATATTTTTTTGGAAAAATAATGGAAAATTAGCCCACCTGCGAATATTAGGCCCTAAAATTTTCCATGATATCTAGACATTGTTTGAGATAAAAAAAACTTCTCTATCCTAATGGATTTGTGAGGATATCAGCAAACTGTTCCTTTGAACTGCAATGCTATAAAACAATTTGACCATTGTTAACCAATTCCCTTATAAAATGATACTTTGCATCAATATGGTTTGTTCTCTTGTGGAAAAAAAATTTCTTTGACAATGCAATTGCTGAGCTGTTATCACAATAAATTGTGGTTCCTTTGTCTTTCTCATGACATAAATCTCTTAGCACCCTTCTCATTCAAACTGCTTGGCATGTTGCTGTTGTTGCTGCTACATATTCAGCTTTTGTTGTTGATAATGAAACTATTGGCTGCTTCTTAGAAGCCCATGAAATGGCTTCCGATCCCAAATGAAAGACATACTCTAATGTGCTCTTTATGTCATCTACACTTTCATCCCAATAACTGTAAGTGTAACGAATCAAATTAAAATTATCAGATGTGGAGTATAGAACACCATACTCCTTTATTCCATTCACATAACTCAATATTCTCTTGCCTAATTGCCAATGTGTCTCCTTGGGTGTCTCCATGAATCTGGATATCAAGCTTAATGCATACATTATATCAGGCCTAGTTGCAGTCAAATACATGAGAATTCCAACCATGGTCTTGTACAATTTCGGATTGACATTCTTGTTGCAATCTTCCTTGCTCAACTTCAACCCCATGACAGTTGGAGTTTTTGTTGCTTTGTTGTTCTGCATATTGAACCTCTTTAAAACTTCTGCAACATACTTTTCTTGGGAGATAAAAATCCCCTTTTCATTTTTCTTTACTTCTATGCCAAAAATACCTCAATAAACCAAAGTCAGTCATTTCAAATTCACTCTTCATGACTGCTTTAAAATCAATAATGAGGGAAACATCATTTCCTGTGAAAATCAAATCATCTACATATAAAAAAACAATAAAAATTTTACCGTCATTTTCTTTGATGTAGAGTGTGGGTTCACCATCACACTTGTCAAACCCAGTGTCCACCAAGTAAGCATCAATCCTGCTGTACCATCCTCTTGGTGCTTACTTCAACCCATAAAGAGCTTTCTTCAACTTACACATTGTTTAGTCAAATTATACGTGTATAATTTGCCAATATAAATTGTCAACCCAGGAAGTTAAACTCATGAGATGAAGTGCATAGTATATGCAGGCTAACTACTGCAAGTGTTAATTAACTATACAAATAACAACTAATTCTTCTTTCCCATGTCAATACTATCGCAACAAATGCTATGGAGTGGCATATATCATCCCTCTATAGCACTTAATATTGCTGATATTGACCGTGAAAAGATAAAGATCAAACAACAATCAATAACTCATGTTTCTTTCATGTATCAGTACTATTGCAGCCATGGTTATGGAGTGGCATATATCATCCCTCTATAACACTTGTCTTTGTTGATTCTGATGTAGGAAAGATAAAAGAAATCAATCCCAATCAAGAATCAAACTTAAAAGCATGAATCCAAGCATTTTCCAAATGAAAAGAGCTCTTCAACATAAAATATTAATTCACTTAAACAATCTACAATTGGCTGCAAGAAATACAGAAAGGAAGCAGTAGCTGTTTGATGCAGGGCCAACCCCGCAATACCCAGAATCACATCTTCAAGTGCATATAAACCGATAATTCTTGTAGCTTGTCAAGAAAATCCACTTTCTGGCAATGTCACAACTATCACTTGCGGAAGCTTGTCAAACATATGGTTCAAAAATTACAACCCAACAATCTTCATTTCAAAGGTTTCAAATAGCATTTAAACTCCTTATAAAAATTCTCATACAGACTTTAACCAACCATCAATTCAATTATTTAAATTTCAACCCAAGCTCACTTATATAATTTAAACCCCAATGCTTCTCATTTAATCACGCGCTTAACTCTCATATGTTTGCCAATTGACCTTAAACATATTCATTTGGTTTAAATCTTAAACATCAAACTGCTCACGAAGCTTTCATTTCATTTAACATTTATTCCCAACCTTCACATATGGTTTTTAATACGGATTTTCAAACAAAATTCCATAAACAAATGCGCCCATGTGTGAAGACTGAGTCTGGCAATTTAATACGACCATATATCATCTTTATGCAAACACCATCATATCTTAACTGTTCAAATTCCTGCAATATATCAATCCCTGGACCGCGCCTTCAATTTCTGGACCGCGCCTTCTGGCACATCATTTCTGCACCAAATATCAAAAATGCGCCTTTTCCCAATCTGCTTAACAAGCTCATAAAATAAAATGCCCATGCTTATTATACTATCAATCCATGTGAATGTTCTAATTCAATATTTTATCCTCCAAACTCAACGCAAATTAAACCGACTCAAAAATCTGGAAAACGCTGATCAATTTAAAACGATGATCGATTTCAACCAGACTCTGATTTAAAATCGAATACCAACACATTTGCCCACGCAATAAACTTACCTCTTATTACTCAAACCCGCAACACGCACTATCAACTTAGCATTTAACGCTACCATACATTGAATTTCTCCAACGCTGGTCAATACTGCAGTTAATTCTTCAGTCCATGCACCAAAACTGCTCAAGTTTGAAACGCTGTACATATCGATTCCTTCACTTGAATATGGAATCCAACAATTAAATTTGTTTTATTTGAATTCCAAATAAAATAACCAGTGTTTAAAACAATGCCTTACGTCTTCTACATCTCAGCTGAAACACAAATCGACTTTTGAAAACTCCCCTCTGCACATCCGCATTAAACAATTACCGTTTCATCGATTCAGAACAGATAGAGTCTTGAAAAATTTTGCGCCTGCGTTCAACAATCTTTGACAACCCAACCGCTTGTGTGTTGCTGGGTATCTTTCTAGCACAATGGCTCGCTCACCTGCAGTGGATCAACACAATTTAACTTGGATTCTATTTCAAATCTCGATTCTCCAATCGATCGATCCCAACCTGCGACTTATAAACATTCAAACATATGTCATAATGAAATGCAGTCTTTAATTTCATAACGCTGGGTTTGATATCCACAATTCAGTCATGCACAAGATTAATTCTTGTGGCTACACGCATTCTACAATCGATCCACTATTTGACACACCAGAATCTGCATCTACCATAAGAAGATCAACGCATTCAACTATCACCCACATCACCGTATTATATGGGTTTATAATTGTGATACCAGATATCTAATATCTGAAGGTCGATTTCAGTGTTGCCTTGAAGGTTCATCGACTAATATTTGTAATTCTCGCATACAATGTTTCCACATTACAATTGATCCATGCGCCACCATTATTATTCCACAGGAATTAACACACTAATTAACCAACAAATTGAATACTAGAAAATTCATCATTTCAACTTTTAACACAGAAATTGACCCATACACGAATTGACCAAGTTAAGGCTCATAACTCAAAACCAACACTTTCATAAAATTGAACTTACTTACAGTAACATTTTTCCGTGGCCTGATTTACAATTCATTGGCCCTTACAAACTGCCCGAAGGCTTCCAAGGAGAAACCCTTGCTCACTTCTCACACTCTTCAACTATTCAAGTGTATTTTCCTCACAAAACCCACTCATATTTATACATAAATAATGCATTTAATTCACTCCAAAAATCTCTCCACCTAATCCTCAACTAATTCTATATTTTAGGTGTGGACTCAACAAAGTCCCATACATAGAAATCCTAATCCCAAATTTTTCTCCTAATCTATTTCGCTCATATCCTTTTAATTAATAAAAGAATATTTACAAAATCCTCACTTTTCCAAATTATCTCCTATTTTATTTAAAAATAACAAATTAATTAATAAAATAATAAAAATGTCACACCCCTCTTTTATCACATATTTACAAATGAAAAATGTCCTTGATGCTCCTGCATCACTGTTACAAGAAATTATTAATGCATAATTAAAACATAAATACACACATGCTCTACTGCAGGAGTTTTGAATGAAGGGGGCCCTCCCTCACTCAAAACTCCTTTAAAGATTAAAGGAGTTGCTCAGGAAAATAAATAGAACATAAACAATTTTATTAATCTAAAATAATAGTCGATTACAGTCTAATATCGTGCTCTATAACACCAGCTTCCAACACAACCCAAGAAATTTGAACCCATGTATAAGAAAATTACATCTGATTTTATACATTTCTGGAAGCCCATATTTGGCTTTGAACAAAAAATATTACTAAACTAAGCCTACAGCCAATAATACAGATACAGATTGACAATGGTAAACTATTGTTGGGTCTAATCCATGATCGAAGGCATGGATTAGACCATTTTTGTTGCACGGCTGAAATTGTATGTCAATCTCACTGTAGGATTTTGAGGTGGTTACAGGATATCAACGTATCTGTAGGAAATCCAGAATGGATGGAGGAAATTGGCATATCTATAGGAAATACATAATAGCTTCAGGAATCTCGGTTGTATGAGCTGTCTACAGGATTGGAGAAACTGGTTGAATCTAACAAGTTTGCTCATGAGTCCAAGGCTAGTTAGAGTAGTAATGCAATAATGACACAACCAGTTCAAATAATGCTCGAAATTAGATAAAATGACACTTCTAATGTTTTTTCAACATACCTTAGCCTATGATACCCTTTTTAGCAAAAAATGGATGACATAGCGGGACTAGGTATAATTAAAGGGCAAAAGAGGTCAAAAATGGGGGAAACAAGGCTTAGTATAGGTGGTAAAAATAGGTAAAGTTCAAACTTAACATCTCCCCCACACCAAAACTCTTGCATGTCCCTATGCAAGAAAAACTGAAGCAGTCTTCAACGAAAAGCTAATTTTTCACCTGGGCCGCAGCCACTGCAGCCAGGTGATCTAACTAAGCTCGACTAGATTCTGCTTGAATATGTCCTCTATACTCCTCAGTCTTCTTCTTCAGGTGGCTGATTTGGGCATGCTTCTTCTTCAGGATGCAGGCTGCCTTTACGTGCCAATATTCGTGCTCCTGCTGCATCTTTCGGCGATTTTCTTTTAGAGCCATGTTCTCTTCTTTCAAGACCCATTCTGAAAGGGTAAGTTCTCTGATAGTTTCCTCCAGCATTTTTCGAGATTGTTTCTTCAATGGGGTCACCGCTCCCTCATTATGCTCTTGTGAGGATTGGGTCACACTCACATCCTCTTGTGACTTCATGGCTTCGTTCTGACTTTCCTGTAGTGAGGGGTTTGGAAAGGACACAGTGTCCTTTTCACTGACTATAGCAGGGCTCAACTTTTCTTTTCCTTTGGGCTAGTCGTGGGACTTCTCTATATTTTTCTTTTTAGTTGGTGCCTCCTCTTTTTTGGCATCCTTGATGACCAGCTAGGTAACCTGGCTTCTGGTATACCATTTTGCAGGGGTCAAAGGCCCCTTCTGCTAAGAGCTCTTCCCAGAAGTTTCTCCGGTCACCACAAATTCATCATCCTCGTCATCTGTTTCCACCTTAGGTCAACGCGTCTACGGTTTATTTTTTAGCTTCTCTGCAGGTTTCTCTTCCTTGACCCCTAAAGAGTCAGAATCTCCATCCTCCACAAAATGATTTTCTTGCGGAAAATCCTCCCAGGTCTTCTCATGTTTTTGCAGGACCTCCACCTGAATAATATTTACCAGCCTATCATGGTAGAGGTTTTCCTCTATGTGGGAAACCCTCTCTTTTGCGACCGAGGACATTTTGATCAACGAAATTTTCAAATAATACGGAAAATTTAAAGGTTTGTCCTAGAATTGTCTAAGGAGCCTGATATGAAACAAGAAAGAAAGGCCAAACCAACCTTCTCATGTAACATATTTCTGTAGGAAAAAATAGCAACTGACGGTACTTACGCCTTAATAATTACGATGTAATCCCCTTACTCCAATCGGGGTTTGAATGGTCCTTCTGCAAGAAATCCGCACACATGTCTTTGTTGAGGCAACGGTTCTTAAACCACTGCTCTCCATCTTGCAGAATCCTACACGCCCTTGCCACCAGTTCTTCTATCAGCCTAAATTGGATGTTCCCACCTATGCTTTGTCCCCGTTTAATTTCAAGGAAAAAGATTTGGTTACTTCAGAATTATGCCTGCTAAACCTTTGAAAGAAGGGCAGCCATCCCACCTTTTCTATTCTCGCCTTACTGCGAGGATCCGATTATAGTAGCGTGAGACTCTGAGGCTCAAATATGATGGGGGCTCAAGTCTTAGTCATGGTGGAGGAGAAAAATGGACAGGCAGGGGAGAAAAAAGGGACAAGGCAATTACGAAAAGACAAAATAGAGAAAATGCGGTTTGCAAGAATGTAGTCTAAGACTTATGCAATAGTTCGACAGTGAGAGGAAATAAATAGGAAATATAGATGCTTTTCGGTGGCAGGTCATGATCATGATTGCTATCATGATCCGACCTGCACGATAAATCTCGAAAGTAAAAACACTACCAATGAAATGATGACAGGTCATGGGATTAATTTCATAACGATACATGGCTGCAAAGGGTTACTATAGCCTTAGATATGCGAAAAATTAAAAATTAAGTGTCATTATACCTTTATCTCGAGAGCCTTATCACTAGTTGTATGTTACCGCTTACCTCCAATGATCCAGTCCTCGATGACGTAGCCTGCTCTTACAATGATAACCTATTATATCAGACATATAATCCATGATCTTAACCACATAATGACTTGTTAATATTTTATTACATGATTTTAATCTATGTTCTGTTTAATGATTTTTTTCCCTTTTTTTTTCTCTTGTCTTTTCAAGAAATCCCGGTGTTGCTGTGTCTAACAATTGTTCTGTAGGAATTAAGAACTGGCTGTTGAATTCTTTGTAGGAATCAAAACTACGATTGTTGAACATTATGCAGAAATAACTATTAAATACTCTTTAGGAACGTAATTTCAACTAATGAAAATTCTTCAGGAAGTCAAAATTGCAACCGTTGAACATTCTGTAGGAATTGAAGTTGAATCTGCAGGAATTTCTCTCTCCACCAATTGTGTATAGTTCGTCGAATGTGAATTGGTCTCATTGGATTACCAGTCATTGAGGTCAACTGTTAACCAATGCGAGGTCCATCACCATTAATGAGAGTGAGGACTAAGGTACCCTGATGCATCCTATTAGGTGTGAATATATAAGTTATTTTCGAACCCCCTGTAGGATCCTGTAGTAAAGAAACCATAATGATTCTCCATTACCACTGGCGAGATAGCCTGTCATTGGGGCATACAAGCTTCAAGGCATCACAAGGATCTAATCCTGTACCCAGATAATTTTCTGATGTCGATGGGCCATAATTGTTGGAAGGAAGGCCTTAAGAAATCCCACGTCAGTCCAACATGAGAAATCCATAGATTAACTGGAAAAAACAAATTTATTGAAAGGATCCCAAGGGATCTATTGACCTGTGTTTTTAAAGAGCGTAGGGTAGTCCATGCTCACCAGATTTCAATTTTAGAGAGTTTGAAATACTGAAAAAGAAGACTCCAAGGGTTTCCTTTTCCGTAAATAGTCCATTGGGCCTGGGAAAAAGGGATAAACCTATACCCAATAGAAATTCCTCTCATGGTTTATCGAGCATGAGGAGGAACAGAGTGATCTCATTGCATCAGCAGGAAAATCTAGGAAGAGATTGTGGAAGGAAGGATCCCTTCCCTTACCATCTCCAGCGCTTTATTCTTCACAATTTCCTTCACAAATTCCTCCTTGGATTGGGGTTTTTGGTATAGCTTGAGTCTGTGCCTGTTCACCAAGAAGGTAACATTCTCATCATCAATAGTTTTAATCCGAACAAATCCATTATCAAAAGCTTTCTCAATTTCATAGGGTCCTAGCCAATTGGTGTTAAATTTCCCTTTAAAGTTTTTAAATTTAGAATCATACAACAATGCCCAATCTCCCTCTTTGAACTGCTTCTTTTTGATGTATCTGTTGTGCCATTTAGCCCTTTTTTGTTGGATCAAGTTAGTATGTTGAAAATCATCTTGCATAATATCATATAATTCATTGAGCTGCAAGATTCTCGACTATTGTGCTTCATCGAAGTTCATACCCAATTCTGATGCCATTCTAAAGGTTTTGATCTGAAATTCAGTGGGCATCAAAACTTGTTTTCCATACACTAGTGCATATGGAGAAAAGCTAGTGGTAATGGAACAAATAAAATATACGCGGAAACACAAACACACAAAACACATAAAACCAGAGAGACACAAATATACGTGGTTCACCTAGTTTGGGCTACGTCTACCCCGAACGACCAATATTTCCTTTCTATTATCCAGAAAAATGAAGAGACACAACCTACAGCAGATCTGTTGTAATATCCTATGTTCTCTCTCACAGTCTCCCTATCAGTTTCTCACTATGAGAATACGCATACAATACATAGCCGCAATACAATACCCTCATACAAAAAGAGGGATTTCCAACTAGGGCAAAAAACCCTAAGCTAAACATAACTTATACCGTTAGGTCATCTGCCTAATGAATGACCCAAATTGACTAGAAATTACAATACTTTTACAAGGAAATTTTACATATGTTTTTAGCTTCGTGGGGCACTGCCCCCGAAACCCCCGCCAGGGGACCGCTGGTCCTCGGACCCCCCAACCAGGGGGGCATCCCCCTCGGACCCCGTGAGGGGGACAAGTCCCCCCCACACCCCCCCACTGCAGGGGTGTACAATTTTCCTAGGGTATACATCCGGTTGAAACAAGGATCTCTAAATCAGGATGAAAATTAGGCTCCACACCCAACAGGTAACCTTCCATGTGATCCAGTAAGCCCACAAGGCCTCAAGAAGTCTGTCATACCAATCCTTCTTATGTAATTGAACTTTTTTGGTAAGGATTTTTTCCAGCACCTTGTTGGTTGATTCCACCTGCCCATTGGCCTGTGGATAATAAGGGGTGGACTTCTGGTGGGTAATCTGATATTTTTGCACAATTTCCTACATAAGCTTAGACACAAACTGAGCACCCTGATCAGTAACTATTTCCCTAGGTACTCCAAATCTTACAAAAATATCAGAGAAAAGGAATTCTGCGACTGCTTTTTCTGTTGCTCTAGCTAGTTCTTTTGCCTCCACCCACTTTGTCACATAACCAGTACAAACTAAAATATACTTCTTACCTTTGGATGGGGGGTTGATGGGACCTACAAAGTCAATAGCTCGCCTCTCAAATGGTTCTATGAGAACTTGTGGCTATAAAGTAATCTCATCTGATTGTACAACCTGCCCCATTCTTTGGCAGCTATCACACTTTCGAACATACTCCTTTGCATCCTTGAAGAGGTTTGGCCAGTAATAACCTGACCGAAGGATCTTGTAAGTTGTCCGCTTGTCTGTGAAGTGTCCTCCACATGGTTTATCATGGCAGGCTCTTAAAGATGTCATATATCTCATCTTCTCTGACACACCTGTGAATAATCAAATTAGCTCCTGTGAAAAAAAGATCTTCCCTAATCCAAGAATAATCAACATTTTTCCTAATGATTCTCTTTTTTCTGATTAGATGAAAAGTAAGGTGAAAACTTTCCTATATCAAGATAATTGGCCATGTCTGCAAACCAAGGTGTTTTAACAGAGATGGAAAATAGGTTTTCATCTAGAAAGTAATTATTAACAAGAACATCCTCACCTGCATGATTAAGCCTAGATAAGAAATCAGCTACCTGATTTTATTTTCCTTGTCTATCCACTACCATGATGTCAAATTCCTACAGCAACAACAACCACCTAGTAATTCTGCCATTAGTGATTGGTTTATTCATGAGATAACGAATAGCAGAATGATATGTGTGCACAAAAACTTCATAACCCGTGATGTAATGTCTAAACTTATTAATTTGTAAATTACAACAAGGAATTCCTTTTCAGTCACTGTATAATTCAGTTCTGCAGGAGTTAATTTTTCACTTACAAAATAGATAGCATGGGTGACAAGATCCTCCTTTTAACCCAATATTGCTCCTATGGTTGAAGTAGAGGCATCAATGGAAATATGAAAAGGAAAATTCCAATTTTGGCCTCGTAAGATAGGTGCTGAAGAAATTTTTTCCTTGATTTTATCAAATGTAGCTTGACATTCATCATTCCAATGAAATTCAGGTTCTTTAGTCAACAATTTAAATAATGGAGAGGCTACCTTTGTAAAATTTTCAACAAACCTCCTATAGTAGCCTGCATGTCCAAGAAAACTTCTAACTCCCTTTTGATTAGTTGGTGGGGGCAGTTTTACAATAACCTCAATCTTTGTTGGATCAACCTTGATTCCTGCAGTAGAAACATGATGACCCAAAACAATACCTTCAGCCATAATCATAAAACATTTTTCATTACTTAACGTAAGATTAATTTCTCTACATCTCTGCAAAAAAATTTCAAGATTAAGTAAAGCTTCTTCAAAAGTATCACCCATAACTGTAAAATCATTCATATAAAATTCTATGCAATCATGCAAAAGATCAGAGAAAATACCAAGGAACGCCCGCTGAAATGTGGCTAGTGCATTACATAGACCAAATGGTAAGAATTTGTATGCATAGGTACCCCAGGGACATGTAAATGTTGTCTTTTCTTGATCGTCTGGAGCTATCCTAATCTGATTATATCCACTGAATCCATCTAGGAAGGAAAAGTACTTTTTCTCTGCTAAAGTGTCTAGTACTTGGTCTATAAACAGTAAAGGGAAATGGTCTTTTAATGTAGTTTTATTTAATTCCCTATAATCTACACACACTCGCCATTTACCATTTTTCTTGGGGACAATGACTAGTGAGGATACCCACTGGCTATTTGAAATAGAATAGATGAATCCTACATTTAACAACTTTCGTAATTCATCTTTTACAATTTCTCTTAAAGCAGGGTTCATCCTCCTTTGTGGTTGTCTTACGGGCCTAGAATTTTATTCTATATAAATTTGATGAATGCATGTGTTTGGGTGAATGCCTCTCATATTGGTATATTCCCATCCAAATTTGTCTGAAAAATTTCTCAATGTTTGTATTAATTTCTTTTCTTGTTCAGGAGTTAAGGCGAAATTAATGTTTAAAAAGTTTTTTTAGGAAAAATTTCTACTACCTTACTCCCCCATTCAGACATTGAATATGCAGGAAATGCAGATAAGAGGATTGAATGTAATTCAAAAGCTGAACTATGTTCATAAAAATCCTGCAGATCAATAATGGTATCTAAATTATGACTAGATTGTCCTTCTAACTACTGTGGGAAATTAGGATTAGAAATACAACAATTTATAAGATCTTCTTCACAATTTTCCTTAAGACTCATGGCTTGGGCTATTGTTAAAACTGGTAAGGTACCTTTTGAATCATGTTCTTCTTCCTCTTCGTCAACCCATTGTGTGTTTTCTGATCTCAAGAGGGGTTTAGCAGGGGGTACAAGTTAATGTGCTTTGTTTCAACCCCATGAGTGATAGTAATGTTTCCAAATCTACACCCTATGTAGGCATCATTCGTAGCTAACCATGGTCTCCCCAAGATTAATGGGCGCCCTTCCAAGTTAGTTTTAGGTTGAAGAACATAAAAATCTGTAGGATACTCCCAGGAATCTAATGAGATGACAATGTCTTCTAAAACACCCTCTGGCTTTACCTTAGACCTATCTTCTAATTCTAACATGGTAGGGGTGGGTAACAAGTCAAAGGATCCTATATGCGACAAAGTTTCCATAGTCATCACATTGATGGTTGCACCTAAATCAATCAAAGTGTTATTTTTGGGATATCCATTGATAAAGGTGGTAACCACAGGGATTCTGGGATCTGCATATTTTTCAGTAACAAATCCGGTAGACATTAAACTTGCAAGCTTTCCACCTACTTGAATGGTTGAGGGTTATTTCTTTTGTCTCCCTGGTTTCTTGGTACATAGTTCCCTCACTATTTTAGCATATATTGTGATGTACTTTATTGCTTGCAGTAATGGGATCTTGATGCACATGTTTCTTACTTCAGATACAATATCAAATTCAGGTTGTTTTGCTTTGATTTCCATTTCCAACCTCTATGGAAAAGGAGGCTGGACTATATGAGATGAGGAAGGTTCTTGTGGCCTTGAGGTAGGTGATTTTTCTGGTTCAGGTGTGGTTTCCTCTTTAGGCATCTTTAAGGTATCTTCCTCTACAATATCTTCAATTATTTTGGGCTAATTCACCACTCTTCTCGACCTAAGGTTGATCTTCCTGCAGCTGCACAGGTAATTCGTGCAACTGTACAAGGAGCTCCTGTAACACAGGAACAAGAATTTCCTACAGAGACACAAAAAATTCCTGTAAAACAGGGACAAAAACTTCTTGCAGCGGCTGGGATACAATACAATAGGTAGGGAAAGTGGGATAAGTGACGAATCCAATGTTGTGAGCGGATCAGACGGTTTTATTGTTGGGGTTAGACACTGTTTGAGAAGGAATTTAATCGGGACGAGGTTGATTTGGTGGAGTAGTCAATTGAAGTTGTTTTTGTGGTTGTATCATTTGTTGCGGTGTGGGTTGTGAATAAAAGTTTTGATGTGGGAAATTCTGTGTAGTCAGATAAGAATAGTTCCCCTGCCAAAGTTGTTGAGGAGGCAAAGGCTGCCAGGGCATTGGAGCATTTCACATATGATTTTGAGCATAAGGAAATTGAAAATTTGACTGTGACATACCTGTAGAATGTGGTTTCCATGGTCTCTGAGGTGCCATTGCATAAAGTGCATTGACAGCTCCTTGATTTGCTATGTATGTTGCCTTAATTTCAGGTAGAGAAGGACATTGATCAGTGGAATTCTCAACCTCACAAATTTGACATACCTCGATACTATTAATAAATCATTCCCTTAGAGAATGTTTCTTCCTGCATTTGGAGCAGAACACCGCCAAGGATTTCTCCAATTCATCCTGTTTCTCCTATTTCTTCTTAGCCTGCAAAACATCCAATTGTGAATATAAAGTGATAAGAATATCAGTTTTAAATTTTTCAACTAAATTACCCATTTCAGCTCTGGTTAATCCAGCTCCGATAACTAATTTGACAAGCTTAGAGGAAGGATCTCTTGGTCCACCTCCAACCTTGGAGTTTCCTCTTGAATATATTTTACAAAGCTCACACACATCATCATAACTCAACTTCGATACATCGCTTTCTCCCATTAGATTTAAGACCTCCAGATATTCTGGTCTGATGGCCCTAAGCAAAATGGTCCTCTTGGTCTCTTTGTCCAATTGATTCATCTTATATCTCTGTAAATTGTATTGGAATATTTCCACCAAATCCTCGAGGCTCGTCCCTTCCTTCTGGGTCATGCTAAATATTTCTTCCCTGAGATCCCTCGTTTTGTAGTAATCCTAGTACTTTTTCAAAAACACCTTCTCCATGTCATCCCAAGTTGCAATGGAGTTTGATCCCAACCCCATAAACCACCTGAGGGCTGCATATTTTAATGTAGCAGGAAACAATTTCAACTTTTGAGCATTGGAAGAATAGTCATAGCTCCCGCAGAGTACATCAAACTCAAATAAGAAGGCATCAGGGTCTTCACTAGAGGCACCACGAAATTTAGGTAAGGCTGAGGGAGGAATATTTTTCATCTGAGTGGCTCCCCTAGTCTCTCTGATGGGAAATTCAAATGTGACAAGTTTCTCCTTGTTCTCATCAGTGCCCTCAAAATGAGCCATGTGAGTCCAAGAAAGAGTAAGACCTTGAAAGGCTACGGATTCTTCAGAGTCAATGGTCTGAACCTTTGGTTCTTTTACAATATTTACAATGAATTATTCTTCAGGTTGACCACTAAGAAGAGATGTGGTCTTCCTTGTAAGGGGAGATTCAATATGGGTAGCAATAGAAGATTCTACAACAAAGGATTCTGTTATAGAAAGGTCAACTTGTTGAGAACTACAAACCTCCTGTTCGGATTCCTCCTTCTTTGCTACCTTGTTTCTTACATATTTCCTTCTTCTTGCTAGTGTATTAGTAAATGGAGTGGTTCTCACACCACCATGAAAAATATAGAAAATATTGGACCCTATTCATCTAATATTCAAACAAAATAAAAAATAAAAACTTACCAAACAATTAGGACATGGATTTGGCGAATGTATGACCTCTTGGGTGCGTAGGCTTTGCCTTGCATCTTTGCACTTCAACTCCCCTAGTCCTGAAAAGAAAACAAAATCAACAAAATAAAACTAAAACACTTTCAGTATCATCCCTTATCACCTCCTCGGCAACGGCGCCAAAATGTTGAGTCAAATTATACGTGTATAATTTGCCAATATAAATTGTAAACCCATGAAGGTAAACCGATGAGATGCAGTGCACAGTATATGCAAGTTGATTACTGCAAGTGTTAATTAACTATACAAATAAAAAATAATGCTTCTTTCCCATGTCAATACTATCGCAGCAAAGGCTATGGAGTGGTATATATCATCCCTCTATATCACTTAAGATTGTTGATATTGATCGTGAAAAGATAAAGATCAAACAACAATCAATAAATCATGCTACTTTCCTATATCAGTACTATTGTAGCAATGTTTATGGAGCGGCATATATCATCCCTCTATAACACTTGTTTTTGCTGATACTGATGCAGAAAAGATAAAATAAATCAATCCCAATCAAGAATCAAACTTAAAAGCATGAATCCAAGAATTGGCCAAATGAAAAGAGCTCTTCAAAACAAGATATTAATTCACTTAACCAATCTACAATTTGCTGCAAGAAATACAGAAAGGAAACACTAGATGTTACAGGAAATTATTAATGCATAATTAAAACAGAAATACACACACACTCTACTGCAGGAGTTGTGAGCAAAGGGGGCCCTCCCTCACTCACAACTCTTTTAAATATTAAATAAGTTGCTCAGGAAAATAAATAGAACATAAACAATTTTATTAATCTAAAATAATAGTCGATTACAGTCTGATATCATGCTTTGTAACAGTGACTTTTGTTGGGTCATAAAAAGGTATCTTTTGAACACCTAATTAGCCTACATTAATCATCAATCCGGGAGCGTCTTTTTATCTCAAGAGTGTACTCTGTCTAAGGCTGCAATTGTCTAAGAGCAATGCTGTGAAAATGTAGTACAAAATAACAAATGCAAAAAGTAACAAATGCTCGGAAAGAAACCTAATTACAGTAACATGAATAGAAAGATTAACCTACTTCAATCTTGCAGAACATCAATCAGGGATGCAGTAGCAGTAACTCTTTCCCTTAGAAATTGATGCAAGATGACCAATCTGGGGACTTGGAAGCTAAAGCCTCTATCCTCTACAGTTGGAGATCTTAAAGCAGTCAAAACACAAGCAGATTAAATGAAAGCAACTTGAAAGAAACACAATCTGAAAAGGAATAGCAGCATGTAACTACAACTCATCTATTTGTTAATCAAATACTATGAAAAAGTAATGAACAGAAATGGAACAACAATGTGAAATGACCAACAATTACGATTCTAACATATTCAAGCCACTAGCTTTCTGTGCTTCAATTTTGTCGACAGCTTCTCACCACGGAACAATCAATTATAACAGATTATAAACTAAAGGAATAGTAACTCAAATCAGATACAAGTCAGCGAAGCTTTATAATAACAGCAAGATAATCGAACAACAAATCATGCTTATTGTAAAGAATGAAACAACAATGACTCTGTATTTGATCCAATCAACGATAAACCAATTCTGTAATTAAAACAACATTAAGCGCACTCCACATGACAGTAAGCAAAGATTAAAATACAAACAGTGAAGTGATTCCACCAGAGTCGGGCCCTTAGCACCAGTGAAATACTGCTGGGCTAATTCAGAACTGCAGAAGGTAGATAAAATGCGTGTCTTGTATTAAACCAACATAAAATTTTACAGAAAGGTTTCTCTCGAAACCAAGAGTTAATAAAACATTACAGTACAGAGAAAATGTAAAGTATTTCGACCAATTCCCAACTTCAACAACTATATCCCTGTTGTTATTGCCTAAATCTACCTCAGGCTGAAGGAAGGCAGAGTTCAGGGTAACATCAAACCACGCTCAATCTGGTAGCTAGCCCTACCAGATCAGGAGAGGGCTCTCTCTGGGTCAATCTCAACAAAGATAATCAATATGGCTTGAGATGAATTGAAATAAAGGCTGATTTTAGGCTAGGTATATAGGTGAAAGGATTTGATTTTGATTTTGGGGGTTTTGTTGGATCAAAGGGAAAGACAGATTTTGGGTTCGGGGATGAAGCCTAGTTTTTGCAGAGTTCTAAATGGGGCAAGGAATGAAATTGTTTTGATGCTTTAGATTGAATGAATGAATAGATCAGACCGGTGAGGAGCTGAAGAGGGCAAGAGGCTTTCAATAATCCTCTTCAAACAGATGAAAACATGGAAAACTAAACAAAACTCAAGGTAGAGCAAAGCAATCTAATGAATTCCACCTTTATCACTCATTTGTTTAATTTAAGAAGAAAGGAGAAGGGAAATGATGCACATAAAAACATTAGTGAACTTACAATAACATATAGAAACACACCATAATAACACAGAGCCACATGGATCCCAAAGAGTGCTGCAAACCCTGGTCTATTTCTTTGCCAAAATTGCAGAGATGAAATGTATAATGAAGTGCCAAACAATCCCAAGTGTCCAACCCTGAAAATGACTGAAGAACTACATGATATAGACAAGCCTAACTCATCCCCATGCCTCTAGGGGTCGATCTCACCATTATAGGAGCTGTTTCAACCATATCTAAACTAGGAGCTGGAAAATAGGCAATGAAACAACTTGCCTCTATATGATAGGAAACTGATTCATTCACTTACATTTCACCTTTTGGTGAATGAATCTACTAGAATGAGTAAAAATGTGCCAAAATTACATCAAAGTCATGAAATTACATCAAGTTACATTAAGAGTTACATGAAAAAGTCAAACTAGCCAAGACTAGGCGAAATTCTGAGCTGCTGAGTGAAAAATAGGCCAAATTTCCCTATGTGCCGCGCCTGAAATCTCTATGCGTAGCACAAATTTGAGGCTCATTTTGAGGGGCTTCCTGAAGTCCAAATTGAGTATAGGATAGCTCATTGGAAAGCCCTAACTGTCTACTTTCCAATCCAAGTGGAATTTTGGATTTTATTTCCATTTTCCCCTCCAAAAATCAAATATCCCAGCATTGATTCCTGTGTGTGCAAAAAGTGGCAGAAAGGCCATTTTTAGGGTGTTTTTGACCCTTTAGGCAACCCAAAACTTGTCAAAATCCTTAGGTAATTTGTAGGCATGCATAAATTTTGATGAAAAATCTAGAAATGCAAATTTTTCCTTCAGAAGAGTTGCCAATTATAAGCGCGCGTCAAGTGGCGCTACACGTCAGGCAGGAAAATCTGTTTTTAGGCCCAAAAATTCAAAATTGACAAAATATTTCCCAAATTTCTTGAAATTTGGGTTGAAGGTCCCTCATCAAGCACTATGCCGAGCCAAAGAAGCTTCAGGCAAAATTTGGAGTCTATCATGCCTTTTGCGACGCTTTAGTACCCTCCTTAACCTTGCCTTCAGGATCTTGATCCTTGCTTTGCAAACATGATTGCGCGCCCAATAATGGTTCTTCATGTGCCTGAGCAGGTTATTCTCCTTGTTTTCCTTCTCCAACAGCTTCTCAAGATGAATATTGACCCTCTCAAGCCAATTCTCTCTATCAGCCTCAATCTCCCACTCAATGGGTGTCATGTCGGTTGGGCTTCTTCGGGCACCTTGCCAGTTCTCACGGATGTTTTGCAACTCCATGATCGTTTGATGATCCTCCAACTATTTGATCTGCTGCTCCAAGTAGTTTATAATCCATTGAGCTCTTTGAAATTTGTCGGTCAATGTGTCGATCTCACCCTTTTGCTCCTGAATGATCTCTCTCAACTTTGAGCTTGGAGAGCTCAAATCCTCATCAATCAATATGAAATTAGTATCCTGGCCTCCTGAAGGGCCCTCATCCTGCATAGACCTCTTTCCTCTGTCCTGTACCTGTACCTATGCTGTTGATGACAGCAACGAGACCCCTTCCACCCTGGGTGGACATAGTACTCGTCGGGCTGCTGCAAACAATGCTCTGGTGCCTCTCTGATAAGTAACAAACACTGGCACACTGATAGGCTCTGTCTCGGGACCTTCAGGCTGATGTGAAGGTTCACCTGGCTCATGAAAAATATCTAGAGGAGGCTGAGGGGTTGTGAATAAGTCATGGGAAATGAAATCTTCCCATGCAATACCCTGCAATCCAAGTTGATGTACGACCACGATCTTGATGAGTGCATAGTGATAAATACTGTTGTACTGCTGCTCAGAAGTTTTTTTTTGCAAAAGAGTGGTCATTCTCTCGATGTTCCGGCACATGAAATAAGGTATGTTCATCATCCTCACTCTTGTGAAATGCATCAACAACCTAATGTGGTAGGCATAGAGGCGTGAAAACTGGGCCTCACAACTGAAGTATCTGATAATGAGTCTCATCAGAGGTGCATAGGATTCCTTTAGGAACCGGAATGGGAACACCCTGCTGAGTTGTCTCACATAGCTAGGCCTGATGTATGGTTCATAATGCACTCTGTCCACCTGCTATCTTTTGTTCCACTGTTCACCCAAATTAGGTATTCCTGTTGCTTGAGAAATGGTTTCCGGTGTCAAGGTGAAATTTACACCAGCAAGAGTTACCTGACCATCATGCAAATGTAATACAAACAACCGAACCAACTCCTGATGATGCTGAATCCTAGCAATCATCTCACAATACTGATAGCATGACTGCTCTTGAAAACATGCCATGGCAAAATGGTAGGCCTGCAATTGAGTCAATGAGGTGGGCTCTTCTCTCACATGTTTGCCACCTTTACGAGGCCTTCTTGGTGCATGTAGCTCAGTGGTAGAATCACTATCTTTGGAGTGAGAAGGACCGAGTTGATTTGAATTTTTGTGGAGTAATGATAAAAATTTTGGTTGTCGGCCCTGTGCGCCACGATAGTGGCCCAGTGCGCCGCGACAGTTATGTGCGCCGCGCCAGTTCTAATTTGCAAGGAGATGAGCGGCTCTATGCGCTACGACCAGCAAGTGTGCCGCAACCTTCACCTAGTGCGCCGCACAAGTAAATTCACCCACAGTCTCAGCTTTCAAAAACTATTTCGCTCTTCCACGATTTGAATCGGCTTCACTCTTGTCTTTGGCATGCAAATGGATTGTTTAAACACCAAAAATATCTTATATATCATGGACTTTGATTTTTGATTTATAAAACCCACTTTCTAATGTTGCATACTTTGGCACTTTGCACCTTTTAAAATAAACTCTGTTTTTGTTTGTTTCCTTTGATTTTTTGAACTGATGATGAATCTCTTGTCTATTTTTTTTGCAGGGATAGATGGCATGGGATTTTGGAAAAGGTGACCAGCGCTGCGCCTGAAGAACTTTACAACTAAAACAACTTTGAAAATTACATTACATTTATTAAAAAAGACAAAATTGACGATTTTTCTTCAAAACAGAGTTTTGAAGAAGAATCATTATCAAGCATTGCGGTGATGAAATTTTTGCGATGAAAACTTATTTCAAACCTCCCTCATGTGCCTGCTGACATTATTAGGCATTTTGAAGATGAAACCCTAGACCTAATGAGGTTTAAAACCCTAAAATGACTCTTTGGAAAACATGACTGTAAATGACTGTAAAATTGACTTTGATGAACTGACACGAACCAGCAGGTACATGACATGAGGGATATGAGTGAAAAGACCCTTCCGTCAGACGATCCATGCTCCTAATGGAATGCAGCTGACTGAACTGAATGAGGCACCTAAAATGAAATGCAACAAAAGAAATTTTAATCTCTGATGGAGGGATGAAGAGACCGACTCTAACACCTGTCACTAAAGGACATGGCTTTATATATCAAATCTTTGACAGACCATCCAAGGAATAAGATGAGTTTGAACAGCGATCCCTCAAGATCGAAAGATCCTGAGGGATTCGCTCCTCTGCGTTTAGTCTTCATCCTGTTTATTCTAACTGAGGCCAAGTTGTCCCCTGCCTTTTCTGGGCTATTCGTTCAGATCTCCTTGCCTTTGGCTAGATATGGTTCAATGCTGATAGAGCAGCAGTTAGACTATTCTCAGCCCCGCCTTTGGTACAGTTGTTCACCTCTTTGAATTCCTATTTGTCAATAGAAAAGTAACCTTTAGTCACCTTTTCATGCTAAACATAAACCTTTCCAATTCTATTGCAATTCTTATGATAAATTACCTTTCCAAGGCAAACGGGAGTATCTCTATGGTAAAAGAAAGAGTAAATACATAATAATTTCATACCTCTTTCACTGCCCAACATACCCCCCTGCTTAATATTTTTCATGCCCTCATGAAAACTATAGTTCACATGGAGAGCAGTCAAAGAATAAGCCGGATAAGGTTTGTCATCAATAGGCCTAAAACCACGTAGTGCAGCTAATTCCTCAAAAACATGTTCTGTCTGTCCTTCAGGAAGTTCATAAATAGCTTTGTAATATGAAGCAGGGTACCATACAATAGGGCTGTGGAATCTACATCCTAACCAGTATGGTCCTTCTTTTAAAACAAGATGGCTATAGGAAATGAAACGGTCTGCAGCTAGCCCAAAGTTCCTATAATTAAATGGTTCCCTATTCTGCACATTCTGATTCGAGGTTCTCCATCGGACCTTGGATGCTATATAAGATTGGTTCCTAATGGATGAGAAATAGTCTGTTCCATTCAAAATGATTGATTTGTGGACAGGCCCCAAAGTTTGGGTAACGCCTTCCCTTGTCATCAAACTTTTCTGTCTAGCCTAGAATTGAAGTGGGTCCTGAGGTTCACTTCTGACCCACAGATCTAATTCATTTTCCTACCTTTGAAAGGTGTTATAGGCCTTAAGCCATTTTAATTGATTTACAACAAAGGAAATGAATGCCTAAAACTGAACATCTCCAATAAAAGGGCTGGGGTTTGATTCACAGTCATTTTCAAGTATTAGATTATGCAAGTAAAATTCACATAACAGACGTTGTACTTTGATCCCATAAAGTTTGCAACATGATACCAAGTCATCTATGGTTTTTAGCTCTATGGATTTCCCTGCCCTAACTACCTTGATCTTTAATTGTAAATATCTTTCTAGTAAAATCAAAGCATAGTTTTTGGCGGGGCATCTACAGGCTAAGATATCAGTATACAAGGAGCAGAGAGTGTCCATTTGAGTGTAGGCTAGTTTTAGTTGGTTCGTTACCTTATCAGCCTTTACCTCTGCTTTCTGTCGTTTTTCATGAGCTTCAACTTCAGCTTCATGAATAATTCTCATTTGTTGCTGCAATTCCTGATATATTTTTCTTGGGATAGTATCTTCCTCCAGTTTCTGCCTTTCTATTCGAGCTTGTGTCAATTCTTCTTGAAGTTTGACCAGTGTCGAATCATTAAAAGTGTGTTGACTGATAGACTGCATATTTTCACTCAGAATAGGTTCCTTTGGAACAACTTGTGTTGGAACAGCCGTTTTTTGCTCCGCATCCTCATAATTAGGCTTAGGTATGGTTTCTTCTGTAACTTGGGGGTTCCTATGAGCAGTCACCCTTCTCCTTTTCGAACTTCTTTTGATAGCAATGCTTCTTCTCTTAGGGGCTTTCTTGGGCATGTGTTTCATTCTCAAAACCCTAATGGTTTTCCTGATCTGTTCTATTATTTTATGAAGCTTTATTCGTTCTCTGCAAAGCTTCTCAATCTCAGTTGTTTTCTTCTTCTTTCTTAATGGAACAATCATTCCTTTATCTGAACCCGTTTGCTCAATAGAATTTTGGCCTATATCAGCTGTGCCTTCAGTAAAATTCTCTTCTTGTTCTTCTCCTTGGGGCTCTTCTTCTACATTCATACGCCCTTGGCTCAATTTTCTTGGAATCATATTCTCAGTTAACTCTGCAGTCTCCTGGGGGCTTCCAGCTTCAGTGTTTTCCTTCTCCTGTTCACACCCCTCAAGAGAAGCAACCCTAGCTTCGCTAGGGTTTGCTGTTTCATTTAGTTTTTCTCTAGGTGTTTCTTTATTGAAAGCAGAGTACTCTAGTAGTTGATTAATATCTATATTGAGGTCCAAGGGGCTATGAGGCCGTGCATAATCACTCATATTGGCCAAAATCTGGGCCAATTGATCTTCCTATAAAGGGCTTACGATAACATTTTCGGGCAGCTCTGTTTCATCCTTATTGCTGCTATGATTGTCCTCATCCTCCTCATAGGTGTGATAACTTCCTTCCTCTTCATTTGAATACCGAACTTCTCCTTCAACTTCTTCTTCCTCATTATCTCCTTCCTCTGCACTGGGTTGTTTTTCACTACCAGATTGGCGACTTATTTCCTCTTCGTCCGAGTAGAAAATTTCTTCTTCCAATCATTCTTCCTTATCAGTACGAGGGCTTACTCCCTCCAATTGTTCTTCCTCATCAGTATGAGGGCTTACTCCCTCCAATTATTCTTCCTCATTAGTACGAGGGCTTACTCCCTCCAATTGTGGAGGTTGTTCCTCCTCTGAGCTGTGCAATTCCAGGGGCTGGCTGCTACTACCCGAAAGTCCTTCCACCATCCTCCTACTTCGTTTCAATCGGAGGGACTGTCTGTGAGTAAAAGGCTCAGCCATTGAGCCGGCCATCCTCTTCCATTTTGGAGCGGGTAGAGCTAATATTAATTATTCCCAGCTGGTCTGTTGCTGGGCTAGGCTATGACTCACTATTAGTCGAATTAGACAATGGTGGTTGACCACCATATCTGCATGATGGGATTTTCTTATACCACGAGCAGTATCATGCAACAAAGAATTTAAAAATGCAGGAAAATTAATGGTGCATTTCTGTTTTAATACAGCAAGTAGCTTAAGGTGGTGAGGTCTTACCACATCCTTTCTTTCGTCGCACGTTATGTAAGCCTGAACAATCTTGGCCAACTCTGTCCATGGTTCTCCTAATGACGCTGGATGGACTCCTTTACCTTTGATGACTAACGTCTGTCCATCATCTTGAATTTTTTTTATGGCTTCTCGGATCCTAATCTTCTTCTGAGTCCAGATAGTCCCCTGCGCGGGAATGCTAGATACTTCTGCAATTATTTTATCAGATACAGCTATCTGCCTCCCTCTGACCATGGAGGATCCTTCCTATAGGTTCAGTAAAAATTCGGTGGCCACTGCTTCATGGGGTTGTTGCATTCTCATAAAATATGTAATCCACCCCAGTCTTTCTAAAATTGCTCGTGCAGCATCAGAGACAATCAACACTTGAGGTTCACTGTGAATTGGCCGCCCTCCCATCTTTGCGCTCTATTAATTTCTCAACACACAGTAATCACAATGGAACAACACAGCACAGTTCGTTGAAAATTTTCTATTTCCCAAAATACAGGGGTTTAGTTCATATACAAGAAAAGAAATCTCGGGGTTTGATTTGCATGCAGGCATCGACGGCCCCCAAATGAGTGAAAGGTTGTCCTCAACCGTCAATTGAGAGGAGCAAGTGTGGCACAGCAGCAGTACAATAGTAAAAAGCAGGCCTAATTATGATACATTCAATCAAATTGCAACAATTAATGAAATCAATGCATGTGATGAATCGTTAATAAATAGAAAATCGTTTTGTAATGATTCAAATACGAGGAGAAGGGACAACATAGGATAAACATAAGTATAATTGCGTTATTTACCACTTTGAATTAATATGATCGATTTGTAATGATTTTCATGTATAATAGGTTCGGAGGTAAAGGTAAGGGATTCATATTTTCACTTGACATTTAAATAAAGATATAGGAAAAGGGTTACATATAACTATTGATGTGTATAAATGTGACTTCAATACCATCAGCAGAGCTCTGTTTCCCACAGGTGTCCATAACCTTGACAGAGTTGCTTTCTTACCCATGAAACCATTGTCCTTCATTTATGTTGAGGAAGTGCTTTTTTATTGAATATCATGATGGAGGCCATTGTGCTGGCTTGGTGACCAAATAAACCACAATGTCGTTCACCAGGAAGAAGTGAAAGGTGGGCAGGCCGGCTCGTGATGAGACCTCCTGTTCCAAGGACTTCTTGATTTTTTCAATTGTCTATTGGACCATTTCCCTGGTTTGGTGGCCATAATGGGAATGCCACTTCACTGCCTTTCCTATGATCACAGTAGGTTGGCTCTTGATGAGACCCCCTATCCTCCATCTACAAAATCATTATATGTAAATATTTTTTCTTTTTCATGCAACACTTTTCCTCAGTTATTCATAAGGGATGGCTCAACACTCCTTAAGAGTAGGGATGGTGGAAGAAGTCTGAACATCTCAATAGAAAAAAATATATATACCCTTGTTCTTATTCCATAGATAAACATCAAAGAAAATTATAGCATGTGGGGAAGAACCAATCATGATAAAAATAATCGATCAGATTAATTCAATGGTAATAAAATAGCAAAGTTATGTTATTTATCATGCCCCTTTTTCCTTTTTTTCTTATCATTACTAGACAATTTTCTTCTTTTGATTTGTTGATTACAGTAAGATTTAATTTGTATGATTGTATATAAATGATATATTTGCCTTTAGAAAAGTAATAAAAAATGTTGGCTTAAGAAAAAAACAATCCACTCAAAAAAAGGTGTTGTTCCTTTAAAAAGAATAGAAAAAACAATATGCAGAACTACTGTTCCTTTCGAAAGGAACAACAAGAAAATACTCTGCGGAAGTGTTGTTCCTTTGGAAAGGAACAACAAGAAAATATTCTGCGGAAGCGTTGTTCCTTTGGAAAGGAACAACAAGAGTGCTTCTACGAAACTGTTGTTCCTTTCAAAAGGAACAACAGAAGTGTTGTTCCTTTAGAAAGGAACAGCAAAACAACCGAAATAAACATAATTTTTTTCTCTTTTTCTCTTTTACAGAAATTGGATTTCATGAAACAAACAATGAAGAAGTAAAGAAGTAATATTAACAAAATGTCTAAAAACAAATTCCATAAAAAAACAATTAAAAAAAACTGAAAAATGCTTTATGTACAAAAATTAAAAAAAAGAAGTGATTTATCAAACTGGTGTCGAGGAAGAATTCTCCCCTTCAGCAATAATTTCCATGGTAGAATCTTCCCGAAACTGTTGGTAAAAGGATTCTCGGGTAAGCAGTTTATGATACAATCGTACTCAATGACCATTTAAAAGGAATGTCCAGATCCGTCAATGGTAACTAATGTAATAGTGCCATTATCATGAATTTTTTGTATTTCATAGGGTCCAATCCATCGTGTCTGGAGTTTTCTTGGGAAATCCTGAAACCTGGAATCATATAGGAGTTCCAAATCTCCTTCGTGGAAGATCTTTTCTTTGATATGGGCGTCATGCCATTTGGCTCTCTGTTGCTAAATTAATGCTGTGTGTTGAAGAGCAGAGAGTCTAATTTCATCTAGCTCATTAATTTGTTGTAGTCTTTTAGCCTGGGCTTCATTCAAATTTAGACCCACCTTTTGAGTTGTTCGTAATGTTTGAATTTCAAATTATATAGGAAAGATGGGTTCTTTTCCAAATACCAATTGGTATGGTGAATATCCTGTGGTAGGTCTCCACGTTGTTCGATATGCCCACAATGCTTCTGGTAATCTGTAGGCCCAATCTCGTCTATGAGAGGAAACTGTTTTTGTTAATATAGATTCGATTACTTTGTTCGTGCTTTCTACTTGGCCATTGGCCTGTGGATGATATGGAGTCGTAATCTTGTGCTGAACGTGGTAGTTTTGCAATGTTTCAGCTAATTTGTTACCTACAAACTGTGGTCCTCCATCTGTGATTATGTCCCTTGGGAGGCCATAGTGCACAAATATTTGGAAAAGAAATTGTATTATAGAGTCCTCTGTAGCTTTTGAAAGATCTTCTGCTTCAACCCATTTGGTGACATACTCAGTTGCAACTAGGATGTATGTTTTTTGGTTTGATGGGGGGTTAATAGGACCAACAAATTCAAGGGCCCAACATTCAAACGGTTCAATCACTAGTTGAGGGTTCAAAGGCATTTCATCAAACTGCCCAGGGCGACCTGCCCTTTGACAACTATCATAGGTCTGCACAATTTTTTTATCATCTTTAAAGATAGTAGGCCAATAATAGCCTGTGCGTAAAACTTTATGGGCAGTTCTACGATCTACAAAATGTCTGCCACACTTTCCGTCATGGCATGCCTTCAAGATGTCAAATACCTCATCCTCCCTAATGCATCTCCTTATTTGCATATCTTCACTTGTATGAAATAGGTAGCCCCCAATCCAGGAGAACCGGGTACTACGGTGTATTATTTTCTTATGTTCATTAAGGGACAAATGTTTAGGTAATTTACCTATTGCCAGATAGTTCACTATATCAGCATACCACGGTGTTCTGATAGTAACAGCGAAGAGATGTTCATCTGGAAAGTGGTCTTCAACTACTTCTATATCTGTTGGCTTTGGCATTCTTGACATAAAGTCAGCTACAGGGTTCTCTTTCCCAGGCCGGTCTCTGATTGTGATGTCAAATTCCTGCAATAAAATCAACCATCTTGTCACTCTTTCGTTTGTAACAAGCTTATTTGCTAAAAATTTAATGGCAGAGTGATCAGTATATAGTACTACAGGATACCCAGTTATATAATGTCTAAATTTGTTTATAGCATGAACTACAGCTAAAATTTCTTTCTCATTCACAGTATAATTTAATTCAGCAGGGGATAGATTTTTGCTAATATAGTAAATTGCATATGACTTCTTGTCTTCCTCCTGCCCAAGTACTGCTCCAATTGCTGTGTTTGAGGCATCAAACGAAATTTGGAACGAAAAATTTCAATTTGGGCCCCCCAGCACTAGGGCTGTTGAAACGAGCTTTTTCAGATCATTAAAGGCATTGTCACATTTATCTGTCAAAAAGAAGTCAACATTTCCAGTCAGTGCATATAAAGGTGCAGCTATTTGAGAATAATGTTCTATAAATCTTCTATAGTAACCAGAAAATCCAAGAAAGCTACGTGCCTCTTTTTGTGTAGTAGGTGTAGGAATTAACAAGAGTATTTGAATTTTAGCCGGATCTACTTGAATTCCAACTGCTGAAATATAATGCCCTAAGATAACTCCTTCGGTCATCATCATAAGACACTTTTCATTGCTTAAGAAAAGCCTAGTGTCAATAAATCTTTGCAATACCTTTTATAGGTTTTCTAATGCAAGCTCAAAGTCATCCCCATAGGGTGTGAAATCATCCATATATACTTCGAGGCCTTCATTTATTAAGTCTGCAAAAATGCTGAGAGTTGCCCTTTGGAATGTAGCAGGGGCATTGCATAGGCCAAAAGGTAGGACTCGGTAGGAAAATGTCCCCCATGGACAGGTAAAAGTAGTTTTGTCCTAGTCTTCAGGGGCAATCTGGATTTGGTTGTACCCACTGAAGCCATCAAGGAAAGAAAATAATTTCTTTCCTGCCAATGTGTCTAATACCTGGTCAATGAAAGGAAGAGGAAAGTGGTCTTTCTTTGTTGCTTTATTAAGTTCACAGTAATCTACACATATCTTTTTTGGTACCACCACTAATGGAGAGACCCACTCGCTATCAGATATTGGGTAGATGAAATTAACATCTAATAATTTTTGTAATTCAACTTTCACAATATCTTTAAGGTGAGGATTTAGTCTCCTTTGAGGTTGGCGAATGGGTCTTGCATATTTTTCAATGTAAATGTGGTGAGTACACAATTGAGGATCAATTCCTTTCATGTCGGGGTAATCCCATGCAAAGGCTGCTTTGTATTTTCGTAATAATTGGACCAATTTCTCTTCTTGTTCAGCAGTGAGATTTTCATTAATATTTAAAGTTTTTCCCGGCTCAATTTCTACAACCTTGCTATTTCTCATAGAAGTAGTAGGTATTGTTTGATTAGGAATATCTTTGAAAGGATCTTCTTCTTCTTTATTATCGAATGCTGCTTTGATCATGTGGCATTGCAAATGAGATCTGGTTTGTGACTTATTAATAAAATTATTAATGATATCATCCTCTATTTGATCTTTAAAATCAAGAGCATTTTCTATAGTTAGAGGTGATCTCATATTCTCCATAAGATATGATGCAGGTGGTTTTCTTGTTCTGATTATTGATAGACTTGGCTGGGCTGGGGTATATAGGGCTAAATTCTTGACATAATTTCCCCTTGTAATTGTCATGTTGCCTTGTCGGCATCCAATATAAGCATCGACAGTTGCCAACCAAGGTCTTCCTAGAATTAACGGATGTCCATCTAGTTGATTCTTTGGATTGATAACCAGGAAGTTAGCAGGGTATTCCCAGGAATCTACAGATACCATTACATCTTGTAGTATGCCTTCTGGTTTGACTACTGATTGGTCAGCCAATTCCAACAAGGTTGTTGTTGGTTCAAGTGATGTAATGCCAAGTTTTTGACAGGTGGTGGTTGTTAAAATGTTGATTGCTGCCCCCAAATCAACTAAGGCATTTCGAAATGTTTGGCCATTGATCTGTACTGTCACTATAGGATTTCCTGGATCTTCATATTTGATAGGTATTTCCATTCCTGATAATAAATCAGATAAGGTACCGACTATTTGGAAAATAGGATTGGTTGTTGTTCTCCTCTTTGGCTTCTTTATGCATAATTCCTTAATGGTTTTTGCATATATAGGAATGTCTTGAATAGCTTGGAGGAGAGGGATTTTTATACACAAATATTTTAATTCTCCCAGAAGATCAAAATTAGGTTGTTCTAATGGACGAGGTATAATTAATCATTCTGGGAATGGTGGAGAGGAAGTTGCTACTCGTTGTTGACTTCTTTGTTGATTCTGATTTTGTTGTTGGACTTCCTTCTCACTTTGAACTATTTGTTCTACAGGTAACGGATCTTCAATGTGGACATCATTGTTTCTCTCTGTTTCCACTATGCGCCCAGACCTTAATTGAAGATCATTACACTCCCTAAGTTCAGTTTCTACTTTTGGGGGTTCCATTATTTGGAAGGACTGAACTGGCCTATTGTTTGGGTTTGGGTTGGGTTGGGCTAGGAGTTGAGGTCTTAAATGTGTCCGGGGGTTTGTATAAGGAGCTGGTAGTGTAGGTTGAGAGAGAGGAATTGATCCAGCTCGTTTATTTGTAGGTTTTTTCCAGTTTGACTGCTAGGCCTGATTCTGGGAAGTAGAAGGGGACCATTATGTGGGCCAGAAAGGTGGGTAGAAAGGAAAGCTAGGCCAATTATTTTGATTTGTTTGATTTGGCCAAGATGTGGGAGGAAATGGCTGTTGTGACCAATTAGGAAAAGGTAGTTGATTCTGCCACATCCCACTATATTGTTGAGTATTATATTGAGGAGGTTGAAAAGAAAATGGATCATTTGGCATACCTGATGGTCGTGGCTGCCATTTTCGGCGCTGATTAAGCAGACATACCACTTCTGATTCTTCTTCTCCCTCCTTATAAACTGATTTTAGGCCAGGAAGCGACGGACATCCCTCTGTAGGGTGATCTTTCATGCAAATGGCACAGACTTTAATCGCATCCAACGATAATTTTTTGTGGTTGTGCTTCTTTCTACATCTGGGACAGAATATTTCCAAGTTCCACTCTGCTTCTACCTGTTTCTGTTTAGCTTGCATAATATTGAATTGCGTTGTCAGAGTCCCGAGTATGTCTGTCTTAAAGTCTTCTAGCAGATTTCCAATCTCTACACGAGTCACACCTTCATTAGAGGTCTTATTTTCCCTTGTAATTATATCACGTTCTGCTGATTTCAACCTTGTATTGCCCCTCGAACTCCTAATACACAAATCAATGATGTTAGGATAAATTTCTGTTGGGTGTGGAGCCTGATTATCTTGTTTACTTTGTATCACAGCTTTGGACCCCCGTACCTTAAAAGGGGCGGCAACGCCGCCCGAAATTTAATCGCTGCCGTGGGGGGTCCAGGGGGGGGCGGCAGCGCTTTTCGGAGCCCCCCCTGGCGGGGGTTCGGGGGCAGTGCCCCCGAAGCCAAAAAAATTGATGTAAAATTGCCTTGTAAAAGTATAGTAATTTCTAGTCAATCTGGGCCGTTCATTAGGCAAATGATCTGACGGTAGAAGTTATGTTTAGATTAGGGTTTTTTGCCCTAGAAGGCAACCCCTTGTATATATGAGGGCATTGTATTGCGGCTGTGTATTATGAGTGTATTCTCGGAGCGAGAAACAGAGAGGGAGACTGTGAGAGAGAACAAAGGATATTACAGTGGATCTGCTGTAGGTTTTGTCTCTTCATTTTGTTGGATAATATAAAGGAAGGACTGGCTGTTCGGGGTGGACGTAGCCCAAACTGGGTGAACCACGTATATCTGTGTCTCTCTGGTTTTATGTGTTTTGTGTGCTTGTATTTTCGCATATTTTATGTGTTGCATTGCTCCATAATATATAATTTTCTAACAACTGGTATCAGAGCCGAAGGTATATTTGGCTGATAAACTCGCAGGAAAGAAGGGTTCCTGGTTTGAGTGGGAGCAATGGCGGACGATGGTAAGTTTAGGGTCGAGAAATTTAACGGCCAAAACTTCCCACTGTGGAAGATGCAGATGGAAGATTATCTGTATCAGAAAGATCTGTACCTACCATTGAGCGGAAAAACAAAGAAGCCGACGGCCATGACAGACGCGGAATGGAACATTCTCGATAGAAAGGCACTCGGAACAGTACGGTTGTGCCTTGCGGCATCAGTCGCCTTCAATATTTCGAAGGAAACAACAACAGAGGGTTTGATGCAGACGTTGGCGAAATTATATGAAAAACCTTCGGCCTCAAACAAGGTATTTCTTATGAAACGACTATTTAATATGAAGATGTCGGAAGGTGGATCTGTTGCAGACCATTTAAATGAATTTAATACAGTTACCAGTCAGTTAAGTTCTGTAGGGGTAAACTTTGATGATGAAGTTAGAGCTTTGTTATTCTTGTGCTCATTGCCAAAGAGTTGGAATGGTTTAGTAATGGCCATTAGTAACTCTGTCTCTGGATCTAGTACTTTAAAGTTTGATGATGTTGTTGGTGCTATCCTTAGCGAGGAAATGCGATGGAAAAGCTCCGGTGAGACATCGGGTAATGCTTTGAGTGCAGAGTCTAGGGGAAGAAAAATGGAAAGAGGAAAGAGCTCGGGATATCACAGTAAATCAAGGAAAGGCAGATCCAAGTCTAGATCATGGATAGTGTGCTGGAATTGCGGAAAGAAAGGACACCTAAAGAAAGACTGTAGATCTCGGAAGGGAAAGAAGGAGACACACAACAAGAAAACAATCATGAAGCAAATGTGACAGGTGATGTGTTACAAGATGCTTTGATTCTTTCTTTCGAAAATGTTACTGATTCTTGGGTTGTAGATTCAGGGGCTTCATTCCATACCACACCTGATAAGAAATATTTTCATGACTATGTTCAAGGAGATTTTGGACAAGTTCGTTTGGGTGATGATAAACCCTGTAAAATTGTTGGAATGGGTAAAGTTCTTGTAAAACAAGAGAATGGAAACCAATGGCTACTAAAGGAGGTAAGGCATGTTCCAGATCTGAAGAAAAATCTGATTTCAACAGGGCAGTTAGGCAGTGAAGGTTGTGTGACAACTTTCACGGATAAAACTTGGAAGGTCACCAAAGGAGCCCTGGTAATAGCAAAAGGCAAAAAGGTTGGTACATTGTATTTATGCAATGGTATTTCTAACTCTGTTAATGCTTTAACTTCCAAAGGAGCAGATGCAGCATTATGGCATCATAGGCTCGGACACATGAGTGAGAAGGGAATGAAGATTCTTCACTCAAGAAATTTGTTGCGAGGTTTGAAGAATGTTGATTTGGATTTCTGTGAGAATTGCATTTATGGAAAACAAAAGAGAGTCAGATTTCTCAGAGTTGGGAAAGAAAAGAAGAGCGAAAAATTGGAGCTTGTGCATACGGATGTATGGGGACCTGCTCAGGTATCATCTCTCGGTGGCTCTCGTTATTATGTTACTTTTATTGATGATGCAACTAGAAAAACATGGATTTATTGTATTCAGAATAAATCTGATGTATTTGATACTTTCAAGAAATGGAAAGCTTTGGTTGAGATTGAGACAGGAAAGAAGTTGAAGTGTCTCAGATCGGACAATGGAGGTGAGTATTGCAGCAAAGAGTTTGATAGGTACTGTTCAGAGCATGGAATTCGTAGAGAGAAGACAGTTCCAAGAACACCACAAGAAAATGGTGTGTCAGAAAGGATGAACAAAACAATCATGGAGCGTGCAAGGTGCATGAGATTGCATGCGGGATTGCCTTTACAATTTTGGGCAGATGCTGTAGATACTGCTGTTTATCTAATAAACAGAGGGCCTTCAAGTTCCTTGGATGGTGGTATTCCAGAGGAAGCATGGACAGGTAAAAAGGTAAACTACTCTTTTTTAAAACCTTTTGGTTGTGAGGCTTTGTCCATATTAATAAAGAAAATAGAACAAAGCTTGAGGCAAAATCAAAGAAATGTACCTTTATTGGATATGGTGTTAATGATTTTGGTTATCGCTTATATGATTATGAAAATCACAAAATCTTTAGGAGCAGAGATGTAATATTCAATGAAAAGGTCTTGTATAAGAATCAGTTGCAGGAAAAGAAACAGGAAAAAGAAAGTAAGGAATACACGGTTCTTGATGAGATAACTGAAAAAGTAAAGGTGCTTGAAAATAATAATAATCAACAACCACAACAGCAGCAACCACCACAATAGAAAAAGGCACCTCAAACACCTGAAAGTGGTTTTAGAATATCTACCAGGATAAGTAGACCCCCTAAACGATACTCTCCTTTATTATATTATTTATTGTTGACTGATTCTGGTGAACCCAAATGTTATGAAGAAGCAATGCAGGTTGAAAGAAGGAAGAAGTGGGAGCTAACCATGGAAGAAGAGATGGACTCCTTAATGCATAACCAGACTTGGGACTTAGTCAGGTTGCCTGCAGGTAAAACTACATTGCAGAATAAATGGGTTTACAGGCTGAAGGAAGAAGATGGAGGAAAACAGAGGTACAAAACTAGACTTGTGGTGAAGGGGTTTGCACAAAAGAAAGGTATTGATTTTGATGAAATATTTTCTCCTGTTGTTAAGATGAATTCAATCAGAACTATCTTAAGTCTTGTAGCAGCAGAAGATTTACATCTTGAACGGTTAGATGTAAAGACAACATTTCTCCATGGAGATTTGGAGGAAGAGATATACATGCAGCAACCTGAAGGATATGAGGTAAAAGGGAAAGAAAAATTGGTGTGCAGGTTAAAGAAGAGCTTGTATGGCTTAAAACAGGCTCCAAGGCAGTGGTATCTAAAATTTGACAAGTTTATGTCCGAACAAGGTTATACTAGATGTCACTCTGATCATTGTGTTTATCTGAAAAGGAAAAATGATGGCAGCTATATTATATTGTTATTGTATGTAGATGACATGCTTGTTGCGGGGTCTAACATGCAGGAAATAAATGTGCTCAAAAGAAAATTGGCAAATTCATTTGCAATGAAGGATTTGGGAGCTGCAAAACAAATCCTTGGTATGAGGATAACTAGAGACAGGAAAAATCGCAAATTAACACTGTCTCAAAATGAGTACATAGAAAAGGTGTTGAAAAGATTTAATATGCAGAATGCAAAACCAGTTAGTACACCTTTTGCTAGCCATTTCAAACTTAGTAAGGATATGTGCCCAAAGACCCAAGAAGACATGGATTATATGTCTAAAGTTCCATATGCATCGGCAGTTGGAAGCTTAATGTATGCAATGGTCTGCACAAGGCCTGATATTGCACATGCGGTGGGAGTTGTAAGCAGGTATATGATCAATCCAGGAAAATAACATTGGATGGCAGTAAAATGGATTCTCAGATATTTGAGAGGTACCACAAATCAAGCATTATGCTTTGGTGGTTCAAACATTGCTCTACAGGGATATGTTGATGCAGATATGGCAGGTGACAGAGATAACAGGAGGAGCACTACAGGATATGTATTTACTGTAGGTGGAACAACTGTCAGTTGGGTTTCAAAAATCAAAAGTGTTGTTGCACTTTCAACAACAGAAGCCGAGTATGTTGCTGCTACAGAGGCCAGTAAAGAAATGATTTGGTTACAAAGGTTTATGGATGAATTGGGTAAGAAGCATGATATGGGCACACTATACAGTGATAGCCAAAGTGCTATTCATCTTGCAAAGAACTCAGCATTTCATTCCAGGACTAAACACATACATCTCAAGTACCATTTTATACGGTCAGTCTTGGAAGATGGAGAGTTGAAGCTGGAAAAGATACACACTAGCCAGAATCCTGCAGATATGCTAACAAAAGTTGTAACCAGGGAGAAACTGAAAATGTGCTCAGTTTCAATTGGTCTTCAAGGATAATGATGAAGATGAGGAACAACCAGGTCCAAAGAGGAGTCATTATCCGGCCAAATGAAGCAGTGGTGGAGTTGCTGTTGATCTCAAGTGGGGAGATTGTTGGGTGTAAGAACTGATTATCTTGTTTACTTGTATCACGAAACTTTGGACCGACGTGCCTTAAAAGGCGACAACGACCTTCTAGAAATTTGTCATTAGTGGGGGTCGGCGCGAGCGCACGGGCCCACGGCGGGAGTTCGAGAACGCTTATTAAATTGATGTAAAATTGCCTTGTAAAAGTATAGTAATTTCAGTCAATCTTGGCCGTTCATTAGGCAAATGATCTGACGGTAGAATTTATGTTTAGATTAGGGTTTTTTGCCCTAGAAGGCAACCCCTTGTATATATGAGGGTAGTGTATTGCGTCTGTGTATTATGAGTGTATTCTCGGAGCGAGAAACAGAGAGGGAGACTGTGAGAGAGAACAGAGGATATTACAGCGGATCTGCTGTAGTTTTTGTCTCTTCATTTTTGCTGGATAATAGAAAGGAAGGACTGGCTGTTCGGGGTGGACGTAGCCCAAACTGGGTGAACCACGTATATCTGTGTCTCTCTGGTTTTATGTGTTTTGTGTGCTTGTATTTTCCGCATATTTTATGTGTTTCATTGCTCTGTAATATTTAATTTTATAACAATTTCCTGATATATATCACCTTTTCCCATAATATTCAATGTTTCAACCCATTGATCTTTCATTCCCCTAATTAATGTGGTTTTGAGAACATTATCAGGTAAGGGTAAAGATGCATAAGGAGATCTCTGCAAACTGTATTGGAACCGTTCCACATATTCTTCCAAGGTTTCATTTGGTTTTGCTGTCATTTGGAATATCTCATATTTTAATTCCCGAGACCTGCAGTAATCTTGATACTTCTTTAAAAATGCAGCTTTCATATGATCCCAATCAGTTATGACACCCCCACCTAATCCCATAAACCATCGCAAGGCTGCCCCTTTTAATGTAGAAGAGAATAGTTTTAGTTTTTGGCCATCGGTGGTGTAATCGTATCCTCTGCACAGCACATCAAATTCAAATAAAAACGTATCTGGGTCCTCTGATGTTAATCCATGAAATGTGGGAATATGTTGAAGAGGAATAGCTTTCATGGGTGCATTGACTACAGTATCTACTATAAGATATTGTAGCGTAGAGGTTTGCTGCTGATTCTAATTTTGGTTCTGAGCCATTTGATCGAAGATATGCCAATATCCTTCTGGGATTTCCAAGGAATTTCTAGGTTGACGAGCAGGGGCAGGAATGGCTTTGACAACACTCCCTTTGTCTGGGATAATAAGTATTTCCTTTTGACCTACCGTTTGGGGTGATTCAGGACCTTGGTTCTTAATAAGTTGAACAACACTTCCCTTATCTGAGTTGTTTATTGTTTGGGCAATTTCAATAGGAGATTTCAGGTCTGTGGTTTCTCCCGTTTCCCCTTCTCCTTCTCGAAGATTGCTAGCGTCCCTTCTTGAAGGAAACTTATGCAAGGATTCTCAATTTCTTGGGAATCTTGCTCAATTCCCTCTGTTTGACTGTGTATCTCAGCAAAGGCTTCAGATGGTGATTTTGTAGCCTGAAGGGAACTAGTAGGTTGTCTAGAAGTAGTTCTTTTAAATCCTACTGATGGCTGAGATTCAGTTCTCTTAAGGATTTTGTCAATAAAGGTTGTGCGCCCAAGGTTCACCGATCCCTTAGGTTTTTCAGTTTTAGGAGGAATTTTGTTTCGCTTAGTTGATTTATTCATTCAAAGAAACAAACCTTCATTCCTACCTAAATAAAGAATCTTACCTACTTCTGTTGTGAAGCGGGCTGCGAGCAAGTGTGCTTCTTGCCCAGTGCACAGGTTCTTACCTTCCATATTTAATACCCAATTCTCCGCAAGCAGAAGAAAATACGCTGTGCATTACTGCTTTAAAATGGCATACACTCTCCCCGGCAACGGCGCCAAAATTTTGGGTCATAAAAAGATATCTTTTGAACACCTAATTAGCCTACATTAATCATCAATCCAGGAGTGTCTTTTTATCTCAAGAGTGTACTCTGTCTGAGGCTGCAATTGTCTAAGAGCAATGCTGTGAAGATGTAGTACAAAATAACAAATGCAAAAAGTAACAAATGCTCGGAAAGAAACCTAATTACAATAACAGGAATGGAAAGATTAAACAACTTCAATCTTGCAGAACATCGATCAGGGATGCAGTAGCAGTAACTCTTTCCCTTAGAAATCGATGCAAGATGACCAATCTAGGGACTTGGAAGCTAAAGCCTCTATCCTCTATAGTTGGAGATCTTAAAGCAGTCAAAACACAAGAAGATTAAATGAAGCAACTTGAAAGAAACGCAATCTGAAAAGGGACAGTAGCATGTAACTACAACTCATATATTTGTTAATCAAAGACTATGAACAAGTAATGAACAGAAATGGAATAACAACGTGAAATGACCAACAATTACGATTCTAACATATTCAAGCCACTGGCTTTCTGTGCTTCAGTTCTGTCAACAGCTTCTCACCATGCAACAATCAATTATAATAGATTATAAACTAAAGGAACAAAAACTCAAATCAGATACAAGTCAGCGAAGCTTTATAATAACAGCAAGATAATCGAACAACAAATCGTGCTTATTGTAAAGAATGAAACAAAAATGACTCTGTATTTGATCCAATCAACGATAAACCAATTCTATAATTAAAACAACATTAAGCGCACTCCACACGATAGTAAGCAAAGATTAAAATACAAACAGCGAAGTGATTCCACCAGAGTCGGGCCCTTAGTGCCAGTGAAATAATTTTGGGCTAATTCAGAACTGCAGAAGGTAGATAAAATGTGTGTCTTGCATTAAACCAACATAAAATTTTACAGAAAGGTTTCTCTCGAAACTGAGAGTTAATAAAACATTACAGTACAGAGTAAATGTAAATTCTTTCGACCAATTCCCAACTTCAACAACTATATCCCTGTCACTAAAGGACATGGCTTTATATATCAAATCTTTGACGGACCATCCAAGGAATAATATGAGTTTGAACAGCGATCCCTTAGGATCGAAAGATCCTAAGGGATTCGCTCCTCTGCGTTTAGTCTTCATCCTGTTTATTCTAACTGAGGCCGAGCTGTCCCCTGCCTTTTCTGGGCTATTCGTTCAAATCTCCTTGCCTTTGGTTGGATATGGTTCAACGCTGATAGAGCAGAAGTTAGACTATTCTCAGCCCCGCCTTTGGTACAACTGTTCACCTCTTCGAATTCTTGTTTGTCAATCAAAAAGTAACCTTTAGTCACCTTTTCGTGCTAAACATAAACCTTTCCAATTCTATTGCAATTCTTATGATAAATTACCTTTCCAAGGAAAATAGGAGTATCTCTATGGTAAAAGAAAGATTAAATACATAATAATTTCATGCCTCTTTCACTGCCCAACAACTTCCAACCCAACCCAATAACTATGAACCCTCGTATAAGAAAATTACATCTGATTTTATACATTTATGGCAGCCCATATTTGGCTTTGAACAAAACAGATTACTAAACTAAGCCTACATCCAATAATCCAGATACAAATTGACAATGGTAAACTGTTTTTGGTCTAATCCATGACCAAAGGCATGGATTAGACCATTTCTGTTATGTGGTTGAAATTGTCTGTTAATCTCGTTGCAGGATTTTGAGGTGGTTGCAGGAAATCGGCGTATCCATAGGAAATCTAGAACGGCTACAGGAAATTGACGTATTTGCAGGAAATCTGGAATGACTGCAGGAATCTCAGATGTATGAGTTGTCTACAGGATTGGTGGAATTGCTTGAATCTAACAAGTCTGCGCATGAGTCCAAGGCTTGTTAGATTAGTAATGAAATAATGACGCAACCAGTTCAAAGAATGCTTGAAACTAGATAAAAAGACACTTCTAATGTTGTTTCAACATACCTTATCCTATGATACCATTTTTAGGAAAAATTGGATGACATAGCCGGACTAGGTATAATTAAAGCGCAAAAAGAGGTCAAAAATAGGGGAAACAAGGCTTAGTATAGGTGGCAAAAATAGGTAAAGTTCAGACTTAACACACACTTTTTTTCTTGGCCTTCTATCTCATAGTCAAGAGGTTGTTCAACGTACACCTCCTCTTTCAACGATCCATTCAAGGATGCTGACTTCACATCCATTTAATAAACTTTCCACTTTTGTTGTGCTGCTATGAACAACACTGTCCACACTGTCTCCATCATTGCAACTGGTGCAAATGTTTCCTCAGAGTCTCTTCCTTGTTGCTTCTCATAGCCTTTGAAACAAGTCTTGCTTTGTGCCTTTCTATCTTTCCTTCAATGTTTCTCTTGGTCTTATAGACTCATTTCACTCCAATAACTTATTTTCCTTAGGGGAGGTCCACTAACTCCCATGTGTCATTCTTTTCTATTGCTCCTATTTCTTCATTCATTGCTTCAATCCATTTCTCTTCTTTGATTTCATCTTCAAAATGGATTGGGTTATCAACATGACAAAATAAAGCAAATAAAGAATTCAGACCAACATTATTATCAAATTCTTCTTGCTCATAAATTTCACTTAAATTTCTGAATCTTGGTCTTCTTGTATTTGTTGAAGATGTGCTTGGAGTTGCATTTGAACTCGTGGGAGTTGTTGATCCCTGTGCTATGCTTGGAGAAGCACTTTATTGGTTTTGCACAGCTATTCTATTGCTTGGTTGCAGTGTGCTCTATTGAGCTTGTGCAAGTGGAGGAGGAGCCACCATTGAGGAATTATTTTCTATAATCAATTCCTCTTTGTCTTCATGTGAAATACATATCTTCACATTCATTTTCTTCTCTAAACTTCCATCCCAATCTTCTTCTTCAATGAATTTAACATCTCTGTTGATTATTACCTTCTTGGTTGATGGATTATAGAGCTTGTAGGCCTTGGATTCATCACTATATCCAATAAATATACACTTCTTCCCCTTGTTGTCCAACTTCTTCCTTAATTCATCTGGGATATGTGCATATGCCACACATCCAAACACTCTCATGTGAGTGACAACTTGATTTGTTCCACTCCATGCTTCTTTTGGAACTCTGTTCATAACAACTTTGGTTGGACATCTATTAAGAATATAAGTTGCACAATTGACAACTTCTTCCCAATATTCATTTGAAAAATTCTTTGCCTTCAACATACTCCTTACCATGTCCATGATGGTCTTATTCTTTCTTTCTGATACACCATGTTGCTGAGATGTATACCTTGTGGTAAACTTCTTGTGTATTCCGTGCTCCCTGCAGAAACATAGGAAGTCTTTGGAGATATATTCTCCACCTCTGTCAGTTCTAAACACATTTATGTAGTGTCCACTTTGCTTCTCAACAAGAGCTTTGAAGTGGTAGAACTGTTCAAACACTTCAATTTTCTGTTTTAAAAAATAAACCCATGTCTTTCTTGTGTAAGAATATATAAATATCAAAACATAATGACTGCCAGCTAATGATGGCGTTTGCATTGTTCCCCATAAATCTGAGTGGACAATCTCTAAAGTTTCCTTTTCCCTTATACTCTTTCCTGTTAGAAATGATTCTCTATGTTGTTTTCCCAAGATGCAACCTTCACATAGGCTGTCTAGTTTCTCTCCGAGTGGTAATCCATTTACCATCCCTTTTCTGTGCAATAAATTCAAACCTCCGAAATTTAGATGTCCAAATATCAAATTCCATAACTAGTTCTCATATTTCATTTCTTCTTGAAAGGATTCTTGTGTGACTGCTGCTACAACACCTCCTTCCTTCAATTATGTTTTGATCTTGAGAGGAATCATCCTATTGCTTGTCATATGCACTTTTTCAATGACTTGTCTACTTGGAGGTATATATGATGATTGTGCACACATCATTCTTAAAAAACACATTGTAGCCCTTATTCATGAGCTTTCCAATGCTTAGAAGGTTACATTTCAGACCAAGTACATAATAGACATCTGGCAAAAACTTCTTCTCTCCCTTATTTTTCAGTATTTTTACTCTTCCTTTCCCCATGACAGAGATTTTACTATCAGTCCCCGTTGTCACTTCAAATTTCACAATTTCATCCAGATTGGAAAAAAAAATTATGTTTCCAGTCATATGGTTGCTACAACCTGAATCTAAGAACCATACATCTTCCTGTTTTTGTTGTGCTACATTACAAGTTAAAAGCACATTACCATGTTTCTAATTTTCTTTTGTGAAATTTACACTAGGTTTATTACTCATGTCATTTTGGTTCTTTCTACATTCATTGGCATAATGCCCATAATTTTTGCAATAATGAAATTGGACTTGAGATTTATCATACCTCTATCCTTGTGCTTAATTTTGGCTTGAGCCTTCGCTTGGATTTTGAAGCTACCTCTTCCACTTGTGCTTGTAGGGCTACTTCTTCCACCTCTGTGTGGGCTTCTTCCTCTTCCTCGGTAATTTGATCTTCCTCAACCTCTACCTAGGCCAAAAGAAATTTGTGTCTTGAATGCATGCTCCAATGAGGAGTTCATTGCTCTGTTCAGTCTATGCTCATGAGAAATTAGTGATGCATGAAGCTCATCCACTAAAAATTGTGAGAGATCCTTTGTCTCTTCTATGGCCACTACTATGGCATCAAATATTTATGGTAGAATTCTTAACACTTTCTCCACTATTATTCTTTCCTCAAGTGTCTCTCCATGAGACCTGATTTAGGTAGCTAACCCAATCACATGTGTGAAGAATGAGTCTATGCTATCAAAGTCTTTCATCCAAAGAGCTTCAAAATCTCTCCTTAGCATTGAAGTTTTGTTGTCTTTACTTTTTCCATACCTTGGTAGGCTGTCTAGAGAGTATCCCATACCTTCTTAGGCTTTTTTGCCACTGAAATCCTTGGGAAAATACTCTCATGTACTGCTTGGAAAATATAGAAGAGGGCTTTGGAGTCCTTCCTATTTTCTCTCAACAAATCTCTTTGTGCTTGTGTCAAAGCATTAAGTGTTGTTGCATCTTCTGGTTCTTGGAAACCATTATCCACTAGCTCCCAAATATCTTGTGAAGAAAATGGGGCCTTCATTGTAATGGCCCAATAATAATAATTCTTACCATTGAACTATGGTAATTTTGGATTTGTCAGGCTTGTGCCTGCTGCTGCCATCTTGATTGTGCAACAAAAAAACTTTCTCACTACTAGAGACTTCTGCTTCTACAAACAATCTTATAGCTTATTCAGTAAAGAGAGCTCACTCTTTCACTAAGACCTAGACCTGCTCTGATACCACGTTGGGAATATTGAATACAACAAACACACAGGAATGTGTTCCCCCTTACAACACAGCGAATGCGCTAAAATGCGGAAATAACAATACACAGACAAAGAGTGAAACACAGGAGAGGAACCAATTCCAATTTTTCATTCCTTCATAGTAACAATATGAAATTACATAGGTTTTATACAAAATTGGTCGAAGCCTAAAAATTTAATGCATTTCAATGCAGATCGAACATTCAACAACCAAAAATGTCCTCCGCTTTGTTTTTGTTGTTTGCACACGAAATAATGTTCAAAACACAAAATGGCGGACCTGAAATATTTATTGGTTTCAACTATGAAACCACATCACATCCATCACCCCATCGCAAATCATTTATCAACGATTTTAACTTTTAACATTACGCGATACGAGAAACACTTAATCTTTGTGATGTGCAATGTGACATGGCACATCACATCACAACTTAAAAACAATAAATTTCGGGTGCTATCTGTTATCTCCTAAGCTTTGCGATGTTTTATTTTGCGGTCTCTTGAGCTTTCCATGTGCCCCTTTGCGATCACATCACATTGCAAATAACTTAATTTTTCAGGTGGCTTTAAAACTTAAATGAAAAAATTTGCGAAGTGCGGACACGATGCGGCTTAAAACTATGGTAAGTGCGAAATGTGTAAAAGGTAAGGTATAACGAAAAATATAAAGTTTTTCATGGTTTTCAATGTGGAAAGAAGGTAAGGTGGGTCCCGTCGGATCGCATCGGCGGAAACATATGTTGCGGTGCAGGGCTTAAGAACTAAATGCTAAATGGTGTGACGTGCGGGCAGCAATGTGGTAAAGTACGAGAAGCGCAATATGTATAAAGGTAAGAAATAAAAAAATAATGAAGGTTTTCATGGTTTGGTTAATGCGATGAGGATATGTGGTCGGCCCTACCGATATCGCATCAGCGAGGAAATAACTTACAATGAAATTTTAAGTGGTAAACAAGAAAAGTTGTGGGTGACGAAGTGTGGGCAACGGTAAGTCAACGAAAAAGGGAATTAAACATAGAGTATTGTTGTCGGTACTCTATTTTAGATTTTGCGTGGATTGAGAGCAAGAGTCTCCAGATTTTCAAACTGGGTTGTGTCCTTCCCTGCAAAAAAATCAATTCAGTGTGGGTTGCTGCCACTTCTTATTCATGGTAGTGATTGGGAGTAATTCCAAAAATATGACGAGTATTGTGATGACCTTGCTCTTATGTTGGCCATGGATTCCTTTTTTATTCTGCAATTCTTATTTGGTCCTGATCATTGTGCCTATGGCATCCAAATAAAGAGCGACATTCTGAAGCTAGAGAATCATATCGCGCTGTCTATGCTCAAACTAGTTTTCGGAAAGGTCAAAATAGCATTAATGCACCCTCATCTTTATCATGATATATGGTATGATGCATGTAGAGAAAATAGACTTCTGGTGGAGAAGTCCTTTAATGAGTTGTGTTCCTTCGATGTAAAACCAGATGATATGAAAATTGATGGTGCAGTTGAAAGGGAGCCTCATTTTCTCGCCTGCATTCACGCAATCGTTTCACGATTCCTGCACATCCAACATCATGAGTACACACAGGTTGATGAAAGCTGGGAGCTGATCAATTGAATCCCAAAGCCAAATCTATCTCAAAGAATCTCTAACTTTCTCCAAATGCACATTGTTGAGAATATGTGCAGGCTCTTCTTTTTCTCGTCTTATAAACCGGTGGATTTTCCCATCAAGGGATACACCGCCAAGGAGCTGGCAAAGGCTGGGATTAATTTCAAATCCTTCTCCATGCCCTCTCAATGCATCTGGTTCGACAAATACTCACACATACTCTATCTTCCACGAGTGACTGTAACATCCCCTACGCAGAGTGAAGTGTTTTTCAAGAACCTTCTTGCACTGGAGTTCAATGATGGAGCCCGGAGCAACGAGGTGAGGTATTTCATACCATGTTTAAATTTCCAATGGCATGCTCTGATACCATGTTGAAAAAAAAATATAAATGGGATGCTCCGATACTATGTCAAGAACATACATGAATACGAGAAGCTCAAAGAATAGAGGAAATGCTTATTCCCTCAACACACAGTTTACACAGAAATGTGGAAATTTAAAATAAAACAATGGCAGCACAGTTTTCCACAAAAATCACACAGACACATACAAAGACGAAGAGACAGAAAACCAGATAAAGTTATATTTCGTTCTTCTGCTTCAGTAGGTTTCACTTCATCATTTTTCACTCTCTCTAATCTGTTACATTATATGAAAAAAACCTTTTAAATACAAAATGGCGGAGCCTGAAAATTGAATGCTAATTCAATGCGCGAGCGGACGGATAACCACTAAAATTTACTTATGCCGTGAAAGCCCATTTCTACATAAAAACAGCGCACATAGCCTTAAAGTACGGACTTGAAATTCTTTAGGTTTTAGCTTTGAACGATATCGCATCCATGCGGATATCGCAAATCATACTTTAGTGGTGACATCACTTACACCGCGAAAACATAATGGAAAACTTAAAATCTTGCTATTGCAATGTGCGCTGGTACTATCGCATCACAACTTAAAATAAACAACATGCGATTCACTATCATTTAAATGAACCAATCATCGATTTGCGATGTGCGATGATGATGTCGCATCACACCATTGCAAGGTTTGGAGGGGAGGATAAAAGGTAAGGGCTAAAATGTGTGAAGCGCGAAATGCAATGCACTAAACAACGAGAAGTGCAAAAAGGCGAGAGGTAAGGAATAAAGTAGAAACAATTTTTTTTCTACGGATTTGGATAATGCGTAAAGGTTGATGGGTCCCACCGATATCACATCAATGGAGATAAAATATTGTGGTAATTCGCTATGCGGAAAGGTTAAGAACTTGTGATTGTGGAGTGTGGGCGGAAGGTAGGTGAATACAATGGGAAGGGAATTAAACACAGAGTGATGGCCGCGTACTTTGTCTTTCTAAACATTACGGAGAAATTGCGTGCGGAAATAGATTACGAATTTTTCCATCCTAGAGCTTGTCCTTCCCTGCAAAAAAACATTTAACTCAAGTGTGGTTGCTACCAGTTTATTCATGGCGGTGGTTGGGAGTAATTTCCAACACTTCCCCTTAATCACAATTGCCGCCATTTACCATTCCCAAACATATTCTGAGATAAACAAATTTTTCTTGTGTTAATGGCTTTGTGAAGATGTCTGCATATTGTTCCTCTGACCTGCAATGTTGTAACAAAATTTCACCAATGTTAACTAATTCTCTTATGAAATGGTATTTATCATCAATGTGCTTTGTCCTCTTGTGACAAACATAATTCTTTGATACTGCAATTGCTGAATTGTTATCACATAAAATAGTGGTTCCTTTGTCTTATTAATGACATAAATCCCGCAACATCCTTCTCATCCAAACTGCTTGACATGATGTTGTTTTTGCTGCAACATACTCAACTTTTGTTGTTGATAATGAAACTATTGGCTGCTTCTTGGAAGCCCATGAAATGGCTCCCAAACCCAAATTAAAAACATATCCTCATGTGATATTTCTGTCATCAACACTTCCAACCCAATCACTGTCAGTGTAACCAATCAGCCTAAAATCATGAGTTCCAGAGTATAGAACACCATACTCCTTCGTTCCATTAACATACTTTAAAATTATTTTGGTTGCTTGCCAATGTGTCTCCTTGGGTGTCTTCATGAACCTTGACACCCAACTTACTACATACATTATATCAGGCCTAGTTGCAGTAAAATACATTAGGCTACCAACCATGCTTTTGTATAATGCCAGATTAACATTGCTTCTGCAATCTTCCTTTCTCAACTTCAACCCCATGACTTTTGGAGTTGGTGTTGGCTTGTTATTCTACATATTAAACATATTTAAAATCTCTGCAACATACTTTGCTTAAAAGATAAAAAAATCCATTTTCTGTTTGCTTCACTTCTATGCCTAAAAAATATCTTAACAACCCCAAGTTAGTCATTTCAAACTCACTTTTCATGACTACTTTGAAATCAGCGATGAGAGAATCATCACTGCCTATAAAAATAAAATCATCTACATACAAAACAATAATAAGAATCTTACCGTCATTTTATTTGATGTAGAGAGTAGGTTCACCATCACAATTTTTTCGAACCCATTGTCCATCAAGTAAGCATCTATCCTATTGTACCATGCACACGGTTCTCGCTTCAGCCCATAAAGAGCTTTCCACAACTTACACACCTTGTGTTCTTGGCCTTCTATCTCATAGCCAGGAGGTTGTTCAACATACACCTCCTCTTTCAGCACTCCATTAAAGAATGCTGACTTCATGTCCATTTGATACACTTTCCATTTCTGTTGTGCTGCTATTGACAACACTATTCACACTGTCTCCATCCTTGCAACTGGCGCAAAGGTTTCGTCATACTCTCTTCCATGTCACTGCTTGTAGCCTTTGACAACTAGCCTTGCTTTCTGCCTTTCTATCTTGCCTTCAATGTTGCTCTTGGTCTTATAGACCCATTTCACTACAATGACTTCTTTTCCTTTTGGAAGGTCCACTAACTCCCATGTGTCATTCCTTTCTACTCCTATCTCTTCATTCATTGCTTCAACCGATTTCTCTTCTTTGAATGCATCTTCAAAATGTATTGGGTCATCTACATGAAAAAATAATGCAAATAAAGAATTCATACCAACACTATTATCAACTCTTCTTTCTCACATATTTCATTTAAATTTCTGAATTTTTGTCTTCTTATATTTTCTAAAGATGAGTTTGGTGTTGAGCTTGAAGTAGATGCAGTTGCAGAGCTTTGTGGTGTTCTTGGAGAAGCACTTACTTGATTTCGTCATGTTGTCCTATTACTTGCATGCGGTGTGCTTTGTTGAGCTTGTTTGGGTGGAGGAGGAGCCACCATTGAGGAATTACTTGTTGCAGTCAATTCATCTTTGTCTTCATGTGACATACATGTCTTCACATTGATTTTTTTTCTCTAAACTTCCATCCCATGCTTCCTCATCTATGAAATAAACATCTTTGCTGATTATTACCTTCTTGGTTAATGGATTGTAGAGCTTGTATGCCTTGGATTCATCACTATATCCAAGAAATATACATTTCTACCCCTTGTTGTCCAACTTCTTCCTCAATTGATCTGGGACATGTGCACATGCCACACATCCGAACACTCTCATGTGAGTTACAAATTTCTTTCTTCCACTCCATGCTTTTTCAGGAACTCTATTCATGACACTTTTGGTTGGACATCTATTAATGATATATGATGCACAAGAGACGCTTCTGCGCAATAATCATTTGGCAAATGATTTTCCTTCAACATGCTCCTTGCCATGTCCATGATGGTCCTATTCTTTATTTCATCAACACCATTTTTCTGAGGTGTATACCTTGTTGTAAACTACTTATGAATTCCATGCTCCTTGCAAATATGTAGAAAGTATTTTTAAATATATTTGCCACCTCTATCTGTCCTCAACACTTTTATGTAGTGTCCACTTTGGTTCTCAACAAGAGCTTTGTAGTGGCAAAAGTGGTCAAACACTTCACTTTTATGTTTCAGGAAATATACCCATGTCTTCCTTGTGTAGTCATCTATGAATGTCAATATATAGTGGCTGCCACCTAATGATGATGTTTGCATTGGTCCACAGAAATCTGAGTGGACAATCTCCAAAGGTGCTTTTTCCCTTATTGACTTTCCTGTTGGAAATGATTCTTTGTGTTGTTTGCCCAAGATGCAGCCTGCACACAGGCTGTATGGTTTCTCTATGAGTGGCAATCCTTTCACTATGGATTTTCTATGCAAAAAATTCAAACCTCCGAAGTTGAGATGACCAAATCTCAAATGCCATAACCAGCTCCAATCTTTGACTTCTTCTTCGAAGCTTTCTTGTGTGACAATTGCTATAATGTCGTCTTCCTTCAAGTCTAATCTCAACTTGAGAGGAAACATTCTATTGTTTGTCATATGCATTTTTTCCCCGAGTTGTCTACTTGGAGGCTTATCCATGATTGTGCACACATCATCTTTAAAAAACACATTGTAGCCCTTTTGTATGAGTTTTCCAATGCTTAGGAGGTTATGCTTCAAGCCAGGGACATAATACACATCTGGCATGAACTTCTTCTCTCCCTTATTTGTTAGTATGTCTATTCTTCCTTTTCCTATGACAGAGACCTTGCTATCAGTCCCCAATGTTACTTCTGATTTCACACTTTCATCTAGTTTGGAAAAAATTGTTATGTTTCCAGTGATGTGGTTGCTACAACTTGAATCTAAGAACCATATATCTCCTTGTTTTCTTCTGCTACATTACAAGCTAAAAACACGCTACTATGGTTGTTATTTTCCTTTATGAAATTTACACTAGGTTTTCTACCCATGTCATATTGCTTCCTTCTACATTCATTTGCATAATAACCATACTTTTTACAATAATGACGTTGAACTTGGGATTTATCATACCTCTGACCTTGTGCTTGATTCTGGCTTGTGCCTTGACTTGGATTTTGATTTTTGTCCCTTCCACTTGTGCTTTTAGGGCTGATTCTTTCACCTCTGTGTCGGCTTCTTCCTCTTCCTCGGTAATTTGATCTTCCTTGACCTCTACCTTGACCAAAAGACACTTTTGTCTTGAATGCATGCTTCAATGAGGATTTTGTTTCTATGCTCAGTCTGTGCTCATGAGACATCAGTGATTCATGAAACTCACCCACTTACAACTATGAGAGATCCTTTGTCTCTTCTATGGCCACAATTATGGCATCAAACCTTGATGGCAGACTTCTTAAAACTTTCTCAACTATTCTTCTTTCTTCAAGTGTCTCACCATGAGACCTGATTTGGGTAACCAACCCAATCACATGAGTAAAGAATGAGTCTATATTCTCAGACTCTTTCATCCATAATGTTTCAAAACATCTTCTTAGCATTTGTAGTTTTGTTGTCTTCACCTTTTCCATGCCTTGGTAGGTTGTTTGGAGTGTATCCCATGCTTTTTTGGACTTCGTTGCTGTTGCAACCCTTGGGAAAATACTTTCATCAACTGCCTATAAAATATAGAAGAGGGATTTGGAGTCCTTCTTCTTATTGTCTCTCAACAAGTCTTTTTTTCTTGTGTCAAAGCATTATATGTTGCTACATCTGCTGGTTCTTGGAATCCATTCTCCACGAGCTCCCAAATATCTTGTGAGGAGAACATGGCCTTCATTTTAATAGCCCAATAATCATAATTCTTCCCATTAAACTGTGGTAGTTGTGGATTAGTCAAGCTTGTGCTTGTTGCTGCCATTTTCATTGTGTAAATGAAAACCTTCTCACTACTGGAGAATCTACTTCTCAAAAAAACCTGTCAACTCTTCAGTAAAGAACACTTTCTTTTACTGAGAATCTAAACCCACTCAGATACCATGTTTAAATTTCCAATGGCATGTGCTGATACCATTTTGAAAAAAAATATAAATGGGATGCTCCGATACTATGTCGAGAACATACATGAATACGAGAAGCTCAAAGAACAGGGGAAATTCTTATTCCCTCAACACAAAATTTACACAGAACTGCAGAAATTAAAATAAAACAATGAAAACACATTTTGCCACAAAAATCACACAGACACATACAGAGATGGAGAGACAGAAAACTAGAGAAAGTTCTATTTCATTCTTCTGCTTCAGTAGGTTTCACTTCATCATTTTCACTCTCTCTAATCTGTTACATTATATGAAAAAAATATTTTAAATACAAAATGGCGGAGCCTGAAAATTGAATGCTAATTCAATGCGCGAGTGGACAGATAACCACTAAAATGTACTTCTGTCATGAAAGCCGATTTCTACATAAAAATAGCGCACAGAGCCTTAAAGGCCGGACTTGAAATTCTTTAGGTTTCAGCTTTGAACAATATCACATCCATGCGGATATCGCAAATCATACTTCGACAGTGACATCACTTAACCCGCGACAATATAATGGAAAACTTAAAATCTTGTGATTGCGATGTGCGCTGGTACTATCACATCGCAACTTAAAATAAACAACATGCAATGTACTATCATTTAAATGAACCAATCGTTGATTTGCGATGTGCGATGACTATGTCGCATCGCACCATCACAAGGTTTGGAGGGGAGCGTAAAAGGTAAAAAATTAAATTAAAAAAAAAAATTTGAAAATTAAATTAAAAAACATTTATTTAAAAAACAAATGAATTTTAAATGTAAAAATTAAATTAAAAATATAAATATACTAAACTTTATTAAATTAAAAAAAAAAATAACATAAAAAATTAAATTAAAACAAAATATTAAATTCTAATAAATAAATACATTGATAAATAAATTAAAAAAAAAAATTAAAAAAAATTAAAAAAATAAAACTAAAAAACACTTTTGAAATTAAAATTTAAAAAAAAAATTAAAAATGGGAAAAATAAATAAATTAAAACTATTAAATTAAAAAAATAAATAAAAAAACAAAGTAATTTTAAAAAAATTAATTTAAAATATAGAGTTAAAATTAGATTAAAAATATTAAATTTTTTATTTTTAATTTTTAATGGGTGACTTTAATGCTCAAACTTCAAGCAACCAAGCTATTCTTCTAAGAAATCATTCCAACCCCAATTCTCTTTGGTTAGACGAAGACCTTACTCTAGCTAGTCAGTACAAAAGAATCTCTGAAGACCTCGGGGATAATTTGTTTGGGTCGGAGCTAGTCAAGCTATATAGTGCCCAGGATCTCATAATTTGCAACGGTCTAAAGAAGTGGCTCAATTCTAGCAAGATGACCTACATCCATGGGCTTGGCAGGAGCATGGTAGACTATGTTATTTCCGATCTCCCTTTATACAACGAAATAATAAATTTTGACATCTTAGACGACCATGAGCCTAACTCTGATCATAGGCCTTTACTCAAAACTCTCAATTTGGTCATGCATAGAGATCCCATAGAAGATAATCCTTATAGTCAAAAGAACTTAACCTTTGATAGAAATAAAAATGATCTCTTTCTAAATGAATTAAAAACTATTTGCTTCCTTTATCTAGTATAGAAAACATAGATGACCTCTATCATAATTTTACTACAACCCTCTCATATTCTATTAACAAGTTCTCAATTGAAGTCTTAAGTAATAAAAGAAATTGCAAAACCAACCCATGGTATGACAAAGATTGTAAAAGTACGAGGAGAGCAATTAAGGAAGCTGTCGATGAATCTCTCAAAATTAACAAGATAAAAATCTACGAAGCCCTAACTAAAAGGAAAAAAAGGCAATATATTCGTAAAAGACAAGCGAATCTCTTACACCTCTCTAAGGTGGCTCCTAAGAAATTCTGGAGGCAGATTCTAACTAGGAAAACTAAAGATAATAATAAAATTTCTTTACACGACTGGAATTTCTATCTTAAAAAGCTTTATGAATCTCCAAATGCCAGGGATTTTGAAACCCTTCTCACAACGAAAGAAATTTTCTCATTAGAAGACATTGATTTTGGGGTTAAATTCCTGGAAAATGGGAAAGCTAAAGACATTGAAGGTTACTGGGTGGAAATCTTAAAAATTAGAGGTCATGTCCTCATCCCCCACATCCACAAGCTTTTCAACCAAGCGGTCAAGCAAGGGTTCCCTAAACCTTGGACTCAGAGCCTCATTATCCCTATTTTTAAAAGTGGGGATACAAATAACCCCTCTAATTATCGAACAATTATGATCAGCCCTCTCTTAGCCAAGTTATATGGTATTATTTTGGAAAAGAAGTTGAGCATTTGGCTTGAAAGTGAAGGTAAGCGGGCTAAAAGCCAAGCGGGTTTTAGAAGGCAGCACTCAACAACGAACCACCTCGTTACGCTTAGGATCATTGTGGAGGAATGCCTCAATGATAAATCCAATCTCTTATGTTGCTTTGTGGACTTTAGAAAGACTTTCGATACGGTTCCTAGAAATAACCTATGGAATAGATTAGAAGAGCTAAATGTTCCTTTCGAGCTAAGAGCGACCGCTATAAGGTTATACGAGAATGTAATTGCCAAGTTAAAGAGAAATGAGGGGTGGTCGAAAGATATTAAGTGTAATATCAGAGTTAAACAAGGTTGCCCCCTCTCCCTACCTTATTTGGCATTTACATCGATAAGCTAGAAGGTTGTTTGGAGGAAGCAGGATGTACTGGCACGATCTTAGCTGGGATAGTCATCATCCTTCTTCTCTATGCTGACGATATTATTCTTCTCGCAAGGTGCCCATCTAATCATGATAAGAAACTTAGACTTCTTAAGGATTTCTGCTCTACCATGGGTATGTCTGTTAACACTGACAAAACAAAAGTTATGATTATCAAATCCAAGAAGGACACTTACACTAATTTTATGTATGACAATAGTAACTTGGAGGAAGTGTATTCTTACAAGTACCTAGGAATGCTATATTGATAACTAGAACTATAGCATTCAAAAAAGGATTAATGGGGGGTGGAAAGCTTATTTTGGTCTTGAAAATAATTGTAAAATGGCAAACCTCGTAATGTGGGATAGAAAGAAGTTCCTCTTTGAAACTTTAGTCACTCCTGTTATCTTATATGGATGTGAGGTTTGGGGTTGCAGCATCTCTAGAGAATCCTGGAGAAAGATTGAGAAAATCTAGAAGCATTTTATAACTCATAACCTTAAAATTAAAAGAAATACACCCTATCCTATTCTCCTTATAGAAGTGGGTCTTTCCCCTATCAAGAGCCTAGCTATGACTAGGCTTCTGTTGTACAAGCACAAGCTCAATAGCATAAGAGACCATAGACTTCCTAAGCTAGCTTTAAATTCCAGCCAAAACCACCTAAGGCTTAAACGAGGTTGGTATAAAGACACCAGGGCCTGGTTAAACCATTGGGAGATCGATGAGAATGTTGCATTGCAAAACATCAATAACATTAAAAAAATTGTTACTTGTAAGTTCAAAGAAAAAATGTAGTGCGAGAAAGATATAACAGCTAAAAGAAAATTAAGGTATTATAAGGAGGTCATCAACCCCACCTTAGAAGATCAAAAGTATCTCTATGTTTTAACTAGCTCAAAGAAGAAAATTAATATAGCCAAGATTAGAATGAACTCTCATGAGCTCCATAGTGAAACATGTCGTGGACAGTTCCTAAAACACCATGGATGGAAAGGATCTGCCATCTTTGTGAGAATATGAACATCAAGGATGAAAATCACTTCCTCTTAGAGTGCACCATGTACAACCACATAATAGCTCAATTTCATAATCTTTGTTGCAATACTGACCTTCCTAGCCTTTTAAGATGTCAAAATTATAGTGAGCTCGGGAGGCTTCTTTCCAAGCTTTTTGAGCATAGGAATAAAATCTTAAATCAAATTAAATAGCTCTTTTCTTTAGGTCCGATAGACCAAAGATTGGTCTCAGGGGATGTTAACCATCATCATCATCATCAATTTAAAAAATAAAAATAAAATAAAAAAATAAAACAACATTTAAAAATAAAAATAAAAAAATACATATTAAATTTAAATTAATTAAAAAATATAAAAAGATGTTAAATAAAATTTTAAAAAAAATTAAATTTGTTTAAAAATTCATGATTTTCCTGCCAAGGTGGTGGCGAGGGCTGGCCATTGGGTGGGCAGGGAGCTGCAGCAGCCGGTGCAAACCGCCACCTAGGTGGCGCGATTTTCAATAAATTTAAAATTTAATAATTTTTTATTTTTATTTTTTAATTTAGTTTTAATTTATTAAATTTTAATATTTTTTTTTTATTTCATATATATATATATATATATATATATATATTATTTATTATTATTATTTTTTTAATTTATTAAATTTTATATTTGATTTTTTAATTTAATTTTTAATTTTAATATTTTTTTTAATTTGATATTTTAAGATTTTTTTTTTTTTTAATTTCTAATTTAATTTTAAATTTTTTGAAATTTTAATTTAAAACATGTTTTATATTTTTATTTTTGCTTTTATTTTTTAATTTTTAAAATTGTTTTATTTAAAATAAATATAGATTTTTGTTTTTTTTTTTTCAAGGTATTTTAAAATATTTTTTTCATTTTTTTGTTTTCTAATCTTAATTTTTTTATTCTCAAATTTTTTTTTTTTTAATTAATTTTTTTATTTTTCATTTAATTTTTATTATTTTAAATTTTTGTTTTTTTATTTTTTTATTAATTGTTTTGTTTTTTTATTTTTTAATTTAAATTTTGAAGTTTTAGTTACTTTTTATTTTTTAATTTAATTTTTAATTTTAATTATTTTTAAAAAATTTTCTTTAATTTCTTTTTTATCATTTTTGTTTTTAATTATGTGGTTTTTTTTAATAACTAAAAAAATTGTTTTTATATTTTTATATCTTATTTTTTGGTTCAATTTTTATTTTTTTCTTTAAATTATGTGTTTTTTGTTTAATTTTTTCCCCTTTTTTAATTTAATTTTCGAAATTTTTAGTTTTTTTTGTGTTTTATTTATTTATTTTTGTTTAAATTTTTTATTTTTACAAATTAATTTTGTTTTTTTACAGTTTTATTGATTTTTTTATTACTTTTATATATTTTTAATATTTGATTGTTTTTTGTCATGTTTTTTAATTTAATTTTTATGTTTTATTACCAACATGAAAATCACCACTCTAAAAAAAGTGGTTGATGCTGCATCACCACCTTTCAAAATTAGCATGAAACCCACTAACATTTGGAAACAAATGTTCATACTGCATAAACAAAAAAATTATAGTGTCAAAAATATGCTAAAACAAAGGGTGATTCTGCATCACCACTTTTCAAAATCGGGTGCTTTTTTTGCTACCTCAGAAAAGTAGGTACTAGTTTAGTTACTTATTTGATCGGTAATTATGTTCTTTTAGGATTAGTTTGCAAAGGTTAATTTTTTTCACATTCTCTAGTATAATAATGTTATCACAAATTAGATGGAAAATAAACCTATAACCATGGGTCCTCAATCATATTTAATAAATGCCCACGTCTCTCATTCTCCCATCACACTAATTTCAAGCATGAAAAAGGTGATTTTGTTGCACCCTCAAGGGTCAATATGTTTAACCACCTCTCCCACAATTACCGAGTTTCATCAACTTGTCAGGGTAAACATGATAGGAAGCGTTATTGTGACATGACCCGACCTCCAAGCTTCACTTATGGAAGTGGGGTAAAATATTGATGACAAACTGACATCTCACAACATCCTATGTAGGTACTAGTCACTAGGAGCCTAAACAACCACCCCAGGTGTCCAAATCCTGTGTTGGACCCCCTTTTCTCTTCCATAGGTCCTCAACTGCTCCCACAACAAGCCCTCCATGTTTTTTGAAGCCTCCAAACTCATGCACAAGCCCACATCCATGCAGTTGCAAACTGATATTTCCAATTCAGAGTGTGCGGTCCCAAGATCTGAGCCTAGATTCTATGCAGCCTCCAAACCACTGCCCAGAACTTCCTGTAACTTATTAGAATAAATAATGACATGAAAACAATGCTAGACATGCAAATTTGAAGGAAGAACTTGACCTAGACTGCCTAGAACATGAGAGGCATTTCGTCAAACATTTGACCAACATGGAAACTACAAACCATGAATGCATATCTGAACATAGGGGTCTGAAACTTATCTGAGAATTACTGAGAAGGTTTAATTCCCTCTCATAATAGCTGCAATAATATTTTTTAGCCCATGCATTCATTAACCATCAAATACTTATCAATTCATGAACAAGTCATAACTAGAGCACATAACTTATCCATTCTTATAAAAAACATATAACCATAATATTAACCATGACATCACAACCATAAAATCATCATAATAACAAGTAAAGTGCTTATAGATTACCATAGGAAAATAAATCTTATTAAGATATGCAAAAGCCAACCAAGTCAGGGATTTCCACATACCACTTGACCATAGATTGGGTTGAACCAAATCTTTCTTTCAACCAATCACCCTCATGCCATATTCTAAGAATGAATGTGGGATCTCAAGATATAAACAACAAAGGTTTCCTAGAGATTAAGCCACGTCCACCCTTAGGCCTTACCGCAATCCTGCTAAAATCGGTCAAGGGATCACTAGGCCTAAAACAAGCATACAAAAAACAAGGCTTTACTACAATCTAGTCAAAATCAGTCAAGGGATCACTAGGCTTAATACAATCTTAGATTCCTCATAATTTCTTCACCAATACCCTGAGGAATTTGTCTGTCTCTACCCTCAATATTTATCGAAATCGCACCAAAACTGGTCAAGGAATTCCTAGGCCCTGTGGGAATTATTTTGAGACCACCTCACCCGATTCTAAAACCATCCAAACATCCAAAAATCAACCAAGTAAAGGAACCCCTTCACACCATAGATATCCAAAAATAGCAAGGAAATGTTGTAACCACTGTCACACCTGCAAAACCTAATACCAATGACATAAAGAGAACCGAATACACACATTCATGTACCATGCATTCAAAAACTAGATAGGAAATCACACATGCAACCTGCTACCTACAAATCCTTCCATTGAATCTACTTGATCTAACCTTCCATTCTTGTTTTTTTCTTTCCTTTCTTTTCCTTTACTTTCCTTTTCCTTCCTTTGCTTCTTTTCTCCAATGTTAGAGTTCTCCAAGAATGCTCTAAGTGTGAAAGAGTATGAGAGAGTAGAGAGAGCTCCAACATAAAACTAAAAAAAGGTTGTGAACTAATCCCTAGAAGCCTTTTTATCATTTAGGACTCTAATTTGTTCATTTTCCTATATTTTTCGTTAAATTTCCTCTCATGCAAACCTGTGATTTTTCATCTTCCTTTTCTCCTATTTTCATTTGTTTTGGTAAATGAATGCTAATAAATATATTTTTCCTTTTCAAAGCCTTTTCCAAAGTATTTTCCAATTTCCTTTAGCCATAATAAACAACAAGTGATGTTGACTAGGATTCTTTTCCAAACATTCATCTTGGAATACGTGCCCCATGACCTTGGTCTTATTTCTCCTTTATTAACTTTATTATATGAACTTTTAACGTGAGGTTGTACCAGCCATACCACTGAAAACCAAAACATATTTCCCATGGAGATTTATAACTTAGATCGATGCAATTTTTACAATGAACAACCCATTGAAAAGAAAAACAACATGAAAAACATGACAACCATACCACTTATTAGAGCTTTATAACATAGATCGTTGTAGTTTTTACAAACATATACATATATACATATACCAAAACTCCCTTGCCTTAACCGGAAAATAATGAGGGATACATAGCCTACATCTGATTAACCATCTCATGTTAAGGTCCAACCCTAACCCATTTATTTATGTAATAAGATGAAATGGCCTAGTCCGAGTCATATTTATTTAGTTGAATCAATAAAGCTCGTAAGTGATTATCCTCATTAATATTAATTGTAAGTGTTTGAGCCGCATTATAGAAAGGGGACAACAATTAGTTATAAACGATCCACGGTTAATAGATAAAGTGGTAAACTTGTGTTATGGAAGGGACCACTAGTAGTTAGGTTTTTGGATGTCATTAACCTATAAATAGTCTTAGATAGAAGGGAATAATGGTCATGTCTTATTGTAATTGAGCTCTGCTCTGTTGGAGGTTTCCCCCTCAAAGAGGAAAGTGAACATTGTATTTTGATTTTGAATAATAAATATCTTCGCAGCTTGTCTCTTTTAATGTGGTATCTCTGTGTTTTGGGCTATATAATTTTTATTTCTCGTATTCTGGATTTTCTCGCAAGTGAAGTGGATAATAAGTCGTATTAGAGCACTTTTTAGGGCCAGCGGTACCTCCAATTTTCACAGAAATCATTTTTAGGCTAAATATGTGCTCCAGCATCTTTAAACCACTCGATATATGATTGAGCGCATAAACCTGCGGGTTTGGGGAGGCATGCACACAGGAACTACAATAGGTGCTCATGATTTTCATACTCCCTTCTAACCCTTGTGGGCACCCATTCAAGTAGTAGCACATTATAAAAAATCATGCATGGACTACACTTACATGTACCCTTTCGTATATTGCAAGCCCGCAAGTGTAACCCGAAGCCTAACCTTAGTTAAGCCATCGATTGGCTTGCTACTACAATACACTGAGAACAACACTCGGGAAGATTACTTGGACATACAATAGGGTAGTCGCGTAGTATGCCTAAGGGTACAACCAATCCTCCTTAGTTGGTTCCCTGAAATATTGGGTCAATTAATATTGTTTGACCCCTATGTATATTGCAATCTGTAGCACCTGGCACTCCTTTCAGACTATAGTTCCCTAAGCTATCTGAAGATCGCCCCTACCTTTTTCATCCAGATCAAATATAGTTGTTTGGGTTCGCCTGTCCCTGTCAAGATCAGATCCAATAGTCGGGGTATGTTGTCACCATTCAAATCAAATGTAGCAGTTGGGGTATTCACAACACAAAGCAAACTCGATGTGCAGTGAGGGTTTCAGCCACCATAGTCTAGATCAAATTGGCGCAACACATTTGGTAGTACCAAGACATTGGCATTTCTGTTACTGCAATCCAGGCCTAATTTTCACAGTATATTTGGAAGTATCAAGCTTTCTGGTATTCATCCATTGCAGTATTGACCAAATGGGAGTAAAACTCCATTCAGAGTTAAAAAAAAAAATATCTGGGGCCATTTCAAGATTCTTTCCAAAGGCCTAGCCCATAATATTCAGGTCGATGAGCTGATCTTAGTGGTACCATTCACTTGTAAGCCCCTAACTTTCAATCGGTCCCAAATTTTTCGAGTCGCGGCCTCAAGTGACTCATATCACTAGGCCCTTGGGATTTCCCTCTTTCCAACCATACTAATCTTAAGTAAGCTTGAAAAACATTGACCGGGGCTAGCATATATACAAAAACAAGTCTTGAGTTATGGCTGCAAAGAAGGAACTGGAGAAATTTGAAGACCTTGAGAAACAAATCGATGAATTTAATAATGTTCTTCCCCGTAGAATCGCAGAAGCATTGGCTAACATGCAGATACCTCACAGACCCATATTCGGTGAAACCAGTGTTGATGCACACGTAGAAGGTGAATCCAACCATCACATTCACTTCCATGGAGGTACCTATTTTTCAAGCCAAAAAACACCAAGCTGGACATGTACAAATTTTATGGCTCTAACCCAACAATATGGGTGGGGGGCCTTTAGTTGGGCCAAGAGAAATGGCAGTGGTGGAAGTGGAATCATAAATGTTATCAAAGGAGGGAAACTTGGCACATATTCTCAAAATCCATTTGTGATTGCTTTGATCAGGATTCTCACATTTTTCGTCAGCTCAATAAGCCCAGGAAAATAGGTACATTAAGGGAATACATTGCAACTTTTGAAAAATTGGCCATCAGAACTGAAGGACTAGGATATGACTGTTACTTGGAATGTTTGATGCCATCCAAACCCATGTCTGATTGCATCACCCCGTTACTTGGTTGGACGCCTTCCACAAGGACTTAGATGTAGAATCACCTTACAGGCCTAGTCCAATCATCCAAATTTCATCCCAAATAAATGCCCCACCCAGGCTATGGGCCTCACCCAAACACTTAAGGTTCAAAAGTTTCCCTCGAAAAAAATGGCCAAAAGAAGGAAACAATGAATTTTCTACTACAGTGATGACAAGCGCTCCCAAGACATAAATTCGAGGAACCAAAATTATTTTAAATTGATGCTACTAAAAACAATTTTGTCGATGAAGTCCCCATCACTGAAATTCCTGAGGAAGAAGCATTTGAAACCCAAGTAGACCTAGAAAATGATCTCGCAGCTACGCCAAATGAGTCGATTATCTCTCTACATGATTCGGCTAGAATTTCTTCACCCAAAACTCTCAAAATCCACGGTTTCTTTAAACATTGGTAAATAGTGGTGTTGATCAATAGTCGCAACACTCATAACTTTGTCCATAAGAGAGTAGAAGAAGTTTTTCGTTGTTTTATAAGAGTGATATCTAATTTCCAAGTCCTTAACACCAGTGGGGGGACCATGGAATGTGAAGGACATTGTGAAAATATTAAGCTTCATATAGGGGATTATCACCCCAAAACCCACATGTTTTCCATTGAAATGGTTGTTTGTGACATTGTCCTTGGTGCATAATGGCTCTGTAAACTAGGCCCTATCATAATGGATTTCCATTAGTTATATATGAGTTTTAAGCAGGAAAACCACACTCATACATTGTAGGTGTTGCATTTAAATTTTCAAGGAGCTTTTGCTCCGTGATCTTGTGTCCAAATCACATCGCCAGAGATAGAAAGAAATACCAATAGAACAATAAGAAAGCCTCAATCCCAAATGATCAGTCATGCAACAAACAAAAAATTATACACTATAAGGAAATGAGATCACTCATGGAATCCTTGCAAATCAGAGAATGGTTTTGATTTTGATTCATATCTCACACTCCACTCGAGCGATCCGCCACGTCCGCACCTGATCTCTTATCCCTACACACAATCACAAAAAAACAAAGACAAAAGGTGATCTTCCTCGCCAAGATCTTTGAATCAAAAGCAATAGAATCAACCATATAGCATGTTGAATACAAATTCATATAGGGAAGGAACATACATTTCCATTAATCATGAAAAACAAATTACAATGCTTATGCCTTCACCTCAAATATTCCTCTACACGAGCTGATAGAGTTTCCCCACTATATCCACGAAATGAGCATGAAGAGAAACATACAAGTGGAAAGGAACTCACAAGCTCTCTCATAAATGGAAAGATAACAACATAGACTCAAGATGGCTCTCCAAAACTAGTATGAACCTATTAAATGGTCCAATATAAATATGCAGTAGAGAGGTCCCGAGAGGATGTATGTAGATGATCAGGATGACAAGAAGTCATAGAAACTTCTAACTTATAACTCTTGTCTGACTCGAATAAGTGACAAATCAAACTGATCTATTACAGACTAAGTGTATAAATTATACAAACAATATCTATATCATGGATTCAATCTAATCTAACAATGTAATAAAGCTAGATATTGAATCACTTCTACAAATAAATTATGGAAAGTAAACACAATCGCCAATCACATGAAACAAAGAAGAATCAAATCAAACCACAACATAGATAATTTCCCGGGGAAAGCTTGCTGCTCCAAACGCCACTATCTTCTATTGTATATTCATCATGGAAACATGAAACAATTGCAATGCACTATTCTCACAAGAGTCTCCTACACTCGGGACCATGGATCGCGCTAGGTTTTATTCGTGCTCTGCCGCCGCCGTCAAGGTTTGTGCGGATCTGGCCACAGGAGCCGTGGATCCCTGTTTGGATCTGGCCGCGCCCCTCATTGGTCTTCGCAGTTTCAGGTTTCATAGCTATGCCAAGGAGCTCAGCGCAGAAGATCCTGCAAATAATGACTCGGCTGGAAACGCCGCTGCGCCCTTTTCTCCATGGGGCATGCAACATGGGAAATCAAAGAATCCAAGACCGGATCGGTGGTGTGGCTCATTTGCTGGTGGATCGGGGCCTCTCAAACCTGAAAGATCGCATGCGGATCCAGCCCCAGGCAAATCATGCAATGTCAAGACAGATCGGATCGCCCAGGATATGACTTGTCTCCCATCAGTTATGGATCTGGCTTGGGGGGGTCCTCCACAGGAAGAAGAGGCTGCAAGGGCGCGATTGACGATCTTCAAGGAATCTGGCAGCCATGCAGCTATAGATTACAGCGATCTCTTTTCCTTCCCTCTGGGCGTAAAGGAGCCTAAGCCCAATCTTCTCCAGATCTGGCATGAGGCACGGAAGAGGTCTTCTCAATGCATACCACGGGGGCAGCCCCCTTACTCTTACCTTGAGGTAGCGCTAGAACAGCCAGAACCCCGGCAACAGGTAACATTATCTTTTTTTCAGATTTTTATTAAACCCCCAGTGGGGAAAACCAGTCTAGTATGGGTACATGCAGAAAGCACCATTATGCAGTTGAAACAGCAAATCTGGGCTTTGATGGGATACCCTGTTCAGATCCAGCATCTGGTCAGTGGAAGATGGTCCCTTCAGGATAGCAGAACCTTGAAGAACTACGATATAAGCCCAGAAACAACCATAGCCTTGAACTTTAGGCTGAGAGGAGGTGTTGTGCCTCAGGGACATCCAAGCTCCACAGGAGGAGACAAGGGGAAAAAGACTACAACTCAGCAACAACCCAAGGGAGGCTTCTCCTACAAAAATATCTTACAGGGTAACAGAGATCTAGGGTCCCCTCCAGTCCAAGGAGGACATATACCTAGGCCATACATTGTAGATCAGCTTGGGCAAACCCCAGCCCTCAACATTGATTCTACGGGACTAGAAGAAGATGTTAAGTCATATGAAACTCAGGCCCTAATCTGTCGATTTAACAGTTTTTGGCCAAAGCCAATGGATCTATTTCACTGGATCTACACTAACTGGACCATGGAATGTGATATACATCTATGCTCCAAGGGTTTTTTCATTGTTAAGTTCGCATCCACGGAAGCCAGAGACACAATCATCAGGGCAGGGCCTTGGTTTTGGGGAACAACGGGTCTTTTTATGACCCCATGGTTCCCAGATTTCGACCCAAACAAAATGATAGTCTCCAGAATGTCGGTCTGGGTCCGCCTATATAACCTTCCTCTTCACTTTTGGAGTGAACGAGTTTTGGAAGGTATTGGGAACAACTTAGGGAAATATATCAAAACAGATCTGGAGAGGATTGAGGAGAGGATCTTCACTTTTGCACGAATTTGTGTCGAAGTTGATCTAAGTAAAGGACTGCCAGAAAGTATAAGGCTGGTATACAAGCAACAAAACTGGTTGCAAGGACTAGACTATGAAAATACTGCTTTCAGATGCAGAATCTGTAGGCTGACAGGGCACTTACAAAGTACATGTCCAGAAGCCAAGAAAGCAAACAGCAAAAAGAAGCAGAAAGGGAAGCAGATAAAAGGGTGGCAATATCCCCCTCCTGACTCAGAGGACGACGAATCAGAAGCAGAGGAGGAAGTCACTCCCACAGAGAATACTGAGACAACCCAAGGAAAAGAGACCCAAAAGGAAATCATATCAGCTAACAAGGACTCACAATCCTATTCAACTCAGGCAGAGAAGATAAGTGAGGATCTAAGTATGGGAGGGATCAAACGGCATCATCCCTCTGATACTTCAGACTCAGACAAGGATACAGGCCCACAGAAAGCAGAAACACAGTTAGTCCTAGCTACGATCGAGCCCACCCAAGGAGAGTGGCGCAAGGTCGAAAAGAAGAAGGGAAGAAAAACATGAGGTGTGAGTTTCTACTCACCCTCTGGAACCAGTTTTTACTGTCTCCTCCTCCCTTCTTTTTCTCTTTTTCTCATTCTTTCTGAATGCACGGTAGCCTCGCTACGCCGCATTGTGTGCCAAAGCACACGAGCCCAATGGGCAATATCTGAAAATGCTTCAATGCATATGCTATGTGTAACTTTTCATTTTCATAAATAAAAGGTTACCGATTTTTTCTGTGGAAAAAAGAGTCTCCTACACTCAGCTAATTGTCTCACATTTTCATGGACAAAACTAACCAACACTTAGCCAATTATCATCCTCTAAACAACCTGCCTTGCTTGTGCAATTCCTAATGAATGCAATCCCTATTCATTAAGAATTTGGCCTTCCTAAACTGCGCAAGGATCATGGACAATCTAATGTGTGTTTGGTTGCATGGGTGCAACCCAATAATCCTACAACTGATAGTTAACATCCCTTTCAGCTTTGTCTCAACTGGGTCTCCATTGGAACTGACATGCATGCACCTAATAATAGTAAATCATCAGTTGCATGTTAGATCACTAATTGTGAATTAAATAATATTTAATTCACTTGATCTCTCACTAGTGCAACAAAAAGTTACAACTAGCTCAAATGACTTTAACTCACCTAACTGAGTTAATTTATTACTCATGCATTAAACTAATGCACCAACTGCACTTCGAACTATGTTACAACTAGAATTACTCTGCAGGCCTCACCAACTACCCTCAACTCAAAATTCATGAGCTAACTAAGTTTATCACACTCAATTAACTATTACAAGTGATTATGAGATAAGATTACATTTTATTGTCTGTTTTAATTAAGGGAAAATTAAAATAGACACTGCACCAAATTTAGCCCACACGAGTCTAGGTGTTGCCAAGACCTGTTGGTACCACACTAGTGTAGGTGATTCTTGGACCTATTGGTCCCACACTAGTGTAGGTGCTGCAATTTCTTGTTGGACTTCAAAACTCCCTCTCAACAAGAAAGGGATTATCTGCCATCCTGATCCTACCTCTATGGTATTCAAATTTGCTCATGGAGTGCCTTCATCAGAATATCTGCATCCTGATCTTCCGTGAGAATGTATTGAAGTAACATTATGCGCCTCTAAACAAAATCTCTGAGATGGTGGTATCGTATGTCTATGTGCTTGGACCTATCATGAAACACAAGATTAACCGAGAGTTTAATGCAACTCTGGTTATCACAATGTATCACTGTCGGATCCATATGAGAACCAAACAAACCAATCGGGATATTTCTCATCCAGATGGCCTCACATAAAACTTGACTTGCTTCCATGTACTCTGCCTCCGCTGAACTGAGTGCCACAGATCGCTGATTCCTACTGTACCAAGAAACTGTTGTTGATCCTATGTTGAAGATCCCTCCTAATGTGCTCTTTCTGTCTAATGGACTGCCTACCCAATATACATCTGTGAAGCTTTGAAGCTGCACTCCCTCTATCCATCTGTACCATAAGCCATACTCTGTAGTGCCCCTGAGATATCTCAAGACATGCTTCCCCACCTTCCAAAAGAGCTTGGTCGGCTTAACCATAGCTTGAATCAGCTAGTTAACTACGTAGCAAATGTCTAGTTTGGTTTTCACCATTTACATCAATGAACCTACTAGCTTCCTATAGATAGTAGCATCCACTACTTCTCCAGAAGTAGCATCCTCTTTCCTCCAATTTGTTGGAAGAGGAGTGTCCATGGGTTTATAGCTCTCCATGTGAAACTTACCCAGTATCTCTTTGGCATACTTGCCTTGAGAAACAAAAAATTCACCATCCTGCTGCCATATTTACAAACCAAGGAAAGAGTGGAGTCCCATGTCCTTCATTTCAAATTCTCTTGCAAGATCCTCCTTGCATGAGTGTATCAGCTGCTCATCACCTATCAAAATTAGATCATCAACATAAAGTATGATAATCAAGAGCTTACCATCAAGCACAATATAGTACAGGTTTGCATCAGCTTCACTTTTGGTGAACCCCAACCTGGTGAAATAGCTATTAATCTGAGTGTATCAAGCACGAGGTGCTTGCTTCAGCCCATACAGTGCTCTCTTGAGTCAACACACATGTGACTCACTATCAAAGATCTCAAAACCTTCTAGTTGTTCTATGTACAATTCTTCCTCATTAACTCCATTGAGAAATGCAGTTTTCACATCGATATGATGAATGTGCCACCCCATCTGTGCTGAGAGTGCATGGATAGATCTAATGGAAGAGTACCTCACGACTGGTGCGAAAGTATCATCATAGTTAATCCCCTCAATATGTGAGAATCCTCGGGCCACAAATATGGCCTTGTATTTCTCCACAGTCCCATCAACAACTTGCTTTACCTTGTAGATCCATCTAGATCCGACCACCAATTTTTTGACTGGTCTTGGAACAATCTCCCATGCACTATTCTTGAAAATGGAGTCATACTCCTCTACCATTACATCAATTCAAATTGGTTGTTGCACTGCCTCCTGAAAGGAAGATGCTTCTTTCACAATACACTTGCTCATAAGAGCCATTTATCCAGTAAACTTGTCTGGAGACTGTCTTTGTCTGCACAGTGAAGTAGGGGCTCCTACATTCTCTGTTGCATCAAGTCTCAATCTATCAACTTCCGTGGTGCGCCTTCTACCATTTCTTTTGGATGGCTCTATATGAGTGTTTTCTGCCACTCCATGATCCTCTGCATGTGGCTACTCCACATATTTAGGTTCATTATTTGGAACCAAGAGTTCCTCCTATGCATGCAAATCGAGCTCCCTCTCAAGGGATAATCGCATGGCTTTCTCCTCATCAAATTTTATAACCTGTCGCACAATAGTCATTCTGTTGTTTGGAAAATACACCTGATAGTTGTGGGGAGTTTAAGTGTACCCAAAAATTATCCCAATCTCAATTGTTGGTTCCAGCTTCTTTCTGGCATTTTTGGTCACATGCACATAAATAAATGAGCCAAAAATCTTAAAATGTGAAACATTAGGTTTCTTACCAGTAAAAGCCTCTTCTGGTGTAATCATGCCAAGTATCCAATGAGGACAATATTTTTTCACAAATATCGTTGTGTTGCATGCCTCCGGCCATAGATGTAATGGTGGCCCTGATCATGCAACATCACTCTTGCTACACCCACAATTGTTCTATTCTTTATTTCTGCGACCCCATTCTGTTGTGGGTTATGAGGTGCAATCAGTTCTCTCCAAATTCCTTCTTTGCTGCAGAAGTTCTTGAATTCATTGGAGTTTTACTCACCACCATTGTCACTCGTAAGATCCTTCACATGCTTCCCAGTGTCTTTCTCCACCAGTTCTTTGAACTCAAGAAACTTTGAGAACGTCTAATATTTCTTCTGCATGAAGTAGATCCATCACTTTTGAGAAAATTCATCAACAAATATCACATAGTAATTATGCGTTGTTGTCGAAGCAGTAGAGAATGGTCCACACATGCCTGAGTGAACTCTCTCAAGGATTTCCGAAGCTCGATTTTCCTTCTCATGAAAAGTGGCCTTTTCATACTTCCCCATAGTACATCCATTGCATGTGTCTAGCTGGGCAAGTGTACCCTTGGGAAGACCCATAGAAATCTGTTGCATGACCTTCAAGTCTCTATGGTATGGATGACCCAATCTCCTGTGCCATAACTCACCCTCATCTCGGCTCACCACTTTTTCCACCTTACCCATCAATGTTGCGCAGCCATCTACATCAACTTCATAGAGATTCTTAACTCGAATCCCAATATTCTTGGCTTGTCCTATTGTTTTGTGTCGCAGGAAGGCATTTACTTCACTGAAAACAACATCATAGCCTCTATCCTCCAACATTGCAACTGAGACTAAATGTTTCTTCAAGCCTGGTACATGCATTACATATTTTAATTTAAAGGGTTTACCTGACTGTCTCTGGAAGGTAATAGTACCAATCCCGGTAGCACTGTATTTCCCATCATCACCCATTTAAATATGCATCTGGAGGTCCTTCTACTCAAATCTATTGAAAATTTATTTTTCTCCCATCATGTGAAAGGATGCACCACTATCCAAATACCACACCGATCCCATTGCACTTGACACCATGCATGAAATGAGTCAGAATTCAAGCTCAAATTGCGAAGCCAAAGCCTCACCAGCTAGAGATACTGAAGCCTTCTTGTTCTTCTTCTTTTGTGGATAGTTAGTGGAATAATGTCCATGCTTGTGACAGTGAAAACACTTCACTGTGGAGATGTTGTGCTTCTTGCAATATTTACCGAACTCATATTTGGAATGGAATTTATTTCCTTTCCCATTCTTTGCCTTGGTAGCCAAAGCACAATCTTCTTCATCTTCATTCTTAGATGAATATCCATCTCTGGTATTCCATCTGAACTCTTCTTGCACCAAATCCAACCAAAGTCGTTCCTAATCTGGCAACTTTTCCCTTCCATTGACAGAGTCCTGATAACTATGCCAACTCTTGGGAATTCCTAGAAGAGATAGGCTCACCAAATCATCATCAGTGACAGTAATGCCAATGCTCCCAAGCTCATCCCGACATTGGAAAAACTTTGTTAAATATTTTGGCATGGAGTCTCCTTTCTCCATTTTGATCTTCCTGAGTTTATCTTTCAGTGCCAATTTCCTATGATCACTACTACTTTGAAATAGATTTTTCAAAGCTTTCCACATTGCATATTTTGTTTCTTTGCCATGGATACTTGAGACAGTGTGGTCTTATACTCCCTCTAGTAATATCCTCCTCGCCTTTGCAACTTTCTTTTGCCATGCATCAAGGTTTGCAGCATCTGTCACAGCGGGTTTGGGAACATCATTGTCAATGAATTACTTCAATCCATTGTCCTACAATATTGCCTCCATATTGTATTTACAATAAATATAGCTAGAATTTCTCTCGAGTGAATACTCCAATCGCAATCCATTGGAAGCCATTTTGATCCTGAATCACCTGTAGCACCAAGAAAGTCTTTTGCAATTTCGAATTCTAAATAGTCACAAACTCAGCTTCTCCTTCACTATTGTGATTTCCTGTGCTTTGATACCATGTAGAAATTATTCAAAAAATATGTATATCATGGATTCGATCTAATCTAACAATGTACTAAAGCTAGATACTGTATCACTTCTACAAATAAATTGTGGAAATTAAACACAATCACCAATCACATGAAGTAAAGAAGAATCAAATCAAACCACAACACAAATAATTTCCCAGGGAAAGCTTGCTTCTCAAAACCCAAATATCTTCTATTGTATATTTAGAATGGAAACATGAAACAATTACAATGAACTATTCTCACAATAGTCTCATGCACTCAGCTAATTGTCTCACACTATCTTGGAAAAAACTGGCCAACACTTAGCCAATTCTCAGCCTCTAAATAGCATGCCTTTCTTACACAATTCTTGATGAATGAAATCCCTATTATTTAGGAATTTTGGCCTTCCTAAACTGCGCAAGGATCCTGGGAAATCCAGTGTGTGTTTGGTTGCATGGGTGCAACCCAATAATCCGACAACTGATAGTTAACATCCTTTCACCTTTGTCTCAACTGGGTCTCCAATGGAACTGACATGCATGCAGCTAATAATAGTAAATCATCAGTTGCATGTTAGATCACTAATTGTGAATTAAATAATATTTAATTCACTTGATCTCTCACTAGTGCAACAAACAGTTACAACTAGCTCAACTGACTTTAACTCACCTAACTGAGTTAACTAATTACTCATACATTAAACTAATGCACCAACTGCACTTTGAACTCTATTACAACTAGAATTACTCTGCATGCCTCACCAACTACCCTAAACTCAAAAGTCATGAGCTAACTGAGTTTATCACACTCTATTAACTATTACAAGTGATTATGAGATAATATTACATTTTATTGTCCATTTTAATTAATGGAAAATTAAAATAGACACTGAACCAAATTTAGCCCACACCAGTGTAGGTACTGCTAAGACCTGTTGGTCCCACACTAGTGTAGGAGCTGCTTGCACCTATTGGTCCCACACTAGTGTAGGTGCTGCAATTTGTTGGACTTCAACACTAAGGCACTCTAGAGTTCATCCTTGGATTTTGACACAAAAAGGTGTGAAAAATTCCTTGGATTCTCCCATAAGGAAGGGTTGGCAGTGCTTGGGAGGCTCTCGATGCTCCCATAGGCTGTCATGCATGCGTCCATGAGCTAATCTTGAGAAAAATAGGTCCAAAGTCTCAAAAAATTCAAACAACCATGAGGACTAAGGGTCACTAATACAGGGTGATAAAATAGGTTGATAACAATAGGGACTCCAGGAAGGTGCTCCTACTATCATCAGCTCACATCGAAAGGAGAAGATTTAAAAAAGGGCCATCATGGGGTAGTAGCGCAATTGAATGCTATCCAGACCATTGAATCCATTCTGCCTCATTTTCATCCAGATATGAAACAAGTATTAGATCGCAACCAATGAGTATTTGACAAATCAAAGGAGCTCCCACCCTTTAGGGATGAACATGATCATAACATCGTTTGGTCCCGGGTGATCAACCGCCAAATTTCTGTCCATATTGATATCCTTTTGCACACACTACAAGGAAAAGACCCTCTACCGAAGGTTATAAAGGAGGTTTTTAGTGTTATAAAATTGGCCAAAATTGTCTAAAAATCATTTCCTACAACATCCGTTTTCGGTAACGGAGATTTTGATGAAGTTTCTAACGGAACTTCAATACAACTAAAAAAAATTGGGCGGTTAGAGGTTTTTACGAATGTTTTTCTCATTGGTGCGTGCATCATGTGTGAACGCACCAATGCATTTTAACTTGTACGCGCTGGTACTGTAAACATACCAAGGAATGGGATGGAATACAAATTTTAGAAGCCCTAGGGCGTTTAGCAATGTCTCAATGCGTGTCACCCACAAATACACACCAGGCCGATAGAAGGTGCATGCACCGATGCCGTTAAGGTGTAAAAATGCACTAGGGCATTAAGGTGTTAAAATGCACCAGGTCGTTAAGTTATAAAAACGCACCGGCACATTAAAGGAAAACCATATTGGTGCATGCAACGCCTATCCGCCAAGGTCATAGTAGTCAATAAATCACATCGGGCATTTTAACTGGTATCGTTATTTTTTTCAATGCTCATATGTCGTAGAAACGCACCGGTGCGTAGTATCATACAAATGCACTAGTGCGCAATATCATACACACGGACCAGTGTTCATTTTCCATTTTTTAGAAACATCGACCTATGACAGTGCAATTATTGTGATTTTTAAAAATTCATTATTCATCAAAATTTGAAACATATCTTATAATAGTATTCATGTCAATTAAATTTTTATTAGTGCATTTGAATGTGATTTTTGGATGAATTTGTTATATCATATCATTAGATTTCGCATCTCTTCATTATAATATTTAATCATCCATATATTTAATCAGTGGTGTAACATTTCACAATGATTGTTATCACTCAGTAATTTCTCAAGGTTAAAGAAAGAATTTACTGAGGTAACCACAAACTGACTTTTAAGCTTTAGGATCGAGCCCTCCTAATGCTCAGAGAGGGCTCTCTCTATAAGATTTAACTTTGTTTTTATGTTTGATTTTAGGCCAGTTATATATGGAAAATTGGTTTTGGGGTTTTGATTTGATTTGGTGGGGAAATCACTTACTGAGATGGATAGCTATAGATCCGTATCCCATTGGGAAAATGGAGTCAATGTGTCAAGCAGATAGATCAAGATCAAGGTATAAAGGAAAATATTCACAGGGAAAGATAGCATAGTCACTTTAGATATTCAAAGTCTGATGGTGAAATTGTTTTAATCAGGATAAAGAGAAATTAAGGGTTCTTTAATCCGGATAAGGAGTGAATAGGTAGAGGTCAATCGAAATCAGGGAGCAATTAAGGGTTCCCTGGTCTGGATATCAGCAGAAAACATTTAAATGAAAATCAATCAATAACAGAGTGCTTTTAACAAATTCTGAGATAAAAATTCCTGATTTCACATTAAAATTTAGAACACATTCATGAATGGATGGAAAAAATAAGAAAATTGACAAAAAGACAAGTGAAATACTTCACTGCAATGGCCCAACGCATGAATCCTGTAATATGATGCTTTATTTCCTATGATCCAGTCTGCTGACTTGAAATTGATACAAAAAACCATTTAGGTTCAAAAAATATGACTACAAAAATGTTCAGCAATTAATCCACCCTCAATACTTCAAATGATGAAGTATTTATACAAATTCTAAACTAGAATATATTGAAAAAAATATCAAGATTGGTTTACAAATATCTTAAACTGTTTTACATAAATAGAACTTAAATAAAGGACACTCAAAACTAATGAATCTATTTGGCACTATTTTTATGGATTGATGGTGACAAAGAAGAGAAATTAAAATTTTATAGCAAATCTTAGTTGATGATGAGGCTTCCAAGTCACTAACTTCCTCCTTCCTTTGTGCATTTTGCTCCAGAAATTCTTCAAATTTTGGGTCCAGTGATACCTTTGTATATCTCAATCCAAGATAGATATGTAAAAAGTGAAAGAGGTTAGTGTAGATAAATATGTTATTGAGATACACGTCTCTTTGTTTCCTAAAATTCTGCTCCAGTGGTTCACAATAGGCTTTGCACAAATATGTGTAAAATAGAACTTTGCACAGTTTGAAAAATAAGCTGTGAAGATGTGCATGTATCTCTCATTCTGTAATACCTATTCATACAATGAGATAGGATTTTGTATGTTGGAATATTAGGAACATAAACCTCCTCCAGTTTTTCAAAATTCATCTTGTATTGGCCACAATAGTTTATGCAAAACTATGACTTAAACAGGAAACTTCTGGAAAATGTCCCTTCCTATTCTGTTTTCATCTTTTAACCTTATTGTTCTTTTAACTGTTTTGACTTTTATTTCGGATAAACTTCATTGTTTCTGGTAAAAGTGTTTTCATCTTAGTTTAACCATTACAGCCTCTATGTTTACTTTTATTGTTTTACCTTGACTGCTCTGTTACCTTTTCACTTTTACCTTTTACAGTAAGAGTGAGTAAAATATGTCCTGGAGAGTTGTTGATGGAAATGTTTTCATCCTCTATTCTGACCACTTGTGAAAATTTCTTTCTCTTTGAGTAAATTATTTCTCTCTATTTTGTTGCTTGGAATCTTTTGTTTAAGGAAAATCATTGGAATTCATTTCCTTGTGAGTTTTTTGGAATAAACAGTTTGAACTAGTATCAACTATTTTTCCAAATTCTCCTTCTGCTAATAACTTGCGAAAAAAAACAATAGTTAATGAAACCAAGGCTTGAAGGGAAGAAAATAGTGGCTTTAGGGAACTGGAAATTCAGTGAAATGAGTTCTAGCCACAACAAGGGGCTTTTGATTAGGGCAACAATGATCTTTTAGGTCTTTCTGTTGCAAATTCGCAGTTTAAACAGAATAAGTTATGGACATAATAGTGGGTTTTAGATGACATAGTAGATTCATTATATTGGATTTACACCGTAGTGCAGGGTGCAGATAGATTTTATCATAGAGGCATTGGGGTTTTTTATATTGGCTTATGTCCTTTAGCGCAGAATGGAATGCTAGCTTGTCACAGTGGCCGAGTTATTTAACGTATTGTACATGGGATAAACTAGTGGTTTATCACACAATGAAATGGTGGTTTTTGCATCAAGCAAAGATGGTAAGTGGAATTGGAAGGATTGATGAAATCCAATAGAAATATGACACGTGGAGGCGAGAGAAACATTGAAAACCATGCTTTTCGCAAGCATTGGGGTTGGTTAACCATTGCGCAATGAAACGTGTGATAGGCAATATCCACCATTAGATGTAGTAGGTGAAAGCGAACGACTAGGATGACGCGATGAAGTTTCAATGTCAAATGGCGTGCGGCCAGGTGATTTCAATGGTGCGGGAGATTATTATGTATTAAATTAATGTTTAATACATAATCAGGGTTTATTATGATAGGAGTAGGTTAATGTATTAACAAAGGGGATGCAGGTAAATGTGATATTAGAAATCACAGGGGTTATATATAGTGGGACTAGGATATATAACATGTGGGGAATATTACACCATATGTTAAAATAAAAATATGGGTTGGGAATATTATATATGCAGGAATTATATTAATATGGGATAAAAGGTATATAAAAGGAGTTAATACATTATGTTAGCGTTAAAAAATGAAATGAATGCAGGAAATAAAATACACTTAGGATAGTGTTAAAACATGATTTTAGGTGGGATTTTCATAGTGGGGGCCCAATGTTAACATTTTACACTTAAAAACTTAGGATAAGTGCATTTTTAGGGGTTTTTTACTTTTCCAAAGGTGAATATGCATTTTGACTTAGGAAAAGAGGTTTTAGTAGGGTAAAATGAGTGATGTTAAGGGAAAAGGGTTTTTTATGAAGGGGAAGGGTTTCAATGAAGTGGAATCCAATACCTTGGTGCCAATCAGTCATTAAGACGTGGGTCTGGTCCCACCAAAAGTCAGAGAAATGCTCCGAGTCTTTATGACTAAAGGATTTAGTACTAGAACACATTATGGGGAGAAAAATTAGTATTATACCAAATGATGTTTATCCATGTCTTTTGAAACTGCTTTCTTCCTACCCATCATTTATTCTACCATTTTTTCCTTTATTTGGGTGCATTTTGGCTTGCAGACCCTTTTTATTTTCCTTTTAACATCAAACTATTTAATTCTAACCTCATTACTTCTAAGGGCTCAGATTAAACTGTTGAGCTCCTTATTTTTTATCTACCTAACTACTGATCTTCCAAGATTAAACAGTTTTGTTAGATCTTTATTCTCTATCTATAAACATGAAATTTAAAGCATGAATAATCAAGTTTGAGCTATTTTATTATCATGGATTATGGAATTTTAACAAGCTGCACGCAATCTGAATTGCAAAAAGTAAACTAAAGTAATGGCATTTAAACTTGCAACACTTTCATGATCTATTTTTGATGGGGTTCATATTTAATATTCTTTTTTTATCTTTGTTTATTTTTTTCCTTTGATTGTTCTTTTAGGACATACCCTCTTTTCATTTTTAATTTGGGAATACATTTGCAGAAAGAAAAGGTATGTACAATATTTCAAGATTTTAACAACGTAAAATCAAAATTATGAATCCTATATTTATAGTACCCTAACAACGACAATGGAGAACATAATATAATAAATTAAAACATATTATATATATATATATATATATAAGACACTCGTTTTCATACAAAATAGGACATTTATTGGTATCCATTTGTCTTTAAATTGGGACACTATTTTAATTACATTAAACAAAATGTCTGTTTTCACAGAAAAATATTTCAAAAAATACAACACCTTTATTTGATATCCAAACATATTGATCATCATTCTTCGTTGGAACTGCTTTCACTACTCGAGCTACTTCCATGACTTGGGTTATTTGGAGGAATGTTTTGTTCATTGTGTTGATTGTTTTCTTCTTCTTCAAGTTCCATCGACAAACATAAAAATAAAGTGTAATGAGTTTATATACATTGGTGAGAATAATGAAAATTGAAATATTAAATAATATACATCAATGTAAATTGAAAAGAAATGTACCATAGAAAGAATTGACTCATGAACTATACACATTCTTTCAAAACCAACTTTCATGCCATCTTTCAAAAATTCATTTGTTGGTGCAGTTCCATACTTTGTTTCCTACAAGTTTTATACCCCATAAAAAATCATAGATTTAATATAAAAAAAAATTTGTTCTATTAATTATAGACAGAGATAAGTAAAACAAGATAGATACTTACAAATTCCACAATTAATTTCTGATATGCTAACATATACTGAAAACCCATATTTAACCCAATGTCAATCAATTCTTCTTATGGTTCTTCTTTGCATGTTAGCACATGTTTGAAGACATTCAATGATGATTGCTGTAAAACAAATTAAAATATACAAAAATGAAATCTAGTTAAGTTGTTATAAGGAAGTAACAACTACTCACAAACATAGATATCAACCCTTTTCTTCCTTGTTGTCTTGTTTTATGTGTTGAATGGGTTCCATTTTATTTTCTTTTCTGCAAGAAAATACTTACAAATTAATATTTAATGCTAAATGATTTATTTATTGTACCTAATAAAAAATTCAATGATTACATATTACATTTGAAGCACGTTGTTGTTGAGATGGCTCCTCGTGCGATGCAATTATGTCTATTTCTTTGACCATCTCCTTGTACACCTTTTTGGACATTCCTACTGGCATATTTCTGATTTCAGCTCGTTCATCCTTTTATATTTTCGTAATCTTCCTGAAAAGGTAACATGACAATAAAATATTTAATTTTTATATTGATATATGAAAACTAAATATAACAAAAGTGATATTTATAAATGATTGCTTTGTAGTAATATATACATATAATTCTAGAAAAAAATTTAAACGAATATTACTTTTTCGATCCTTTTGTTTTGTTGTTGTATGTTTTTGCTATTAAAAGTATAACATGTTTCATTGACCAATTCTCTAGAAACTCTTCTTGTAGTTTAAATAAATTTGGTTCTTGGAATCATTGGATTGATTTTTGTATTGTAAGTGGAAATAATGTCTATACATTCATTCCACTAGATCCCTCAAAGTTTTGTAAAAGTTTTCCCCCCTTTCATTAACCTCCAGCACCACTCCAGATGAGCTAAGGAGCAATTCATTTTCATTTGCATGTTCTATTTTTTTTCTTTTCTTAGAACAACATTCATTTTCTTCGTTGTTGGTCCCTATAGAACATTAAACATATCTGAATTAATAGATTGTTTGAAACATGTTATCTAATATTTTGAAGTATATTACTAATGAAAATTCAAAAAGGAAACTCATATTGGATCGATAGTATTTTTTTGTTCACCCAATTCATCCTTCTGCAATTTTTCGATCAAGTTTTTACGCTCTTTTGGTTTTAGATCAGAAAGAATTTGATAGAGCTTTATCATTTTGTGGCTCTGCGTGTTACACACTAACGATACATATTAGTTAAACTTACATATAGTTCAAACATAATAATTTTTGTAAAGAATTTACAAAGAACTTTCCTTTTTTTCTTTTCTGGATGTGGTATCAGTATTTTTGTTAATAGAACTCTTGTCAACCATTTCTTTATCAATATAAAACCTGTACCATTCATTAATATATTTTATAAATAAATCACATACTTTTAAAGTAAAAAAAAAAAAATCAAGAAAACGGTGCGACTTTCGCAATTGACACACTGAAAACAGTGTGGTAGGTTCTTATAAACACACTGCCAATACAGTAGAAATATTGTACGATGCTCTTTATCAATAGGAGACCTGGTTCGTTATATTAATATCGGAGCATCGATTAACATAAACATAAATTAATAAATATAATAATAAATTATCAAACAATATTTTTTTAAATGCACACCTAGTGCGCTATACTACAATCATGCACTGGTGCACTATTTTAAAGAGTGCACCCTGATTAACAAAATTTGTTTTCTAAAAAATCGTACAAGGACTAACAGGGATTGGGATCCAACTTTGCAAGTGGTCTCGCGGTTAGATGTCATACACCTATATATATAGTAATACAAACCCTATAAATATAAAATGAAAAGCCCTAATTGTGAAGTTAGATAAACAAGAAGAAGCAAGGGTTTAGCATAAGAATGGATCTTTTTATTTTTTTTCTTGAATTTTAATTAAATGTAAATAGGAAGAGAGATTGTAAATGATTTTATTAGTAAAATGCATGGTAAAATTTAACAATTTTACTATACTACAGGGTTTTTGTGTGAATCACCAGATGTTTCAAATTCTAATTCTCTGAATAGTGTTGTTAGTCATCAATATTTTTTACCTATTGTTGATGACTAGTTTCCTTAGCTAAGTTTTCTAGAAGCTAATCTCAAACTATCAATTTGTCATCTAGAAAACACCCCAAACAATTTTTTTGTCCTCCTACCCCTTGCTATTAGTCTATGATGAGAAAAATCTCCAGTTTTCAAGTCCTATCTTGTTTCAGCAAAATATCCCTGTCTATAGCTGTTTTAGCTTGGTTTATCTGTTGTCATTTACCCTTGTTTCTCATGCCATTCACTATCCAAAGGTTTCAAAGTGTCTGCAACTCTATCCCTGGTCATATTGTCATTTGAAAATCTGATCATGCCTAAGAAAACACTCAGAATCTGTCAAAATTGTCCCTAAGTTAGATAGTGGTGTTTAGGGAGTCCTTTGTCTAGTACCAGTCAACCATGAATTAGTTTCTTTTCTGCAAAGCAAGCATTGTTCTATCCATAGGTCACACACCACTAAGAGGTCACTTTGTCTCATGTCAGAAGGAGTTCAGAAAAGATCCAAATCAGGAAAAGAGAAGGTTTGTCATTGTCTAAAGAAATATGCTTAGATCAGGCATAATCTCCATGAAACACCAAAAGAGCTCTCCAAGGTTCCAAAGCATCTGTTTTTACATCTCTGCAGGGGTGTAATTAAATGATGATCAGTATGCAAATAAGAGAAAAGGGACAAGTTCAAACAGGTCTCTCATGTTGAAAAGGTTTTCCATCAATGATCAGATGAAGAGTTGTAAAGTAAAGATTAGCAAGTGTACATGTTATAAATCTAAAGGCTGCCTGAAGAGCAAAGATCATTCCTCATCAATGAAGCAAATGAAGTAAAATGATATGTTGATCAGCAGTGCTCCATGATCTCCTCCAAAAGCAATGTTGCATAATCTTCTGAAGGGCATCATCATGTAGGGCATAAGAAGACAACTGCTTCTTATGCTACCTTGAACCTGGGATGTGAACATTAGTCAAAGGAAATTTCAAGGTACCCTAAAAACACAGTCAAGGGAAATTTAGTTCAAAGGTGTCTAACAGTGAGCATTATCCTTATACCAACCACTTTATTCACTCCATAAAATCTTCACAGTGATATGATACCAAGAAAATACATATATAGCAGAGCAATGACACAGTGTTTAAATAAATGAAATTTCATGTGTATGATGATAACCTCCTTCATGAAAAGTAGATGGTTAGAAGCACAATGACAGAACCTCCTTCAAAAAGAAGAGGGTTAGGAAGACATTGTTATGGCCTCCTTCACAAACAAGCAGAGGGCCAACATGTTCTTAAGTGACTTCAGAATCTGTTGTGCGCCACCTCCTCCAAAGATGAAAAGAGGATGCATAGCAGGATTAAAATTATGTTTAAAGAAAGTTTTCTTTTGGAAAGACAAGTTGGGGAATAGTGGTGACACGAATGAAAGATGATAAGTTAAAAGTCATTTTTCATATCACAAGCAAAATTTTGACATGGTGGTGTTAAGGGCCTCTGATCTTGTGTTTATGAAAACCTCCTTCAAAGGATAAATTAGAGGTTATAATTTTGATTAAAACAACCTCTTCTGAATGGTGAAATTGATAGACCAAGCTCTGTTTCTAGTCATTTCTGCAAATTGGTATAAAGAAGCATTCACACAGAAGATGTATGTGAAAGGGGAGTTTTTATTTTTTACAGATCCATTATGGTTTATCATAGGCTAACTCCCTCCAAGTGATGAATGAAAGGCAAGCATCAAGAGCTACTTTTTCAGATCATTCAAAAGGCAGAAGGCATATTGTTGAGATAGGTGAAACTTTCACTGTTTGAAGGCCTCCTTCACAAAAGCAAAGGACCAGCTCTCCAAAAGATTTACAATATGGTTCATCTCATTCAAAGGGTAAAGCAGACATATAGGAAACCAAGTCTTGGTCAATGCAAAGAATTTTCTTTTTAAGATATTATAAAACAGAGGCTGCATTAGTGGTTTTAAAGGGATAATCTCCTTGGTAAAAATCAGAGGATCAAATCATGGTTGGTAGGCCACCTTCATCATACTAGCAGAAGACCAAGTCATGGTTTAAGGACCTTTTTCATTTCAGAAAACAATGAATTGGCATTATGGTGTTAAGATGGCTACAGTGGTGTTTTTATGATAAACCTCCATGATGAACAAGCGGAGGCAAAAACACAGTTTTTATAGCTCCTTCACATCAAAAACAAGGGGTTATAAAATCATCAAGGTATGATATTGTTGTTAAGAAACATTTCATTGAATATGGTAGAGTTAAAGAAAGACTTTTTAAAGGGGGTAAGGCATTTATTAAGAGATACAATAGTTGTTAAAGAGTCGACCCCTAAACAAATGCACAAATCCTTGTTCAAATACAACTCCAAAGGCAAAAGGGGTGTTTTCATTTTCAAATTAACAAGGAGGAAACAAGGAATTTCAAAACCTCATCGAGTATAAAAGGGCTCGATCAAACTTCATTACCATCATGCAAACAAATTCACAAAATTTTTGAGCATTTTTCAAGGCATTTGCAGCCTTTGGAATGCACGACGCTCCTGTAGGCGCTCACAAAAGAAAATTGTTAAAGGCGCGGCGCCTGTGCGGTTGTGCGGCACGCCTATGCCCAGCTTTCAACGGCCGCCCAGGGCCGACCCGACTGCTCAAACGCGCCGCGTTTTTTCATTCAAATCCCGCCCGACCCAGCAACCATCTCTGAACGTGGCACATTTTCCCGTTCAGACCCACCCGACCCAGCAACCATCTTTGAACGCGTTTTCTGCCCACCTAGGCCATACTCAAAGGAGTTCTTAAAGGTGCCAAGATCAGATTTTGAACAAGAATATCGTCTGCAAATACAGATAAAGACATGATTGAAAGGTATTTATGTCTCTAAGTCCATTCTTTGTTTGATTTAAGAGAAGGTTTGATATCAGGGTTTAAAGGAAAACAGTGATAAGTGGAAAGGGCCCATTGACAGTTTTGAAGAGGTTTGAAAAGAACAAAGTTTACTCTTCCAACTTATCATATCTGCTAAATCACAGAGAAACAGTAATTAAGGGAGAAAGGTTTGCTTATTATCAGTTGAAAGGAGTCTCATAAACAATGTTTTTGAAGGATAATAGTGATTTCAAAGGGAGGAACCTAGCTATTTTCAAGAAAACCATATTTGCCAAAAATCATAGAGAATCACTATTTAAAAACTAGTGCCTTGTGAAAGTTTAAAATTGGTTTTTCAAGTAAATGAAAGATCATACAGATTTTGTTTTGAAAATTGTTTACTAAGTGACAGGGAGACTACTTTGTTTAGAGAAACAGTCATCATTAAAGAGGAACAGTTTGTTCAAAGGGAAAGCACAATGTTTTTCAAGAGTGTACTCTTTTCTTAGAGAGAAAGGAAGATAGTGATTGGGTGAAATAGTTTTAATCAGTTTATAAGGGGTTTGCTCACCTCTTAAACATTGATTTCGATAAAGCAGTAATTGAGGGAAAGAGTTTTTGTGTAAAAAAACAAAAGAGGACTTGTCCTAAAAAACCAAAAATAGATCTTATTAAGGGCCTCTTTGCTCAAAACACAGTGTTGGAGAAGTAAATTTGTTTTCATTTAAAAAATACTTGTTTTCCAACTAAAGAGAAAAGCAGCGCTCAAATAAAGGGTCTATTTTTCAGTACATTTCAAGTTCTTGTTTGGTAAGTCAATGAAGGGTATTAGAAATAAAAAATGCTTCCAAAGAAGGACAATATGAGTGGATATCACAATAGGTTTGAGCCTTTGACAACTCAAGAAGTGAATGAATCCCCTTCAGTACTCTTCAATTTTCATGAAGTAGGATGCTTGGATTTTTTCCAAAAAGTCCAAGAAGTAAAAAATCACCCTCCTTTGACACATTTGTTTGCTTTGAGGTTGCAAGAAAAGCATTTCCATCTAGTAGGTCTGGATTTCAAACTCTCTCCCAGGGCTATCTCTAAAGCAACTAAGATCCCCTATATAGGAGAAAAGTGGTTCAAACAAACATACCTAGATTTGAATCACTATAAAACCTTTCTAAAACTAGACCATCAGGATGCTTACCAAGCTATTTTCCATTTTTCTCACTTATTGAGCAGCTATGCCCCCCTCATGAAAGTCATCATGAAGTATTTCACATGTGAAGGGAGGTTTTCTCGGATTTATGCCTATTATGAATTTCACAAGAACTCAGTTGCTAAACCTACCTTTCTTTCTCTATAGAAGCATTGACAAGATGGCCTCTACTGTCCAAAAGAAGCCTTCTACTCAAAAACAAGCTTGTTTATTTCATCATTCCCTTATCAAGATCATCATCCTCCATCAACTTGAGAAAAAGGGAGTTTCTTGGGACTCTTTCATCTCCCATCCCGATTTTGCCATTGCCTCTTCATCTCATGTGCCTTCCTCACCATCCACTCATCATGTTTCTCCTTCTTCTAGTAAATCCACTCCTAAAAGAAAAAAAACCCCTATTATTGAGAATGAAGAAGGGCAAAGTGACAAGAAACAAACTAGTGATGATGAGGGACAAAGTAAAGAATCTAAGCATGACAGTGGAAAAGAAGGAAATGATGATGAGCATGAAAAAATTGATGGTGAACATAGCAGTCATGAAGAAGAACATGATGGCAGCCAACACATCAGTAAGCATGAGGGTGATGAGGGACAAAACAGTGAAGGAAAAGAACACAACAATCATGAAGGAAGCAAGAATAGAGATGAACAAGACAGTCCTCAAGAAAACAAACAAATTGGTAGCCAAAACAATGATGATGAGGGTCATGACAGTCCTCAAAAGGACACTTATGATGAGAAGCAAGACAGCTCTCAAGCAAGTAATGATGATGGCAAGCAAACACCAAACAGTGAGCATTCTGAAGAGGGCAACATGGAGCAAAAAGATCAAAACAGTCCTAAAGGTAGCCAAGACCAAACCAAGGACCAAGTTGAGCATGTGCAAGTTATGAAACTATCTCTCCCTTATCCTCACAACAGCCAAGAGCATGTGCTAGCTGCCTCTCCTAGGCAAGGGGCCATGACTCTTCCTCCAAAAGTGGAGAAGCCTAGAAACACTAGATCTGCCAAGAATAAGATCACTCTAGCAGTGACTAGCAATGTCACAAGAGCACTAAGAAGTAGAGGAAAATTTCCTAAAAAGAGTATTGTTGAATTTCCAAAGAGGAAGAGGACCAAGAATTCTATCCAAGGAAAGGGGAAAGAAAAAGAGGAGAGTAGTCATGAAAAGGAAAGGGAGTTTGATATCATACAGATAGAGAGTGATGATGGGGATAATGAAGCTAGAATTCTTGAGGCTCTTTTGCAAAACAAAGAAGCCCAAATTCATGACCTACAAGCTTATCTAGAAAGTTCAAAGGACCTCATACATGTTTTACAGATGCAAAACAAACAAATGAGTGATAAAATGGAAGTTTATGAGGCCCGGGCTTTCAAATACCAAAGGGAAGCCTACAAAGCACAAATCAAGCTTGAAGAGCTTATGGGCGAATTTGATGATACTAAAGAAGAAGAGTAGCCAATGAGAAAGAGGCCTAGGACTATGGGTCTCAAGAAAGCTTTGGAGAGAAAGAAGGAAGAAGAGGCAACCCTTGTTCGATCTTATCCTCTCACTCAATTGCTCGCCCAAGAAATAGAGAATGATAAAGAATCATGGCTTGAAAGGGCCAACAAGCATTTGGAGGATAAATTAGAGAAGGCTAACAGAGACTTGAGTCTACAAAATAATATGACCAAGCACTACAAGAATTTGAACCAATTTTCCCGAAAAAAGCTCAAACTTGCTCAAGAAAAGCTCAAGTCTACCCGAAAGAGGCGCCCAGTAGAAAAAGTGGAGAAAGGCACATCAGGGCTAGAAAAAGTGGAGAAAGAGATATAGGGATTGGCGTTATATCTGGACGGACTCCGCCAAAATCTCTGTGTGGTTAGTGTAGCATTAACTATGAGGTGTGGACATGGCCACATGGGGAGGTTAGGCCGACGGTTGGAGTTAATGGTTATTGAAACCATAAAATAACTTTTCTGCACCTGATGTCATATAATATGTGAACACCACCTCATATAACGGTTGGTTAACCATTTAATCCGCCGCGGGGGTTGATAAATAGCCATGGTTCTTGAACTAGGTCATATGGCGAGGGGGATGGCCCCTAGGGGCTGGCCCCCATTAATTCTCCGCCCACACACATTTTAACATTCAAATAACCCCATCGCCCCATACTTGTTAAGAACCAATGGTGTGGTGAGATGGTAAGACGTGACACTGTTTTCCAATAGGTCGGAGTTCAAATCCGGTGGATGCCAAAAAAAAATTGAAAGTGCATTTGTTTGAAGTCCTGGGGTCACGTGGCAGCCTCCAGGCAGGCCACGTGGCTCCCTTTGATTGACCCCTGCACAGAATATTCTGATAAATATTTTGTGGAATATTCCCAAAATATTCTGTGGAATATTCCTTTTTTAATAATTTTTTATTCAAAGTCAAACTAAGTCAACTTGGGCTTTTTCTTGAAATTGAGAAACTTCAAACTTTAATATATTCCACATACATTATAGGTTTTGAGTGTCGTTTGTAGCTGCAAGATCATTTTGACGAGACCTTTCCTGTCGTTCTGGTTTAAACCAATTATGAGCAAATAAAATTTTGAGCATTTTTCCAATTAGGACATGATCACCTGATCACACCTTCCAAATGGGAAGCTTTTGGACCCACAAATCTCTCTGATTATAGAAAATGAATATGAGGAGACTAATTCTCCACTCTTTCAACTTTGAACCACTGAAATCTTCCCGACTTCATAAAATTGAGCTTTTCATAAAATGATAAATTTTCCCTTGAATTCATTGATCGACTGTTGCTAAAATTGATTGAGTCGTGATGAAAATTCTTAAAATTTGCAGAACAAAAACTATAATTTGCAGAAAGCATATTGTTTCTACAATGGTCAAGCTTCAAATAAGACTAAAAATGAGATTCACCTTGCCAACTGTTCACATGGCGATTTTTTGTTGTGTGAGCCATGCACTTGTGCCAAATCCCGACCAAGTTTTCTCACCATACCAATCTGCCATTCTGAAACCAACATTGACCCATGCTGAACTGTGTGCCCTCTTTGCTTGCATGCCTTTCCATCTCATGGACTCTTGCACTACTTTGCACCAACACTTCGTCCTCTGCATCGATCGACACCAAAGGTACCTTGTGCAACAAATTGTCATCTTCTTTCAAAGATGAACTGTTATCAGACTGAGCCATATCATTAGCAATATCATGAAAAGGTAAATGTACAAAATCTTGTCATTTAATCATTAACAAAGTCAGATTTTGACTTGCATTAACTAGCCTTTTCAATTGCCCTGCATGTACTAAAGAATATTCTAGCTTCTTCTTATGTGCTCTCACAATGTACTCTTTTCCATCCTTGAACAAGTGATACTTGTTCTCATGGCAATGAAAGATGGCCTTTCTGTCATATAAATATGGACTACCCAACACAACACCTGTAATGTCAAGCGGTACCACATCCAGTTCAACCCAATCAACATAATGAGATGTTATGGTGAAGCGCAAGATACACTTCTTTGAGACTTGTAAGTTTGCATCCTTGCATATCCACCCAAGTGGATAAGGCTTTGGATGTGGAATTGTCTCAAGTTTCAGCTGTTTGACCAAGTCTTCTAAAATGAGATTAGCTTGAGACCCACTATCAAAAAGTGTGTCTATCTTTGTGTGGTTTGAGATTATCCTCACATGAAATAGCTCTATCCTCCTCTTTTCATTTTGAGTTTCTTTTTGACAGTTTAATGTGCTAAAACTAGGATTTGTGTCTTTTACAACCTATTTCCCCTTTATGTTCTTTAATACCATGGCGATACTTTTTGTCTCATCACTTGATTCAGACCCTAAGTCCTGTTCAACAGTTGCTATAGTTTTTCCCTTTTCTTTGGTCTTGTCTTTGTTTTTATATTTCTCTGGTTTCAGCTCAGGATGAAGCTTCCAACAGTGATCTTCATCATGGCTTGTTTTTGAATAGTTCTTGCAAAATAATTTTCCTTTTTCCTTTCTAGAATTTGCAACCCTTTTTCTTCCTTTTCTTTTAAAATCACTATCCTCATTTAATGCATCAAAAGTGTTTTTCCCTCTAGCCTCTAAATGCATAGCTTGTACACAAACCTCGTCTAGACTAGTAGGATTAAACATAAGAATAGTTTGTTTAAGGTAACTGTGAAATCCACCTATATACTTCAACAAAGTGTCTTGGCTTTGTAAATCTACCCCAAGTAAGAGTGCTCTTCTCCTAAATTCCTGGGTATAGTCTTGCACATTCAGTCCCTTAAGCTGTCTAAAGTTTTGCCAATTCATTATAGCCTTTTGTAGATGAGAAAGAGGATAAAATTTCTTCATAATTGCAGTAATAAATTCAGTCCATGATAGTGTAAGCTTACCATGTTTCCTGATTTCCTCCTTGGTCTTGTCTTCCCACCATACCAAAGCTGCTCCTTCCATCCTTAATGAGGCTAGCTGAATTTTAGTGTCGTCATCATGCAGATTTTGAATCCTTAAATAGACTTCCAATTTTCTAATCCAATTATATAATTTCTTTGCATTCACTTCACCATTAAACATTGGCAATTCAAATTTGACATCAAGCTTTAAAAAAGGATTTTTACCAGTGGTTTTCGACTTATGTGACTGATTTACCGAAGTTGAAGAAGATGATGATGAGGAAGAGGATGGCGATGGAGATGGTGGATCACCATTTCCTCCATTCCCTTTCTTTGAATTATCATTTTCCTTCTTTCCTCCTGAGGAATCCTCTCCTTTTTGGTTTTTAGACCCTTCTCCAGCAATCCTACCATTTCAGTCATATCCAAGAAAGCTTTCTGAAATAGCCGTTCTTCTTCCTTAGGATCCATCTCTTCATGAGCTTCACCTTCTCTTGAAGACATGCTTGTAGCTGCATCTAGGGCTCTTGGAGGTGGTTCTATGACCCTTCTTGGTTGTGGATTAGTTTGTACACTAACCAATTTTCCTTCACCTCTCTTGAGTTTTAACCTAGTCAGCATCAAAACTTGCAAACAAATGACTTAATATTTGCACACAACAAATGCTGAGTAAAAAATCTAGCTCAAAACCATAAGCTCTGATACCAATATGATCTGAAATGTCATAAATTCTTATCTCTAATACAGAGATTGATTATAGGGGCATTTACTGGATATGTCACCTTTAAAGAAAGGATGAGATCCAGAAGCTATCTGGCCCTTTACAGACTCTGCCTAAAGAAATAAAAAAAGTAATCACTAATGATTTGGAAATGAAACTACTTGTTTGTTGGTGCAAGGTATTCATTATCCATAAAATTATGTGTACAAATTGTTTTATATGTTTTGCAATTGGAACAAAGTGATTTTGATGAGTTTATGAGTCTTTTTGTATGTAGAAGGCTTATTTATTTTTACTGTTTAACATATTTCACTCTGAAAATAAGCAGCAAATAAATCACAAAATATAACTCAGCATATGATAAGGCAGTTCACCCCTCCTGGGCTACATCTGTTGGGTCCAAGGCCCCCAAATGGGCATGTAATTGCTCTTATTATGCTCAGAAAATGGTTATACAATGTGTAGAAAGCCTAAACAGGAAAAAATAGCTGCAGAAATGAGTTTAGAGTGCATAAAATAGTAAGAAATGACTATAGTTTCACCTCCAATGGATAACTATAATCCAATACAACTCTCCAATCCCCAAGCCCTGGTGGCTTTTCAAGCTCTCTCACTGATAAAACACCTAAATAAATGCTCTAATGGCTTTTCAATCTGCTCTAGTGGCTCTGGAATGTTCCAATTACCCAAAATATTAAAAAAATTTGCTCCAAGTGGTCTTCCCTAGCAAAAGTTATGAGCAAAAAAGTATTTTTGTATAATTAGGGCTCGAATACCTCCACCAAATGTGGTGGAACTGTAGATAACTCCACCATTTTAGGGATCAGCGCTATATTTGGAAGGACTCCGCCAAAATCTCTGCGTGGTTAGTGCATCATTAACTATGAGGTGTGGACATGGCCACATGGGGAGGTTAGGCCGACGATTGGAGTTAACGGTTATTGAAACCGTAACATAATTTTTCCGCACCCGACGGCATATAACATGTGAACACCACCTCATATAACGGTTGGTTAACCATTTAATTTGCCATGGGGGTTGATACATGGCCATGGTTCTTGAACTGGGTCATATGGTGAGGGGGTTGGCCCCCTTTAATTCTCTGCCCACATTTTAACGTTCAAATAACACTGCAACCCCTTACCTATTAAGAACCAATGGTGTGGTGAGACAGTAAGACGTGGCATTCTTTTACAATAGGTCAGAGTTCGAATCCAGTGGATGCCAAAAAAAATTTGAACGCACATTTGTTTGAAGTCCTAGGGCCACGTGGCGGCCTCTGGGCAGGCCACGTGGCATCCTTTGATTGGCCCCTGCACATAATATTTTGCAGTTTATTCTGTGGAATATTCTTGAAATATTCTATGGAATATTCTCATAATATTTTGTGGAATATTCCTTTTTTAATAATTTTTTATTCAAATTCAAACTGAGTCAACTTAGGCTTTTCCTTGAAATTTAGAAACTTCAAACTTGAATATCTTCCACATACAGTATCAATTTTGAGTGTTGTTCATAGCTACATGATCGTTTTGATGAGACCTTTCCTATATTTCTAGTTTCAACCAATTCTGAGCAAATAAAATTTTGAGCATTTTTCCAATTAGGACATGATCACCTGATCAGAGTGACAGGTGTCGGATATTGGAGTGCAGATCAAAGTTGGCAGCAGTGCAGAGTGCATGGATGTAGATGTCAACATCGCAAAGAATCTAGTATACATGTGTAGTAGGTACCAGCAATCACAAGACTCTGATGACATATGAATTATATTGATTTAGTTGTTTGGAGGCTATTCAGTTTCAGGAGTGTTGCATGTAAAAGCTGCATCTGCGAGAAACACAAGAGAAGTGTTGCATGCAAGCATTGCATGTGGGAACAACACTAGAGAATTTTTTCATGCAATAGTTGCATTTCGCATGCAAGAGTTGCATGTCGCATGCAATAGGTGCATGTGTGCATGCAAAGACATTCCTTTCTTGTTGAGAGGGAGTGTTGAAGTTTGCAACAAGAAATAGTGAAATTGGCATCCAGAAGAAACATGACAGCACCTACACTACTGTGGGACCACAGGTCATGTAATGATGGGTCCCATCGATACATTAGTGTGAAATTCAATTTATTTGATAAATTGGAAATGTGTCAAATTTAATTATCCCTTAATTAAAATAGACAATAAATTGCAATCTTATCTCATAAACACTTGTAATAGTTAACTGAGTGTGATAGAATTTGTTAGCTCATGAATTTCGAGTTTACGCTAGTTGGTGAGGCATGTAGAGTGATTCTATTTTTTTTAGAGTTCAAGTTTCAGTTAAGTGCATGAGTTTAATGCATGAGAAATCAGTTAACTCAGTTAGGTGAGTTAAAGTCAATTGAACTAGATGTAATTGTTTGTTGCACTAATGAGAGTTCAAGTGAATTAAATCAGATTTAATTCACATACAGTGATCTGCTATGCAACTGATGATTTACTATTAATAGCTACTTGCATGTCAGTTCCAGTGGATACCCCATTGAGACAAAGGTTAAAGGGAAGCTGACTATCAATTGTGTTATTAGCAAACTACCCAGATGCAGTTAAAACACCACAAGATTGCAATGATACTTGTGCAGTTGAAGAAGGCTGAAATTCCTAAGGAAAAGGGATTTCATTCCTCATGAATTGCATGAGCAAGGCAAGCTGAAGACAGGCTAAGTGTTTCCCTGATTTTTTCTGGATCAGTGTGAGATGATAAGAAAAGTGCATGAGACTCTTATGAGAAGAGTGCATTTGTTGTACGGATTAATCAATCTTGCGGACAAGACTGATCTCCCTAGTACTAAAAGTATCTAGCAACAAATAGCCAAATAAACTAATCTTTCTCTAAGCATATATGATTCACAAAAAACTCTATAGAGGTGTAAAAGACTTACCGTATGTCCAGCGCTTGTTTGAAGTCGTTGTTGTCCCTCATGCACTTGAAGGAATTATCTTCGTAAACCTACAGTCACAAACAAGCAAAATATTAAATAGCACCTATATAGAAATCATCATAAATCATGCTTATCATAGTGATCAAGGAATCTATGAAATAAACCATTAACTATGAGAAAAATGAATATATTTGTATTAATTTCAAAAGAAGGAAAACCTTACAACCTTAGCCTTGATGTTGAACAGGCCTTCCCGGGGTCTGAAGCAGGAATCTCCTCTACTTTGATAAGCTCTGCACTTCTCCAACCAAGACAAATAGAGGTATGTGATCTCTCCTCACAAAAATCTTAGTTAAATGAGTCTGAATCCCAACAGCACTTAACCTCAAATATTCTAAATCTTGAACTCCCCTTGAGGCTACCCAATGCCTCTTTTTATAGTGGAAAAGAGGAGGTTTTCAGTTCCAACTATGAAGGGATAGAATCCTCCTTCGAAGGGATAAGCTCCTCACATCAAGGGGTTAGCTCCATAAGATAAGGGATACATAAACCTCATAAGAGAGATTCTGCCACCGCAAGATATTTTCTAGAAGCTTTTGGAATTTACTAAAAATGAGATTTTCTGAATTTACTTGCGCCTTTTTAATATTTACAGGGGTCCACACCTACAACATAGAGAAAGTGTGTTCAGGTACGCAGAAGACATGAACATTAGGTGCGGGACCACAGGAAAGATATAGATAAAGTGCGACACCAAAGTTGAGGAGATTTTTAGGAACTTTTCTCTGATTTTCAAGGCTTGACATGAAGAACTGATATGTTAGACTTGCAAAGGAGGAAGTATGAGTGATAATGAGCTCATACACATAGAAGAATGTCAGGATGACAATTTTCAGTGTAACAGATTTCCCCCTAAAGTGCAAAGTTTGGAATAGATGAAGCTGAAGTCTTTCATATATGAAGAGTGCAGTACTTTATCATTTCAAAGATCATCCTGTGGACACCCCAGTCAGAACCTGTATAAAAATTCAATGCAAAATATATATATATCATCACTGAGGTAGGCATTCCCATACTCAGATCAAAACTAACTTAGAAACTGATTCAAACTGTTCTGATACAGGAATGATTTTGAATAAATCACAATATAGACATGTGTAGACACAGTATGGACGCAGCCATTTGTTTATAAATAGTATAATGTATAAATGATAACAAAATTCCTCGCAGACTGGATGGTAGAAACTAGATCCAGGGTCTTCATTTTTGCATCTCAAACTAGTACGATTCTATCCATGTGAATGAATGTGTTGAAGTCGAACATGGTAGAAACCACTTGATTACCAGTCAATTATGTAAATTGTTAACAAGTGTGAGAGTAACCACCAGTAATGTCAATGGTTCTCAAAGTGCTCAGTACAATCCATGAAATGTGAATGAATGAGCTGAAGTTGAACATATCACGGAATCATTCGATCGAAGGTCAATGATGTAACCTATCATCGAAGGCGAGAAACCTGCCATTGAGGCATGCAGATTTCAAGGTACTGACGATTTCTAGATCAACTTCCTAGATAATGACTTGTTGTCGATAGAAAGTGATCCGTCGTAGGCAAGTCCACAACACGAAATCATAGATCAAGTTTTGAAAATATATTGGCAAGGACTGACTCAGGGATGGTCAAAATGAATGACAGATATTTTGCAGATGAATGGTTTATTTGAACTGTCCTCTTGAACACATAACGACACTGCAGATGGCTTGGTGACAATTAACCCAAGGCTAATACCCAGAAACCTGCTGAAGACTTTGAATGTGGTTTGATTAACTGTTAGGTAAAGGATTTCCCAACCCAGGTGAACAAAAAGTGTCGTGTTCAAGAGTGGTTAACTGGATTTTCAAAAAATCAAAATACAACAAACAAGTCCATTTTTCTCTCTTTTCCCCCACCATTTCTGGCAAGTACCTCTTTATTTTTGACAAGCTTGAGGAGGATAACATTTTCTTTTTTATAATCTCATCCTTCAAATGAGTCTAACTTAGTTTAATATTTGAACCCTAAGAAGGAGTGGTTCGTTCCTGTTTAAAATTGAACAGGTCCTTTACTGTTAAATTTTAACGAGTCCAGTATAGGAGAAACTTGGTGTTTTTCATTTTTAGGGAGTCAGAAGAAAAAACTTAAGAAAACTCCATGGGTGTACTTTTTCGTAAATGTAGTCTCTCGAGCCCGAAAAAGGATAAAATAATGTGGGAGAGAACTCTATTGACCATAATTAGTCAACGTATACCTTTTTTGTAAATAGTCCATTTCAGTCCAGAAAAGGGGTAAACTTATATTGAAGGGACGATCATTAATTTACTTTAACGAGTTTGAATAATCAAGTGCTCGGCAATATTTTCATTTTTAGAGAGTCTGAAAAGGGCTTAAAAGAGGACTCCGAGTTTTCGCTTTTTCGTAAATTTTTGAAAGAGTCCGAAAAAGTGATAAAAGTATGCTCTTTGTTGAAAAACGATCAATACTCCTGAAAAATCCAATTTCTGCACAAAAACTTGAAACATTACACATACCTGTTTAAGATAAATAAAAATTCTTTCAAAAATAACCTTTTTAAAGTGAAAAATAAACAAATTAAAAACTCGTTTATTCGAAAAAACTTATAAAAAGGGCTTTTCTAACTTCATTTTTACCGTTTGATTTCAGAGTGAAAAGTAAAAGCTTTCGGGTAAAAACGTTCCTGTGAAGATTCTGGAAGATCCATCTAACGAAATTGAGAACCGTTAGCTCCAGGTAATCCACGACCTCCTAATCTTGTATTTCATCCATTTGCATTTCATTTTTAGGCTCTAGATTTCATTTTTTTAGAGAAAAATATGTTTAAGAAATCGCCCACGGGGGTTCGCAGGCACAACACACGGGCCCTATGGACCCCGACTTTTTTCTATGTAGAAAAAGGTCGTGGGTCCGCACTTGTCACACAGCGCGTGTGTGTTCCTACGCACTGTGTATGAAGACAAAGTGCGGACCCCGCGTATTTGAATTTCAAAATCAAATTTCTCAATTGCCGCCAAGGATAGCGATAGCGAGGTTTGCGTTTTTTGTCATTGGATTCATTTTTATCAGTTTTCTCTTTTGAATTATTTTTGTTTTTATTCTTCCCTTTCTTTTTACCTCCTGATTTAGATTTGGTCGTAGATGTCTCTACGACATGAATGTCAGCAGAAATTTCGGGGGAAGATTCTCCTTTCGGGGAATCAGGTAAAGTTATAATAGGAGAGGAATTCTTTGAAGATTTCTTCTTGCTTTTAGTATTTACTGTACCAATCATACCATCAGCGACATGAGACCCTGAAGGAGCTGTAGCTATTTGACCTTATTTTGGAAGATCGGGGATTTTTTCATGTAAAGTACCTGACTGCGTATAAATGAGGTCAAGGTACTGAGCTTGAGCAATTACTTGCTCCTCAGTAACAATGCCAGCCTTAGCTACATCCTCAGTAATATTGGGTAACAATGATTTAACAAACCATTCCACCAAAATTTGATCCGAAATGTAAACTTTCACCAAACGCCTTCTACGTCGCCATTCATGAATATGATCAGAAATATATGTGCACGTAGATTGCTTTCGTGAAGTTAATAGTTCCGTGCCATTGTCATATCTGACAGTCAACTGAAAATGAGTCAAGAAGGCAGTTGCTAACTGACTGATATTATTAAAAGAGCCTCGTGGTAACTCAATGTACCATTTAGCGGCAAGACCAATAAGAGTTCTTTGGAAAAGACGTAAGTGAATTGAATCATCAATTATTGAATTAGATGCACACCAGAGCTGATAAGTCATCATGTGATTTTATGGATCCTCTCCTGACTTACCTTCGAATTTGGGTATATCACTGGGCAACTTATGTGGCATTGGCGGCTAGTACGGATAATAGAAAATTGAATCATTCGTAAGGTGCGTCAAATCAGGTAAATCCAAAGTTGCAATAAATGGTAACTGACAATTAGGGTCGTGAAAACCTTGATTAGCCAAAGCAGTTCCAAGAGGAGGACACCCAGGATAACTAGGAATCGGAGTTGCATTAGGAATTGTGTAACCTCCCAGGTAAACAGGATTAACTGGACCAAACTGGGGTTGTTGAGGCTACTGATAAGTGTAGCCAGGGTACGGTTGATACTGATAATTTGGATTCTGTGAAACAGGACCAAATTGAGGCTATCCTTGGTACGGTTGATACGTGAATTGCGGTTAACTTGTGACCACCGTACTTGTACCATCTTGTCCTACAGGCATCTGGATCGAAGTTTGAACTGAAGGTCCTGACTGGGGTACAGAGACTTGAGGGATTTGCACGGATGCAGGGATAGAAGAACTCAGAGCTACAGATACTCCAGAAACAGGTGTTGTAGGTTGAACAAACATCGCAGCAGTTGCAGTAGTTTGAGGTGTACTAGGCCCAGACTGCTGAACAGAAATAGGTGCAGGAGTTAGAATATTAGGCTAGACAGGTTGTTGGGTTGGACCAGAAACCAAAGGTTGTCCAGGTTGAGAAGGAAACTGCACATTAGGCTGCATAGGCTGTTGATATTGGGATGGATCCCACACCATTATATTCATTATGGGGTATTGTCCCATAGAAGGTTGAACGTAAGGACCATAGCCTGGTTGAACGTAGGGTTGATAAGTAAGTGGTAAATTTCTGACTTCTTGAACAGATAATTGACTAGAAGGCTGTTGGAAACCTTGAATTGGGTATTGACCTTGAGGTTGATAACCCTGAGGCGCGTATTGAAGCTGGGGTTGATAAGGACCTTGAGGAGCATATTGAGTTTGGGGTTGACCCTGGGGCATGTACTGTCCTTGAGGTTGTCCTCCAAAATAATATGATTCCACATTTTGTCCTGGGAAAAAGCTACCTTGAGGTTTCCCCCCAGGTGGTAACTGACTACCTGAAGGTTGCCCTCCAGACGGTAATTTAGTACCCTGAGGTTGCCCCCCAGGCGGTAACTGATTTCCCTGAAATTTTCCTCCAGGCGGTAACTAATTGCCTTGAGGTTGAGGATTCGGAATATTACCAGACATCATAAAGATTTGCTCTACGTTCGGCATTTCAGTTTTAATTCCACTTAAACCAGATGATAATACATGTTCAATTGGTTGAGGAGCTACTCCATAGAAAGTACCAGACAAAGCCTGATATCCCGCAGGAACAGAAGGACCACCGTGTACAAATTCTTCCGGTGTCTGGGAAAACATGGATGACTCTCCTGCCATAATAGACGATGGATAGTAACCTCTGGGTGTAGGATGAAATGGAACTCGAGGTGGAGAAAAAGCAAGACCCGGATTATCTAAAATTTTTGTTAAAGATAGATACCAAGCGTCAGTTTGAATAGGGTTGTAGAAAATAGATTCACGCTCCCTAAGATTTAAAGACTGAGGGGATTCGGGAAAAGATAACTCTTCGTCTAGATTAGTAAGTTCTTCAATTGAAATAAGGCCAGATGGAAGATCTTCAGTGACAATATTTCTTACCCTAGGTGAACCAGGATCGCTAGAAGTTGATGCAATAAATCCTGAGGATGTTTCCAAAACAGAAGGTTCAGTTTCAGGCTCAGAAAGTTCAGGTTCGTCAGCAAGTTCAATGGAAGGAGAAATACTACCAGTAACTTCTGAAACTGAAATTGGTTCAGAAATATGTTGTGTTATGGGTGTTTGATGATCAGGATGAACAACTATAGATGCAGTTCCAACTTCTATTGATCTAATTCTACTGCTACCAGATGATACTAGAGCACGCAACCCTTCAAGTTGACTTGGTGTATATTCAGGGGGTTTCCCTTGAAGTCTCCAGGATTTTCTCGACAATTCCACCACGATTAAATATTAACTAATCACACGCAAACAAAGAAAATTTCAATAAAAATACCTAAAGTCTCTAAAGAAACAAACAGCTGAATCACACGCTTAAAAATCTAAGAGTTCAAACCACACACAAACAGTAAACTTCTCGTACTAAAAACACTAGTTGGTGATAAAATCCAACTTAGTAGAAATTTAATACAAAAAGGGTGGTTGGAACAGTTACCCCGACAACCTGCTTAATGAAACAGACTGGCACAATTTTCTTCACAAAACCATCTCGTGTGAAGAGAACCCCCCAGAGAGTCTAAGTGAGTCTAGTCGACGTCTGCTCCAGGTACAGTGAGATCTTTCCTTCACCGTCACCTTAGGAAATAATCTTAAGTTTTTGGACACATAGGTTACCAAAAATAACAAATACAACTGGGGGAACAGTCTACGATCCGATCCCACGCACAAGGGTAGAGTAAAAAAGTTCAATCCCCTTGAAGGCTCCTCGACATGGTTAATCCTAGGTTTACCGACAAGTGACCCCAGGCTCCTCAAAAATGGTTAATCCGAGGTTTACCGTTTGTAATGCGCGCAAAATCTTCTATCTTCCCCAATGAAACAGAATTTATTGTCTCAAAGGTTCGGACATGATCTCATGATTGACTTCTTTAAGAGAAGCTTCCCAGATTGTACCAATTATAATTGGATTTATTTCCTACCGCAAGATTTCTCTACTTGTTTGTTTTTACTATCTTGGAGATTTAATTACTCCCTACTCCAAGATACTAGCCTAAGCTATGTTGGTGATAAGAGCCTTAGAAAATAAAAATATTGCTAGATGAATTTTAATTAAGTGTTACTTTTATGAGTTGTTTCTCAAGTCAATAGGTATGAAATGAAACTTTGATGGTGTGAAGACTCGACTTCCAAAAACACTAAAAATGCACGTAAAAATGATAATGAATTCTTTTTCTTTCAAAGAAATTCTAGTAAAGAAAGAGTTCGAGAATGCAATTATTTTACGAAACACTTCTTTCTCAAACATAAAGAATAACCAAAAGAAAATATTTTTGTCTTTTCAAAAATAACTCAAAATGAGACAGATTATCAAAGCTCACAATCAAATCCTTTCACTTTCAAAAACTTGAAACTACAAAACAATTTTCCTTCAAAAGAAATCTACAAATTTTAAAAGCACTCAAAACTATAAAACTAATTTCGAGATCTACAAACTTTAAAAATCGAATTGAATAAAAGCTTTAATATTTTTGAAGAATGTTTTACTTAGTTGTTCAGCAAACTAAGGATCTATTTGTCCAAAATAACAAATAGATCAAAAACACTCAGATATGTTTCTTTTATAAAAAATGAAATTCCAAAAACCTATAACAAAGTTTTTTTCGAAGATTTGCAAAGAAACAAGTAGATCTATTTCTCAATAAAGGATAGATTTCAAAATCAGGTTAGACTCAGCAAAAAGGAAAAATTCCAATGTAATCTGAGGTACTTCAAACTGCCAATGCTTCAAATCACTACAAATACCAAGTGAAAAGCAATCCAAAACGCAAAACTTCTTTAGAAAATCATCAAAACACCAATATTGCTGGAATTCATTCACAAAAAGATTTTGACAGAAACAATCATCAATCTGGGCAGATACTAAAACTCAAAATCGAAAATAAAGATAAACTGAAAAAATAAATCTGGAGTTTTTCAAAATTTTAACAGGGTCCGCAGGCTTCCAGAAGTAACAGGTGCGGCCCTGCACTGTTTAGTCAAGGAAAGTGTGAAACTGCCCGCACTGTGCAAAAAGACAAAGTGCGGTCCCTAAAAAAATTAAGGAAAAACATAAAAGATTTCAATATTTTCAAAAACAGAGAAAACCTAAGCTACCCAGGCAGATGTCTATCAATCAAAAACTAGGAAAAACTTTTCCTCAAATCAAAATAAAAGAGAACCAAAAACAACAAGTTTCTTCCCCAGCGGAGTCGCCAATTTGTTGTACGGATTAATCAATCTTGCAGACAAGACCGATCTCCCTAGTACTAAAAGTATCTAGCAACAAACAACCAAATAAACTAATCTTTCTCTAAGCATATATGATTCACAAAAATCTCTATAGAGGTGTAAAATACTTACCATATGTCCAGCGCTTGTTTGAAGTCGTTGTTGTCCCTCGTGCACTTGAAGGAATTATCTTCGTAAACCTGCAGTCACAAACAAGTAAAATATTAAATAACACCTGTATAGAAATCATCATAAATCATGCTTATCATAGTGATCAAGGAATCTATGAAATAAACCATTTACTAACAGCTTATTGAGAAAAATGAATATATTTGTATTAATTTCAAAAGAAGGAAAACCTTACAACCTTAGCCTTGACGTTGAACAGGCCTTCCCGGGTCTGAAGCAGGAGTCTCCTATACTTTGATAAGCTCTGCACTCCTCCAACCAAGACAAATAGAGGCATGTGATCTCTCCTCACAAAAATCTTAGTTAAATGAGTCTGAATCCCAACAGCACTTAACCTCAAATATTCTAAAGCTTGAACTCCCCTTGAGGCTACCCAATGCCTCTTTTTATAGTGGAAAAGAGGAGGTTTTCAGTTCCAACTATGTAGGGATAGAATCCTCCTTCAAAGGGATAAGCTCCTCACATCAAGGGGTTAGCTCCATAAGGTAAGGGATACATGAACCTCATAAGAGAGGTTCTGCCACCGCAAGATATTTTCTAGAAGCTTCTGGAATTTACTAAAAATGAGCTTTTCTGAGTTTACTTGCACCTTTTTAATCTTTACAGGGGTCCACACCTACAACACAGAGAAAGTGCATTCAGGTACGCAGAAGACATGAACATTAGGTGCGAGACCGCAGGAAAGATATAGAGAAAGTGCGACACCTAAGTTAAGGAGATTTTTAGGAACTTTTCTCTGATTTTCAAGGCTTGACATGAAGAAATGATATGTTAGACTTGCAAAGGAGGAAGTATGAGTGATAATGAGCTCATACACATAGCAGAATGTCAGGATGACAATTTTCAGTGTAACAACATTGTAATTGTTTCATGATTCCTTGGTGAATATACAATAGAAGATAGAGGGGTTTTTAGCAGCAAGCTTTCCCTGGGAAAATATCTGTGTTGTGGTTTGATTTGATTCTTTCTTTATTTTTTGTGATTGGCTATCGTGTTTATTTTCTACAATTTATTTGTAGAAGGATTCAGTATCTTGCTTTAGTACATTTCTTGATTGGATTGAATTCATTGATATACATATGTTTGTATAATTTCTACAAGACGCACCAGGCGGTTGTATCAATGGCGCACCTCAATTATTTACAGTGCACTGGATTACTGAGACGCACTGGGCCGATTTGTATGGAGAGCACAGTGTCTCGTTGTTCCATTTGATAGTACACTAGTGCGCTAGATTACTGAGATGCACCAAGACAGTTTGTATAAAGAACACAGTGTCTAAGTGTGCCATTTGATAGTACGCACCAGTGTGCTTTATATAAAACACACTGGTGTGTTATCATTAGAAACACACCACAAAAAAAAAAACATTTGCAAAAACCTCCACCCGCCAACTTCCTGTAGTGACTTTCGCTACAAATAGATATATTGGCTATTTTTATAAGGGCTTCCTAAAAAACATCCACTAGAGGGTCTTTCCTTGTAGTGAAAAACGAATAACATTGAAAAAATCATCAAGGAGCTCCTCAAAGACAGTGTTATTCGTCCCAACACTAGCCCTTATTCACCTCTCGTGGTCATGGTTCTAGAGAAAGATGTAGAATGGCGCATGTGTCTCGAATTTAGGGCCTTTAGCAAGCTCAATATCAAGGAAAACTTTCTTATTCCAGTAGTTGATGATTTGAATGATGAACTACATGGTGCTAAGTTCCTTACCAAGCTAGACCTCCGCTTAGGATATCACCAAATACGCATGAAGCAAGTTGACATTCTCAAGACAGCCTTCTGAACTCATGAATGCCATTATCACTTCTTGTTCATGCCATTTTGTCTCTATAATTCTCCCTCTGCTTTTCAGAGCCTCATAAACCACCTTCTGAAACATTATCTCAGAAAATTTTTCCTGATATTTTTCGATGACTTTCTCATATACAATATAACATGGGACAAAAACCTTCAACATGATGACCAAATAGTACATTTTCTCCAAGATCATAAATTATTTGTCAAATTATATAAGTGCTCCTTTAGCATGGAAGAAGTAGAGTATTTGGGAAACATTGTGGACCATGATAGAGTAAGGGTTGATCCGAAGAAGATTCAAGCAATGCAAGATTGGACCCAACCAAAAACCTTGAAGCATTTGCAGGAATTATTGGGTCTCATAGGCTACTATTGCAAATTAGTTAGCAATTATGGACGCATTGCTCGACCCCTTACTAATACTATAAAAAAAATCATTTCTATGGACTGATGTAGCTCAGTAGACCTTCTTGGCTCTCAAATAGGCCATGTGCTCCACTCCAGTGTTGGCCTTACCAGACTTGACCATTGGAGTTCACCAACAAGAACTCAGTGGAAAACATCTAGGTCAATCCACATACGAGAAAGAAATGATGGCCATCTTATATGAAGTGGACACTTGGATACCATACTTATTGGGGTGATGTTTCAAAATCTGCACTAACCATCATAGTCTGAAACATTTTTTAGAGTAGTGTTTATCTTCACCACAAAAAAAAAATGGCTTGCAAAAATGTTGGGATATGATTATGAGATAATTTACAAGAAGGTGGTTGATATCTTATCACACAAATTTGAGGATGAGGGCACCCTTTTATCACTCTCTCTTCCTCGACTAGATTGGATTGAAGAAGCCCAAAATGAATGGTTATCCCACCCCTGTTTGTCCCAAATCATAATAACTTAAGAGAAATCCTAATTCCTCAACGGACTACTCTTGGAAGGATGAGGTTCTTCACAACAAGGATTGGGTAGTGTTATCCCGACCTTAGCCCTCAAAACCCGCATCTTGGACAAGTTTCACTCCTCACTGACTATAGGACATTCAGGATTTCACAAGAATTTTTCACAATCCCTTCGATCTCTTGGATTGGCATGAAGAACACCATTCTTATTTTTGTAGCTGAATACGATGTATGACAGTGAAACAAAGGGGAAATGATGAAGCTACCAGGAACCTTACATACATTTCCACTCCATGCTTCTGTGTGGATATATGTTTCCATGGATTTCATTACATGTCTCCCAAATTCCAAGAACAAATTAGTTATCATGGTGGTTGTTGAGAGGATTTCCTAATATCCTCATTTTTGCACTCTACCACACCCATTTACCCTAATATTGGTGGCAATTCTTTTCATGGACCAAATGTTCAAACTGCATGGCATGCGTCATTCCATTGTGTCTGATCAAGACCCCACTTTCACCAAAAAAATTTGGTAGGAAATTTTCAAGCTCTATGGAATGCAACTCCAACTGAGTACAACTTATCATCCCCAAACTGATGTTCAGATAGAAGAAGTCAACAAATTTTAGGATACCTATCTATGGGGCTTCACTTCAGACAAGCAACAACAATGGGTAACTCATAAGAAATGAGTGTTACGATGTAATATATCTTCGTTATGCATTTATCCCATGAGTGCTTAGCTCTTAGTTCCTTTGGTCTCCACAAGACCATGTGCCAAAACAATATTGGAGCCCCTTTTATCGGAATTCCATTTTCATTGGAGTTACGAGGTCCTCATACTCTGATATCCTGACCTCTGATATGACGTCATGCTTATGTTATCCTTCCACATGGTGACTCCTCAATGAGGACATGTGTCACCTAGATTTTCCCAGTTAGGCCTCCCGAAAATGCCACAACTAGCTATCGTGTGTCCACAGCTCTTGCCACATCATGCTAACATCATTCCCTACTTAATCTCTTTTGTACCACTCAGTTGCAACCACATGTATATTAGAAGGAGAGAGAAACATTCCTCACGTTCCTTGGTTCTTCTCAGAATTCATTTGTATTTATTATTCTTCAGAAACCTTGGAACTTTCACAGAATTGCAATTTACCAATATTATAGGGGTTCGAGATTCTGATATGCTCAGACCTCTGATACTACGATATTCCGATTCTTCCTTCTCTGATGCTCTGATATTCTGCTACTCTAATGTTCCGATATGCTCCACTCTCCAATATGCCAATGCTCCGCTCTCTGATATGCTGATGCTTTGATGCTCAGATATGCTCCACTCTCCGATATGCCAATGCTCCTCTCTCTATGATACTCTGATGTTCTGATATGCTCCACTCTCTGATATTTTGATGCTCTGATATTTCGATATTTGGTCTCCTCTAAAGGCCTCCAAGCTCCTTACTTTGACAATCAAGAACTTTTGATTCTAATGCCTATTTTCATATTTGCAGGTACCATTGGAAAGCCTATTCTCATCACTTTTTGTTGGAGACGATCCGATGCACTATTTGAGCCCTTTTTCAACCTAAAAGATGTCTCCAAACCTTAACGGTGATGTGAAGAACTTGGAGCCCCAATTCACCATAGCCATATTTTTATGGATTTTCAATAAGCCTAATACTATGGTGATTTTATACCAGAAACCTACAACTATCATTGGATTCCTCCTGGACACTTAATCACCATTGTCCTCTGGTTGACATTAATTCCAGTACACTCATAGCCACTAGCCATCCACACAATTCCAATTGTCCAACACTTTCTTCTTCAAAATCTAATTTTCCTTCAAACTTAGTTTCATATTCAAATTCCATGAGCATGCATTTCTCTTGTTCTCCCACATAGGATTCTTCATTTCTTGCCTTAGATGACTCACTATTCTCCTTAACGTAGAAGCTCTTTTTCTTTTGAGTCTTCTTCTTATGATATTTTTGAGCTTTGTCTTAGTTCTTCTATGCTTTCTCCTTTTCTTTCTTCTCATTGTTATATGGAAATTTAGAAGCAAATTTTCCTACTCTACGACATTCAAAACACTTGATTGGTAACTTAACTTTATATTTGCTTGATCCCCTTTTGATTCTTCTTTTAAGCAGAGTCATCTCCTCATCTAAGTCACAACAGGAGAAATCTTGGTGTCTTTTTTTCTCTTTGGATTTTTTTGAGGCTTTAAATGTTTCTTCCTTTGGTTCCAACTTCTCTCCTCTTATTCTCATCTCATACGCAGTGAGAAATCCATGCAACTACTCCATCTTCAAAGTCTTTAATTCTATCATCTCTTATCGCTTCTATGGCTGATATTTTGGCATTAAATCTCAATGGGAGTGATCTTAAAACATTTTGGACAACTTCCCCTAGTTTAATGTCTTCACCAATTCCTCTAATCATATTGGCTACTTCATCAACTCTAAGGAAGTATTTAGTAATGCTTTTATTCTTCATTCATTCTAAGACTTTCAAATTTCATTTTATAGGTCTAAATTTTATCCCGATTTACCTTACATATCCTTTGTAGTAGTTCTTGAGCTTGTCTAAGGATTCTTTTGTGATTTGAAATGAATCATCTTTACCCACTCATATTGGTTAGACTAGCTGGAATTGCATTCTTGGCCTTCACATTATCTTTGTATGATCTCCTTTCATTAGGATATGTAGGTGGAGTTGTTGGAACTGTGTATATATAGATTCTACTACAACCCATACATCCACACCAAGAGACATGATATATTCTTCCATTCTGACTCTCCAAAATGCATAATTAACTCCACCAAAGACTAGTACTTTGCTCGTTTAGATATTTTTATTTTCCTTATTTGCCATGATTCCATATAGATCTACTTTCCAGCGATTAAACTATTTTTGAAGGAAACCAATATGATACCAATTGTTACGAATTAGGAATTACTGGGGGAGGGGGGTGTGAATCTGTAATTACAGATTTTTACAATTGTTTAAAAAATCATTCATCAATATGAAAAACATACACAACATCAAAGCATTCACATCACATATGGATACATATATTCATTGTGGAAACCCTTCCAGGAAAAAATCCACCAATATATCTATCTCTCTCTCTCTCTCTCTCTCTCTCTCTCTCTATATATATATATATATATATATATATATATATATATATATATATATATATATATATATATATATAAAATGATGTAGCATGAGCACCATAAATTTGTTCACATTTACCATGGTCTACCACCCAACATGAAAGGAGCACCAGCCACACGCAAAACAGTGCAGACTTTGTTTATGAGCATCTCAACCCCAGTCTATGTGCGTGTCTGTCCCACTTCTAATTTGATCTACACTTTCATTGGATTTTAAAACTACACCTTATTTCAATTTTTAGTTAATTCATTGTCTTCTTCTTAGCCAACCATCCTTTATTTCTCCTTTGCCTCCAAGATCTTCTTAAACTTTTGTAGGCACACACACAACCTCTTTCCAGAGCATTAAACTTAAACAATTCACTCGCTAACATGCTTTGGCTCTCTACATGCACTTGCTCCAAACACATTCACACAAGTTGTCTCATAATCATAGATACATTCTTGTTCTTTTTTTTCATGCATTTTACGCACTTCTCCAGAATAGTAGCTTTAGTTACTCCTCACTAGGCTCAAGAGAGAAATTTAAGTAATTTCTTGCAACTTTAGATTATACTCCATCACCAACTTAGCTCATGGTTGTCATTAAACTTGATCCCCTTTAGAACTAGCTCTTTTTGTGGCTTTCACCTTGTGATTCCCTCGTCATATGACTCGTTTTATATTACTATGATCAAAATCTCATGTTCAAATCTTTATTGCAAATTTTTTGTCCACTAATCATTATAACTTATAAAAAAAATTATTGCATTAAATAAAAAAATTAAAATCTTTACATATAAAGTATAATTATTATTATTATTATTATTTGAAAATAAAATAAAATAATAAATAAATTTAAAAATAAAATAAAATAAATTAATAATCAAAATAGTTATAAAAACAATTAATTATAAATCAAATTATAAAACACAAAATATAAATTAAATATAATAGAAACATATAAATATGAATTAAATATAATATAAAAATAGAGTAATAAAACGTATACAAAATTTATAAAACAAATAAAATATAAATTAATTAAATATAAGACTAAACCTAGCTCATACCAAAGCACGTTTGATTTAAATAAAGAAGGTATGCAACCCAACGTGTTCTTAAACCCCCTCATAAAATTCCACGAGCTTTTAAATACCACTGACCATTGAAAAGCCAAGTTATATAATGTATGATTGTATTAAAGACCATCGGGTCCTAGAGGTGAAAGATATATCGAAGGTATGGAAGGTGAAAGATATATCGAAGGTATGGAAGATTTGGGAAGATTATGTGGTTAAGATTTGGGAATATTTTTCTTTCATCGTTGTGTTTGAAGTAGTAAATTTGTTTATTGGTTACGCATATAACATAGTGAATGAATTATCAACAAAATATTTGACTCATCCTTTTTGTAGGATATTGTTCTATTGCATGTGTCTCTTGAGTCTCACTGGTCATTTTCAAAATGGGCTAATGTATAAGATTGCAGGAAGGTAATGTCTTTGAATCCCAACAGTAAGAATATCAAGTCTATTACTAGATTCACCACATTAAGGTAGAAAACCCATTTCTGATCCAAACCAGTAACATGTAATTGCCAAATGGCATAAGAAACCACACCAAGAACTACACCATTTCCCCAAAAATTGCAATCCATAAAATAAGTAGAAATAAACCTCACAATTGAAAGACAAACAATAGTAGAAATAAACCCACACATTGCAAGCCTTCAAACTATGGGTTCAAGAATAGCTTGTAAACTTTCACTATAATGTTTATCTAAAGAAAAGTGTAAGTGTCAACTTTTGGACTTCTTTTAGCTTGTAAATCTTTACTTAAATATTTTCAAACTCATGGAAGAACTGAGATAAATTGACCGCTACTAGTTACATCGAAAACTAAAGACATTTATGAATTGACTCAAATGATGATAGAGAACCAAAACTCTCTACATGGACCATTTTAGGGTAATCACCACATTGAGCCAAGTGATGGTAAACATTACTATTCATGTCCTCACAATCACATGGTTGTTCTAGTCGATTTCCAATAGTTAGATGATTAGCATGGCTTTCATCCTTATGCTTTGGTGTTGATATTGCATTAACAAGATTATCTGCAGGGCCTACATGGGCGTGCCTAAAATGCACAGTAGCATATTTTTGGGGTACTGCACTCCTAATCCTTAAAATTGGGATAATTTCTACAATTGCACGCACAATTCACATATTTTGGTGATAATTCATTCAAGATATTGTATGCATAACCAAAAGACAAAATTTCTACTTCAGCCACGTCAATGAAAGACAAATATTCTCAAATCTTGGCCAAATGATCAACAAACCTAGAGATGTAGTGAGAGAGTCATCATATGGATGAGAAAATGGAGATGGAGTAGATGGTTTGATGTTTAGTAAAGGAGCCAACATGTGATGAGAGCCCTAGTGGTGTGATAACACCAGTGGTGTGTGAACACCCTAAGGTTTTTTTATCAAAGGTAGATGTATTTTTCTAGGAAGTTGTAAGACTTGTTGTTGAGGCATACATGTAATGTATGAGCAAGAATTGTTGTAAGACCTCAATACTTTAGGCATACATTCATTGCAATGGAACATGATCATCAAGTTGTATTATGGACCATTTGTATAGGTACTAGGGTATTGATATACTAGCTTGAGGGGGCTAATGTGATATCTCATGTGATATGGTTAATGAATTATTGAGACCAAGTTAATCTCCTTGAGTCAATTTTAAGGTGGGGATTCCACTGTGGTTTAGGTAAATTTTACCTAGTCAACTTACCAGATACTCTCGAGCTCTAGGTGTATGAGAACCCGTGGTTTTACCCATGGTATTCATCTCTAATGTAACATGTTTAATCCCTGATTTATAATTTTCCTTTTCTAGCTTTTCACTCTAAAAAAAGTTGACTGATCAAGAAGACTATATATATATATATATATCTATATATATAGATAGATTAGATGATAATGTTAAGAACCTCATACCTTGCACCATCCAAAAAATGTAAAAGACAATTAATATAGGCATGTGTCAATTTGATATTTTAGATTTTTTAATTAAAACTAATGAAATATGTATATTAATTAATTAATTTTTATTATTATAAGAGACATTATTTCTTTATTTAAAGAATATGCTATTTTTATTTTAATATGGACTAATTAAAACTAATGAAATATGTATATTATTATTATTTTTAATTATAAGAGATTATTTCTTTATTTAGAGAATATGTTATTTTATTTTAATATGGACTTGATAATTAAAAGTTGAGCACAATAAGACTTATACATCGCTCTATAAAATATACATCTGTACATAATAACCATAAAAATCTATTTCTAGATTCTTGACAAAAAAATCAAAATGACTAATTCTATTGCTTTAAAATGTTTGATGTTGATGTCCATTAATTTGGTTGTTAAATTTTCTTTTTGATTTAATTTCTCTTATATATATATATATATATTATTTTCACACTCTTTTTAAGGTAGAATAATTCTTAAAAGAAATCCACATATTTAATAATTAATAATTAAACTATGTTTTATTAGAGACCATGTCCCCACCATGGCATAGTGACACCTATAACACACAATCACAAATAAACAACTTGGATTTGATATTAAACCTTAGCACTTAATATTTTCATGAGCTTTTCAACTAAACTACATAAAAACTAATACATTATTAAAAAATAAATATATTATTGGTAATTAATTTAATTAAATAATTAATAAAAAATTATTTGAAAAATTTGTTATTTTGATTATTTGACTTTCTTTTCAACCAATTTATTGTTCAATTTTGCTTGAAATTTTTAAATCTCTTCATTATTAATAATCAAAATAATTACATGATTATAAATTATTTGACAATTTGTTACTTTACTTTTAGCTTATTTTTGCAAATATATTTTACCAATCTCGAACGGTGCGCACAATCCAGGAGGGAAATCGATGGAGCATGGTCAGCGCGCAGTGTGTGGCAGCGTGGCTTTACAGATCCAACGGTGAAAATAAAAAAGATAGACAATTTGGAAAGTGAACAGATTCAATAGAAAACACACACACATATATATATATATATATATATATATATATATATATATATTAAACTTCATTATATAAAATACAAAATCCAAAACTCATTGGAGGAGAGGAAAAAAGAACTTAAACCCGATGCAATTGAGACTGTTGGACGGTTTGATTGGATGGTCATCGGGTGGATAGGATATATAGTAACATGGCTCGATGAGATATAATTTTATTTTATTTAAAATTGAAATTTTATATTCATATGTATTATATTTTTCATATATTATTAAAATATAAATTTGTGATCGAGAGGAGCATTGAGGGGACTAGTACATGATTTTAAAAATTTGAAATAGTTTCCAGTTCATCACAAAATCTGATAATTTTTTTTTTAATTAGATTTAAATTAATTTTATGTATCTAAAAATTTAATTTCTCATTTACATTATTGTAGAATTAATAGAAAAGCAAAAAATAAATATTTTATAGAGAGAAACAAGTTTTAAATTTAATGCACATTAATTATTCTGGATTTTATATCATTCATGTTAAATATATTTTATAATCTAATGGTTTTATATAGTTGGAAATATTTTATTAAATTTTACGCAAAATAAAAGGGAAAATTCTTTTTATAAAGGTACTTGAAACAATATTATGGGGAGAAAATTATAAAAGGTGAGTTTTATTTATTTTAGTTTTCCTTATTATTATATTTTTATATTTAAACTAATTTTCTTATGCGGAGAAAATTATAAAAATGAGTTTTATTTATTTTCGTTTTTCTTATTATTATATTTTTATATTTAAATTAATTTTTGTTCTTCTTTTTCTTCGAAGCAGGAAAAATAAATAAAGATTATTTTAAAAGCTTTTTAAGTCACTATAGATGATTTGGAACTCTGAGTTGGCAATAAGTTGTCACCTCTAGTTGCATGGAAGTCTTTGGTATCTTCCTTCTTTAGCATACAAAACCCTCTTTCATTTGAAATATGGGGTGCTTCATTGTAAAACCAATTTGGTTGGATGATCTCATGCCATTGTAGCACTAACATGGATAACACATCCGTGTCCATTATCGATGCCATAAAATATTTAGCAGTGCTCACACATTAATCACGTGCACTTTTTAGAAAACCACAAATGGTTTTGTGAAACCACTAGGAAAATCCCTAGTGATTTCAAAAAATAACTAAACATGGAAACCCCCTAACTCTGAAGGGCCAAGGGGGTCATGTAGACTCTTGTACATGGGTCGCATGATCTGAACACCAACATGCACTTTGTTTAACTTTAATTTTTTGACTTACACTGACACACTTTTGTATAGTTTCTCAAACACAACGTTTTTAAACCTATGGTATAGTTAGAACAAAGTATAAAATATTATTTATTTATTTTTTCTTTTCTTTTTTAATTTTGTAAAATTTTTATATATATTATATAATTTATATTAAAAAAAAAAAACTTATTTTTTAAATATATAAAAATAAAATAAAAACATGTAACAAGTAAAAAAAAACACCTCAAATTCTTAAAATCTACAACTATTTTCTTTAATTTAGAAATTTTGGTTTTCTTAGTTAATCTTGACTAAAATTAAGATAAGTTATTTACTAAAATTAAAATAAGTTATTTTCGGTTAAGACTTTCATGTATAAAACCAATTTTCCTAATCGACAGAAAGCTATGTATAGTACTATCAAGTCCCTTTTGAAGAATTGAAGACTAGGACACTAGTGACTCATTTCTATGTTGAACAACTTCTTATTATTATTAAATTTTGAATACATAAAGTAGATCATTATATCTTTCCATTACTTTCTTTCAATGACATGGTTTTAAATCACATGCTCTCTTTTCTATGCATTATTATATGAGAAATAGAGTTGTATTAGTTTAGGTTTTATTTGGCCAATGTAAATGCAAATGATATGTCCTTTAAATATGGGAATTTGGGAATGATTATTTAAATAATTATTTAATTGAATAAATAAGTTCAATTAATTGTGTGAATAATGGTTTAATTTTCAAAATTATTTGAAAATTAAGAAATTATTTTTTTATATTTTATAATTAAATATTAAAACTTTTTCTCGAAATAGTTTAGTTTCAGCTAAGAATATTAATTTAGTTTGCATATTAAATTATTTTATCACAATTACATCTTAGCCAAAAACACTAAAGTTATCATGGAGTGGCTAACACCTAGGAATGTGGATGAGGTCATATCATTCATGGAACTTACAAGAGGTTCATTAGGAACTTCTCACAGATTGGTTATCCTATTACACCATTGCAGAGGAAATGAAAAAAATTTGAATGGATAGAGGAATGTGCGACTAGGCTTGAGAAATTGAAGCATTTCCTTACAAATTCTCTAGTCCTGAAGATTCCATATCCAAATAAAGAGTTCATGGTATGTACATATGTTTTCAAGGAAGGACTTGGTGGAGTCCTAATGCAGGAAGGACAGGTGGTATGTCATGACTCAAGTAATTTGAATGAGCACGAGCAAAACTATGTGACTGATGATATTGAGTTAGACACTATCATTCATGCATTGAAGATGTGGAAGAATTATCGTTTTGGTAGGAGTTTTCATATAATAATGGGTATCAATAATCCTTGGGGATGAGTCCATTTGAGGCTCTTTATGGGCGGAGTTGTTGTTATCACTTAGAGAAAACCCTGGTTTCTTGAAAAAATCTAAGGTAACCTCTAACCAATCTTTTGGATTGAAAGCTAGCCCTTTCAATCTAAAGGGGTCCCTTCTATAACTCAGCACAATGATTGGTTATGTATTCAACACATTGACTAGATATAATAGGATTTGAGAAACACTGGTATGGAAAAGGATAGAAAAACCATTGGCCATGGAGTCTGTTTGACAACAAGTTAATACTTACAGGCTATATGAACAAAATACAAATGCCGGGTAGTAGAAAATTTCTTATACAATTTATCATTTAGATGTGATGGAAGCAAGCAGAGGTAAATACCAAAAAAAAAAGAAATTAATGAATTTTGTTTAAGATATCTAAGTGGAAAACATATAGTAGTTCGGCATTAGTAAAATTGAGCTGATAGACAGAGTTAAGATTTAATAACTTAATTTCCAAATGTAAAAGACATACGGGAAAATATTATGAAACAATAGAGATAACAAATACTAGAAGATAGACCGAAAAACCATCACACATGAATCTTCAAACTTATGAATAAATAACACCGGTCACAGTAGCTTATACTAATTATTGAATGTAGATTTCCAGAGGTATAATCATAATGTTGTTGAGGCTCTTCATGCATAACACATTGGTCTCCAGAAGTTCTCAACAGCTTATACTAATTTCAAACTGATAAAAAATTTGTCCAAGTTCTGTAAAAAAAATTTAACCCTTTCTCATTCTTTAGAAACTTTCTTTATAGGAAAGACTGCAACTTACAACATGTTTCTAACATATCTTAATTACAAAATCTAAAAATAATAGTGTATTTCTCAAATACATGCATATGAAAAATCTTATAAACCTATATGTATCTAGATACAACAATGTACTACAAATGCAACTAGAAATTAGGTTAAAAAATAATGATTGATCTTCTTCATTCTTTGCTGGAATTTGTGCTATGTCACTCCTTCAAAAACTTGATATGTTGAATGGTTCCTCCATTCTGGCTTTCCATTTTAATAGTGTTGACAGTCTCATTGAGAATATATTTTTCAAACCGAAAAATTCCAATTTCGTTGACGGGACGATTGTGAGAACTTTTATCTATCTTCCTGTAAAAAATGCGCTGAAATTGTCAGCGCCCTTTTAATTATGCTAGTGAAAAACATTGATAAGTGGGTTGTAAGTCTATAGATCAAAATTTAATTTTGAAAGCAAGAGATCAAAACTAAAGAAACAAACACCAGATTAGCTCAGGGTGCTAGTTGCCTCCAACAAAATATCCACATTGTCCATCCTCTATCTTTTACTCCTCCTAGTCTCCATAATAGATCCCTTCTTTGAATCTTTTGTTGTCTTTTTCCTTTTTGAGTTGGTAGCATTCTCCTTGTTTATGATTATGTCCTTCAAAGGAGTCTTATCCACATTTATGACATCTTTGGCTAGTTCATGGTTTTTCTTTAATTTTATGTTTAACTTTAGCTTGTTCCAAGGCCCGTTGTGAGGTTTCTTCCCACCTTTAAACATTTCAGCAAAGGTGTGATCCTTCTCAAATGAGTTATGCCTAGCTTTAGGATCAATTATTTTACCCTTATATTTCTTGTTCAGTTAGCTGTATGTCGGAAGGTCTTCAATAGGAAGACGAGTCTGCTGCTTTTTGTTGACCCTATCACTCTTCCCGGTGTAAGCCTTAGGTAACTGAGGAACTAGAGGAGGGTTTGTTTTAATATTTTTCTAACTCCTTGTCTGTACATAGGAGGTCCTATAAGAGGAATTTTTTTCTTCATGGTTTTCTGTTTGGCTAGTTTTCTTCTTATTGCCCTTTTTCCTGCCTCTCTTTGATTTTTCAAGTTGAGGTTGAAACCCTCCCCCCCAAAAAAATTAGTCCCAAGCTCTCCCATCCATCCTTAATTTACTTTCAATTAATAGTTTTATCAGGCTCTTATGGTATATGAAATGATATCATGTATTTTTCCTAGCTCAGACTCTAGTAGACATGTGTTTTAAGCTCTCTATTATAAAATAAGGGGTATTAATTCTTAACTAACCTACAATATGAGCCAAGAATCTAAAGTGGTACAATTTGACCTGGTTGTTAGAAATCCTCATAGCTAGAATAGGGCTTGATGATTCGAAGAAAACAATTAAATTCATCTTTTAACCATGATCTATGCACCCCTGCTCTCCAATTAACTTATTTAAATTCATCTTTAAAAAAGAAAGGCACATTGACTCTAGCTAATACATGGATTCTGAAGGCTTTCTCCCCGTCTCTAGGCATACTTGCAACCTTAGCTATGAATTCCTCTATTACGTGAAAGGTAATTCCTCCTATGACCACCTAATGACTGTCAAATCCAATAGAAAATTCTCTGGCAACTTCGTTATGGAAATCGTTACACCGTCTAAAAAATTCTACCCATCCTGCTCCCTGAAACTGTTGTTGGATCTATAGATATATATCAAAAAAATCAGGAGCCTTGGGTTAGCTCCTCTTCATTTTACCACTTCTTCCCATGTTTTTCACTACTAAACTTGAACACAAGATCCAGACTTGCGATTCGATCGCTTGATCTATGGCGAAGACTAACAACTTACATTCATAAGGCATAAGGAATAAAATCAATCAAGAGGTGGGTTAAAAAATGTTACCAAATTGTGTATAAAATCACAAGACATGGCAGAGTACGCTATAATAATGAACTGACATAAAATCTATGAAAAATCTCACTAGTAATCATGAATCTTACTCGTATTATCTCTCAGCGGGGATAATGATCAACAAATCACGTGACATCGCTCAGCCAAATCATTAGCACATGTTTTCTAAATGATTTCTCTCTCGTTGACATGGATGGTGTCAGCGCAATATAAAACAAATTTTGAATTTTCATCATTTGGCATTGATATCCTGATTATCTACAAAATTTCCCGCTTCTATTTTCAAATCCACGATAACACTGACAAACCCATTGTCAGCACATTTTTTTAAACTTTTAAAAATAACAATGTCGTTGATATTCCCATTATTATCAATCCAATAATTCTCAAAGGTTGTGTATATTTTGGTTTAAAGAATATTAGAGGTAACCACAAACCTACTTTTAAGCCTTAGGATCTAGCCTTCCTAATGCTCAAAGAGGGCTCTCTCTATATGATTTATCTTTGTTGATTTTAGTTGATTTTAGTCTAGTTATGTAGGATTACTCGAGATTTTATTTTGGGTTTGGTTTGGTGGTTGAATCACTATTTCAGAAGGATAGATGTAGGTATGAATTCCATTGGGCTAATGGAGTCAATATATCAAGCAGTCAAATCAAAATCAAGGTTCTAAAGGGAAGTGTTTACATGACAAGATAGCTGAGTAACTTCAGATCCTTAGGTTGATGGTGAAAATGGTTTCAATTGAGATGAGAGAGCAATTAAGGGCTGTCATATTCGGATAATGAGTGAAATGACAAAGGTCAATCGAAACTAGGGAGAAATTAAGAATTACCTAATATGGATATGAGTATAAAACATGAAAATGATCTAACAGTTCAAGACAGAGTGCTTTTAAAAATATTTTGAAATAACATTCCTGTTATACATTTAGAATTAGAAAACATGAAAGTATGTGAAAAATTCAGGTGAAAACAAAGAACAATTGAGAGTACTTCACTGAAGTGGCCCAATACATGAATCCTGTAATATAATCTCTTGCTCAATCTAGTCTGCTGACTTGAAAATGGTACAAAGAACCCTCTGGTTCAAATCATTACATCTATAGAAGTGTTTTAGCAATCCATAATCCACACTCACTACTTCGAGTTGTCAAGTATTTATACAAAAAACTCTTACAAAATATCCTAAAACAAACTTAGGAATTATTCATGGAAAAATAAATATCTTCATGCAAGAAGATAGAGACAGCTATCTAACTAATGCAAGTTGTCCCTGCTTTTATTGAATTTGTTGTTTGTTGTCTTTGATCTTTTGCTGATTTGTCTCTTTGTTGTTTGCTCAATGAATTCTGTTGTTGATTGTCTTTCACGTTGGCATCTTTTACTCTAATTTGACTTTATCCTTTTGATTTTCATCTGATACACTTTAACTTTGATACTCTTTGACTGTCACCGCTTTGTTACTGCTTTAAATTTCACTGTTACTGTTGTTCTTTTCATAGTAAATCAGTCAATTTCTCCCAAAATTTTGCCTCTGGTAATTTGATCTTTATCATCCTTCTGAATACTTCATCTGCCTTTGTATATTTTTAGAATGTAGGCTTGTTGATAAATAAATGTTTTACCTCATGTTGTAGGTAAAAGAGATCTCAAAACTTTTGTAGAGTACTTTCCCTGTTGCAGTTCCTTGTGAAGAAGGAAGGTTGGCTTGATCCTTGGCTACTTCTCTCATTTTCTTATCATAAACCTCTTGTTTCATCAATTTATCATGAATAACCAAAGGATTTGGCATGCCTTTCTGCCTCAAAGTATCAAACTTCATCATGAACCTCGTTATGGCTATCTCCATGTTTTGGCATTTTTCTTCAAGTTGAATCATTAAAAGTCTTTTAGAAATCACCTTCCTAACTTCTAGGATTGTTTTTGTCCTGTCACTAATTCCAATTTCCTCTAACTCTTGCTTATTATTGGAATTAAGAAATTTTATGATTTCATTAGCCTCTTCTGGCTTCTTACCAAGTTCTTCTTTGATTTTCTGGATGGCTTCACCTGTTGCTTTGATGAGATCTTTTTGTTCATAAATAACCTGGATTGATGGCCAAATATCATTGAGAGAATCAATGATATTGGCCCATAGTTGTTGCTTGACTTGTACCATTGGTTCTTTCAGTGTTAAATCTTTTTCTAACTTCTGCAATTTCTTTGTCAGTCTATTTGTCTTTTGTACCTCATTTTTATACATGATTTGAGCAATTTTCTTCTCATCCTCTAGAATTTTAAGTTGTTCTTTAAGTCTGTTGATTTCATTTGTCTGAATGGACATTTCCTACATTTCTTTCACTAATTTACTTGCTTCATCATTTGGTTGTACTGTTGATGTATTGACCCTGTTGCTGAAGTAGTTGTTGAGGTAACAGGAAGTGTTGTAGCTAATGGAACTGATGGGGCCAATGACTCTACCAAAGTGGAAGGAACTGTTGTAGTGACTATAGGGATAATAGTGACAGGGATTGCTTCTGAGCTAGCCTTTTTCTCCTGCACTAACTTGTCCATTTCATTTTCCATTTCTTTCAACTGGCCAGTTAACTAAAGAATTAGACTCATCATCTCATCTTTATGACTTTGACTTTCTATAATTTCTTTAGCTTGAGGATGTTCTGTAGGAGGCATTTTGAGTTGCTTTCTTAATGCAGAAATGTCTTCATTCTTTTTCTTTATGAGTTCATCTCCAACTTTGACATTAGTTGGATCATATCCTACTTCAATTACCAAATCCTCCAGAGATTTGATTTCATTTTCCTTAGATTGGAATGATGATTTTTCTAACTTTAGCTGACCTCTGATGTTTTCAAGGGTGTTTTGTAGCTTCTGTACACTCATGGACTTGGTGGTCATTGTAGAATATATCATTTCCCCTGTCTGCTTATGAAACTTAATTTGGTCCAAAGGATGAATTTCCTTAGCCATGACCTCAAAATATTTCTTTTTGTAATAAGAAGATGACTTAGGAATTTGAACTGTGGGCTGAAGAAATGTCATCTCCATATTTTTAGTCTTATAATCAAAGGCATAAAGTAGTCTATTCTAGCTGCATGGAGTCTATTTTATATATTGGAAATATATCTCAGTCTTGATTTCCTAATTTCTGGCTTTGGTGTCCTTGTATCTTTCTTTAATATCAATCTATCTATCAATTGGTTTCTTTGAAGAAGATACCTCAACATTGTGTTGCTTTTGAATTACTTGAATGTTAGATGTTGAGGGTTGGTGAGTTTCTTCAGAAACTATAGGAGGTGCATTGTCCTTCACCACTATACTTGTATCAATTACTTTAATGGTTTCCACTTCCTTATTTACAGGATTTAGTTTTGGCTTCTTCTTGTACATCATTTTGAATTTTGTTTTAGTGGTATTTTTTGCAGCGTACGATCGTTATTCTCTAATTCTTTTAGAGTTCCTATCATGTGGGGTTGCAGATTGAAAGATTTAACTAGTATCACCTTGCTTATCTGCCTCTTTCAAAGTGTTCTCCAACCATTCAGACTGATTGGAGTACTTCTCTATGCCTGGCTTGGACTCATGTACATAAGGAGTTAATTTACATTTGACTCTTAATTTTCTTATTACTCCTAAAGGATCATAGAACCATTGAAAAATTTGACTGAATTTAAGCTCCTGAAAATAATTTTATGCTTGTGGACCAGCATCTCTACTGTTACAAATAAAAGGACCAATCTGACTTTTTATTTTAAACTATGTCCTCTTTTTGGCTGCCAAAAAATTTATTTCATCAGAATTAAGGATCCGCCTTATATATTCAAGGGAAAATCACCTCATTGGGAGGTATTTGAGTAGCTTATATGGAAGAAGATTAGATCCATATACCCTAATCTATGTATGGTTTTGATACAAGTACCAATATCCTGTCCTACTGTGTTCAGATAACTACAGGACCTTTTTAATTTCTTCACTGACTCTTGGTTGAATGTTGTTGTTCAGCATGTTGACCATTGGATGGATGAAAGAGTCAATGAATTCTTTGTAGGTGGACTATGTGGAGTCTTTTCTAATTAACGGAGTCCAAAAGATAACTGACTGTAGATTACCTTCAACATCAAGCTTTTGAAGGTTTATAGCAAATTTTTCAGACTGGAAGTATAAAAACAAGTGGAACAATACTGAAGAGTACTTGAAGACACCTTCTTCAGGAATTTTGACAATTTGTTCATGAATTGAGTTAGAAAGGTACTGTTTGGTTCCAATTGATAATGTCAATCAAAGTTAATTTAATGTCAACCCGGGAAGGTAAACTTAGAAGTGATTATCTTAAATATATAGATCTAGAAAGATTCCTAATTTGTTCGAGATCTTAAAGTTCCCTTACAAGAACATATTCATCAAGATCTCTTTCAACATTAATCAAACCTAGATCTAACAATTGTCAAGATCCTAAGGTTCTCTTACAAGAACACCTGAATTTTAGGATCTCCTCCAATATTAGAACATTTAACAGAGCTTAAAAGCTGAAATGAAACAAACCTAAATCTAATAATTGTATGAGATCTTATGGTTCTCTTATTTTGAGATTTGTTTGGTATGAGTTGCGCCACCTGCTCTTCAAATCTTCGCAACTGTGACAACTCTCTGTCTACCATAGTTGCGATCTGCCACCTATTACCCGCAACTCAAAATTGTTTCATTTTAAAACAAGGGCCCCAACAGGCCCCAACCACATGCTATTGACTCATCCTGAGTCAATCCTTTTCCCCTGCCTCGGTCTCCATTGGTCCACTTGCCTCCGTGGTTGGCCCTACCTTCTCCTTTTACTCTCCTTGTCCAAACAAGGGCCCCCACTCAGGGACCTTTACCAACGATAATGCTTTGAGTTCTTTGAAGTCGGCAATGGCCTGTTTCCATCCCTTCATGAGTAGGTCCATCTCTGTGGTGACTTGTTCTACTTCTTTTTCCCTTGAGACGACCGACAGCTTGCTGAATACGTTCTTAATCTTAATACCGGCCTCAGTGGCCATTTGTTGTATTGTTTGGGCGGTAAGCTTGACGAGTTTCCTTAGTTCCTAGAGGGCCTGTTTGGTTGCTGTTGAATGTTCCTTAATTTGTTATATCTTAGTCTCTGGCTCCTCCTCTTGGTTGTACAGGTGGTTAAGGCCATTGGGGTCTGTGGCCTCCTAAATTTCCTTCGATACTTGCTACAGCTATGCCAATATCGGTTGTGAATTCATAATCAGTGAGGTTGAACACTCATGTAGATTTTTTAGAAGGTCATATGCTTCCTTCACCATGGTGCTCAGAGTCTCCTGCATCCTGGTTACTTGGTTCTATCTTTCTGAGATTTTCTCTGTGTAGATGATCATGGGGTCTGGCAGCACTGGCCTAGTCGCTAGTGCTGATTTTAGTTCTTGATTTTCCCGGCTGAGATTCGAACATGAAATCTTGACATGAATGGATTTCTTTACCAACGTGCCAGCTGATATGTCTACTAGTATCTGGTCATTGTGAGCCATTACTGTTGGCCACAGATCCCTGAAAACCTCTGTCACCTTTTTCAGTTGGTCCTGCAAGTTAGCTTTCTCTAACTTCAACTGATCGCACTCTTCAGTAAGCACAATGATCTCTATCTGTTGCTGCTCAAACTTCTGCTGGAGGTCGGTGTGGAGAAATTCGGCCTGCTGTGTTTCCCGTTGAATAAAACTGTATAATTGTGTTGTTCCCCAGGTCTGCATGCTCTCAGCCCCGGACGTATCTTGATTTGGCGGTCTCTCTCGGAGTGGTTGACCGCTGGATATGGACCTGGCTCAGTGTTCCTGTGGTGAGATCGATTGTGTCAATTGCAGCGGTGTATTATCAGGGTTACCCATGCTTGGAGTAGGCTGAATCTGGTGGAATATCAAGTTTTCTTACTGAAACGGGTTTAGCTCTTTGGGCAAGGGTGTTGTATCTAAACTGTAGGATCTCCCTCGACTTAAAAGGTCCTGAAAAGTGATATGTTCAACCAGGGGTTGGTTAAACTTAGGTACCAATGTTGTATCGAAGTTAACTTCTGCCTTGTGGTCTCCATTTGTTTTACCCTTTGCTCTGACTAGGTCCGAGATGGTGGCTGAGTGGATGGTGTTCGGGTGGAATAGTCCTTTGATGTGAATGAGGTGTAAGGTGATGACTGGTGAGTGGAAGGCGGAGATGTATGAGTATTTAAAAATGAGTAGGGGTTGAACACAGGTAGCTATGGAGTTACTTGGGGTTCCGGCACTGGCTCTCCTTGAATTGGGGCTCCCATATCCAAGGGTTGCAGTTGATCCTCAACAGTGAGATCAATGACCTGGCTAGATACTACAAATTTTACCTTTTTGGCATTTGGAGTAGCTACTGGTGGCTTAGGTGCTTTGTTATTTTTGGTTGGAACTATGGTGGTTGCTAGTGGTGAGTTAAACAAGTTGAGTGCTAAGGTCGTGACTATGGGGGCCATAATGGAAGAAGAGGCAGAATTGGAGGCCTGAAACTCTAAAAAAGTGGGTAAAAAATGATAATAAATAGTTAGAGTTTGCATTACCCAGTTAAAGCCTTGTACCTTCGTATTCATCTCCTTGATGATGGCTGTCAGCTGTAGTCGCGACACTCTGGCCATTGTTTCATCCAACGTTTCCCCTAGCAGTGGATTCAGAAACATGCCATCAAATGAATAGTGATAGACCCCTCTTCTGACCTCCATTCCCACCCTTGGCCAGGAACATACTTAGTGTGGAAAGCTTTCTCATCAATTTGTAACTTCAATGGTTTCATTTTGAATGTCGTTTCTGGCACACATGTTGGTTTGATGTAGGTTTTCGTGTGGCTGACTCCAAACCATATCTGCGCAGAGTTATTATCTAGCAAAATATTTGGGATTCTTTGCTGTGTAGCGACTATATCGACCATCTGGCTATACCAGAACTTGAATGCCTATTCATTCACCTCCTTGGTGCTGGGGTCCCCTGACGCCTTCTAGTGTGTGAATTTCATTGCCAATGACTGACCTCTTGTGAGTTCCATAGGTTGTCTGATTCCCGGGAAATTCCATTTCCACATCGCAAATTCCATGATAAGGTAACCATAGATGAACCCAGTGGCTCTCTTGTAGTTATCCTTGCAGTCTTCAAATAGCTCCTTCAGTAGAAAAAAACACCAATTTAATTGTTTCCCCTGGATATAGTGCTCCACGACTGAGAATGGTATCAATTGTACACTCACCCTTTATATAATGCCTCATGGTTTTACTCATAATCAGATAATAAGCGAATTTGACTGCTGGCTTGTTTATAAGGTCTATCTTTTCCCCTTTTCCTCCTCTCTTAGTGTCATATTTCTTGTAGTAAGCGCCATCTCCTCCCTTCTTCACCCTCTTTGAGAAATTTTGGAATGTTGTGGAGACGTCTCTACCTTCTTGTGATAGCCCTGTCATCTTCTGAATATCTTCCGCGTGGATTGGTATTTTTTTTCCTAGCCATAATGACCCGTTCTGGATCCTGCTCAGCAGGAATTTTGTACACTGCATTGCAGCCCCTGTGGTTCTGAACACTAGAAGATTTCTAAGGTTCAGTATGGTTGATTGTTGGATACCCTTGAAGTCTGGGAGTAATCTTGCCACTTGTTCTCCTGCTTCAGTGGCATAGTTTTCCATATAGACTTGTCTCTTCATTACTGGGAATTGGAAAGAATCTGTCAGGTCTGTGTCGATCAACAATGCGTTGTCGTATTTCCCCACCAACGACTCCATCTTCTGGATTTTCTCGTCAAGCTCCTGCTCAATGAATGCTGGTGCTACCTTGGTCATTTTTTCTCTTATCTGGTATACTCACAAAGCTACTCCTGTTCTTTCTCTGTAAATTCCTGCCTCTGGATACTCCCTCTAGACTTCTTCTAATGAAGTTTCTCTTGCTACTACTGCTATTTCTGGTTCTAACTCAGACTTCTCCGGCATTCTTGTGCTTTCTTTCATGAACTAGCACGAATGAGGTTGATAAGACCCCATAACTAATTAATTTTTACTGCTTCCCCTGTGGCTATAATCATGTGGTTAGTTACCACGATGAGGTGGGTTCTGACAAAGCTGACTGTGACTTCGGGAATTGGGAAGACGTGATGGGTAATGATTTTGGCCTATTATGGAAAATTTATTGCGGTATGGGCGATACTAATTATGGTAATTACTTCTCAAATCTCGGTAATCCTACGGACTGAAATGGGTACTATGGGTCATGATGATGGAATTATATTCGACACATTTGTCTCTGACGTGGATGACACGCTGGACACTACCCTCCCCCAGACCACAATCGGTTGCATTGTAGTCTCTGCATCGCAACTATGATTTTTCTCTGATACTGGAGTTTTCTTTATTGGGATTTCTATCTAGTCTCTTCTCGGGTGCGAGAGAGATATTGACTCTACCTATTCTAATCTACCCTACTGACTCCTCTCATTTGTGAGAGTTATTCGAAATAAAATACTAAAACTTACTCGTGATAAGGCTTCAAGTGTGCACCATTCACCCATCCTGGTAATATCTGGCCGTCTAGTTGTGCTAACCGAACTGCTCTTGAATCTCGGATTTCAATTAAATGGTACGGTCCCAACGAATGCATGCTTAGTTTACCTGGGAACTTCTGGAACTTGCTGTCATACAGTAATACTTTTCCTTCGACTGTAAATGTTTTGCACTTGATATGGTGGTCATGCCAAGATTTTGGTCTTTCTTTCTGGATATTTTGGTGGAACTCTGCTATAAACTTGTCCTCTTCCAATTCTTGTAGCTCTCACGATCTCTCTATCAGTGAGTCTTCCTCTGATAAGTGTAGTGACGATGCAATTAGGAGGCTCGGTATGACAAACACAGCTGGTACCACTGCTTCCTTCCCATACACCAACTGGAGGGGGGTTCTGGTTGTTTATTATTTTGACAGTTGTTCGGTAGGCCCACAATGTTGCTAGTATACGTTCATCCCAGTCGCCTCGATCAACGTTGCAAATCTTCGTTAGACCTTGTTAACACTCTAATAATTCTCAAGTTGTGAGATTTTAGTTTATAGTTTAATAACATTAGAGGTAACCACAAACCAACTTTTAAAATCTAGGATCTAACCTTCCTAGGGTTCAGAGAGGGCTCTCTCTTTAAGATTTAACTTTTTTTTGATTTATAAGATATTAGGCTAGTTATGATTGCGTAAATTGGTTTTGATTTGGTTTGGTTTGGTGGGAAAAATCACTTATTGACATGGATAGTGGGAAATTTGTTTGTCCATTGGGCTAAGGAGTCAAAATTCAAGTAGACAAAACTAGGATCAAGGTCAAAAAGTCAATTTTTTTCAGGGCAAGATAAATAAGTCTTTGAAGATCTTGGAAGGCTGCTTGGTGAAGTGGTTTGATTGGGATAAAGAGAAATGAAGGATTCTTTGATCCGAATAAGGAAGGAGTAGACAGAGGTCATTCGAAAGAGGGAGAAATTAAGGGTTCCCTACTCTGGAAATCAACAAAAAACATAGAAATGATAAATAGTAAAGACAAGGTGCTTTTAACAATTCCTGAAATAATACTCCTGAATTATCATTCAAATTTGGAACACATATATGGATGCATGGAACAAAGAATATAAACAATGACAAGTAGAAAATACTTCACTTAATGGTGTTGGGAAAAATATTGAGAGGGGGGGTGAATCAGTATTTAGGGCTGAACTATTTTTCTTTTCTTTTTCTTAAAACCTTATGTTACAGTACTACATCCAACATGTATGTCCAGATAACTTATTATGTCTTTACTTAGAGCATTGCATCAGATAAGCATTAAGCATGAACATAAATAACAGAACAAACCATCAAACATACACAACACATATGAACACCATCATTTAAGGTGGAAACCCAATTTGGGAGAAAACCACCGCTGCTGTAATCTCAATCTTCAATATTTATTATAGAGAAAACTTCTTACAATATATGATGGTGCAGAATTATACCAGCACGCAGGAACCCACCTGCAGAAGGCTACAACCTTCTCTCGTTTACCAGCTACCACTGGAACAGAGCTACAACCCTCTCTATGAAGGCTTCGATCCTCAACACCACTGCGAACCTCGTTTCATCAATTTCATACTGGATCCACCAGTTTCCATACGACATACCTTGTTGGTCATCAGATTTATTTCTTTTCTGTATACTCACACCAGTTCTTCATGATATCATTCGTCATTCAAACCAGAGATTTATCATCATCGGATCATTATATTCATGGGTGCATCGTAGTCTCAAATTTATCAGTTAAGAACATAGCTTGCCCATACAGATATTCTTTTGAGAAAATTTATTCACAACCCTTACAATGCACACGTCTCATTCTTTATTTTTCTTCTCCTTATATAGTTTTTTCCTTTATTAAAACCATGAGTCAAAACCACGAACCACTAATGGTATTCCTCTGACAGTATTCCTTTTAGTTTATCCCACGGGGCTTTACTACCCCTTTTAATTTTTATTTATCAATAAATATATTTACAATTTTAACAAAACTTTAGGATTAAAGTTAACCCTTCGCATTTTAATCCTTTCAAATAATATGGTAAACCTTTGACCCTGGGCCCAAAAATATAGTCAATAGCCAATCAAACACACGCATGGTACCATAGGTAAACTTCGCGCAAGTCCATCGTCCGATCACCGTTAGATTAGCACGCTTCCAGATCAACGGTGTATATGCATATCGCTCGACCTCCGATACCGATCGTTAACGTGCGATGGCCCGCTGTCCCTGTGTTAAACTTCGCGCACCTTCAAAAAATGATGACTGTCCGATGACCCCTTCCCAGATCAACGACGCTCAACGATATCGCTGGGTGTCCTGGGTCGAACTATAACGCGCAATGGCGCACAATAAAAAGTGGTTTTGTAGAATCGTACAGGGACGCGTGTCGCCCATTCTATGGAATCGCTCCCCACCTTTTGAATACCGCTTGCCCGTTGAAAGCGGTGTGATAAAAACCATAAACCACTTTTACTGTTCACACGGTCATGGTTCCGCTCTTCCACGCAGGGTTCCGTCGCCTTTTAAATGTATTATTATAATTAAATTACGCTTTAATGTTTTGCGTTCCGTCGTCACCAAGAGTTCCGCTACTCCATTAATCTGCGCCATCTCCCATCAACAACCCTTCCAATTACACAGGACATCATTCGACTCCATTATAGAGATTATTCACACAGAGGTTCAGTGGATTCCATACAAGAATTACATCAGTTAATACACATATAATACAGATATCCTAACTCTGCAACAATGATTTCATTCTTCTCTGGGCACCGTAGGTATCCTCTGCCCATTATGAAATTGATCACACAGGTCATATATATATTCCAGATTTACTCAACCATACTTAACATAATTCCACAGTTCTTCATCAACATACACAAACCTTGGCCAGATATTCAATTTGTCCTTCAATCTATTACCTTGACTCTTCCTAGCAGCTCTCCCTTTTGCCATTTCCTCTGCAAAATGTATTAAACCCCTAATTCAACTCTATTTCTCTGTCTCTAATTCCTCTATTTCATCTGCTGCCTTTGCTACCTCTCTTTTTATTTTTCCTTCCTGTCTTTTCTTTTCCAATTCCTTTGCCATCAATGACAATATTTCCAACAATCTCCCCCTTTGGCATTGATGGCAATACTCTTCCTTTGATGGCCTTTTAGAAGCCCTTTGTTGGTGTTCCAACAATCTCCCCCTTTGGCATTGATGGAAATACTCTTCCTCTAATGGCCTTTCAGAAGCCCTTTGTTGGTGTTCCTCCCCCTTTGACATCAATGGCAAAGATTTTTATCAAGATCCTTTAAAACGATAATGCCATGCTCCCCCTGAGATCATGCTGCATCTTCAAACATAATATGACCAACAATTCATCCTTTTCATATGACCAATGCTCCCCCTGCGCCTGTGCATTCAGAGATTCTTAACAACATCTCACAACCAATTTAATCTTCTGTATTTAAGTAGACCTGATCCTCTGCTTGGAAGAGACTGCTCCTAGTTTCTGTCTGAGATATTCGAACGCTTCCCTGGGTAGAGGTTTGGTAAATATATCAGCAACTTGTTCTTTGGAGGAAACATACTCCAATTTCACCTTTTGTTCAAGCACTTGTCCACGTAAGAAGTGATATTTGATGGGAATGTGCTTGGTCTTGGAATGCATAACAAGATTCTTTGAGATACTGATAGCACTTGTATTATCACACATAATGAAGATAGGAGGTGAACATTTGATTTGAAAGTCTTGTAGGGTTTGCATCATCTAGAGAAGTTGAGTGCAACATGATGTAGCAGCCACATATTCTGCTTCTGCTGTAGATAAGGCAATGGAGCTTTGCTTCTTGCTGAACCAAGATACTAACCGAGGCCCCATATAGAATGCACCACCACTAGTGCTTTTCCGATCATCAACACTTCCAGCCCAATCTGCATCAGTGTATGCATGAAGATTAAGATCAGCATTCTTTGGATACCATAGTCCAAAGTCTTGAGTTCCTTGTAGATATTTGAATATTATTTTCACAGCCTGATGATGAGACTCTTTTGGATTAGCTTGGAATCGTCCAACAATCCCAACTGCATGCATGATGTCTGGTCTTGTCCCAGTGAGATAAAGTAGACTTCCTATCATAGATCTGTATTCAGGTTGATTCACCGTGGGAGAATCATCATTGGAACTGAGATTACATCCGGTTATCATTGGTGTACTTACAGGTTTGCAGTCTTCCATGCCATACTTCTTCAGGATTTGCTTGAGGTATTTTGCTTGTGATAAGAATATACCATATGTTTCTTGTTGTACTTGCAAGCCAAGAAAGAATGTTAGTTACCCGAGCAAAGACATTTCAAATTCTTGCTGCATATCAGAAGCAAATTTCTGACTCATAGATTCTTTGTTACTTCCAAAAATGATATCATCAACATATACAACCACAATCAATAGTTTGTCATTTTCAATTTTTGTGTATAAGTTGCTATCAGCAGACCCTTTTGAAAATCCTTGTTGATGAAGATATTTGTCAAGACGATAGTACCATGCCCTTGGAGCTTGTTTGAGACCATATAGAGCTTTTTTAAGTCTACAAACATTTTTTTCATCATTTCCCAAAATGAATCCTCCTGGTTGTTCTATATAAACTTCTTCTTCTAGATCACCATTGAGAAAAGCGGATTTAACATCCATTTGATAAACTTTGATTTGTTGGAAGCTTGAAAAAGCAAGAAACATTCTTATGGCTTCAAGTCTGGCTACAGGAGCAAAGGTTTCTTCAAAGTCTATACGTTCTTGTTGAGCATACCCTTTGCACACAAGTCTAGCTTTATTTCTTATAACATCCCCATTCTCATTTAACTTGTTTTTGAATATCCATTTAGTTCCAATGACATTTTTGTCATGAGGTCTTGGTACTAATTCCCAAGTGTGATTCTTTTAAATTTGATCAAGCTCTTCATTCATGGCTTGAATCCAACATTCATCTTTGCTAGCTTGACTGACATTGTGAGGTTCAATAGTGGACAGAAATGCCAGATTGCTAGAAGATCCCACAAGAGTCCTTCTTGTTTGTACACCTGAACCCTTTTCTCCCAAAATTTGAGATTCTAGATGATTCTTTTGAACAAATCTAGATGGAGCCTTTTCAGACAGATCCTCTTTGGGTTCTTCACTGGGTTCACTGTTTGTATCATTACTATTTGATGTAGAAGGATATGTGTCATCATCATCTTCCTTTGTTGTTTTATTTTATTCTTTTTGAGCTGCAGGAGACTCATTAATAACAACATCAATACATTCAACAATCTTCCGAAGTATTTTATTGTAACATTTATATGCCTTACTCCTTGAGGAGTAACCAAGAAATATTCCTTCATCTGCTCTGGGTTCAAACTTGCCAATTTTTTCATCATTATTCTTGATAAAGCATTTGCTCCCAAAAATTATAAAATGTTTTATAGTGGGAGGATTACCATACCAGAGTTCATATGGAGTTTTATCACTATTTACACGAACATGTGCTTTGTTGAGAATGTTTACTGATGTATGTGCTGCTTCTCCCCAAAATGTGTCAGGTGTTCCGGAATCATCAAGTATAGCTCTAGCCATTTGTTGAACTGTTCTGTTCATTCTTTCTGCAACGCCATTCTATTGTGGAGTGCCAGCTACAAAGAATTGTCTTTTTATGCCATGTTGTTCACAAAATTCAAGGAATTCATTGGATGTATATTCTCCTCCTCGATCAGATCTGAGACACTTGATTTTTAGATCTAATTCATTCTCAACTAGTGCTTTGAAGATCTGAAATTTCTCAAATGCTTCATCTTTGTGTTTAAGCAGCCCAATCCAACACATTATAGAGAAATCATCAATGAATAAGATATAATATTCTTCACCACATCGTGACTTTTTCCTCATAGGTCCACATATGTCAGTATGAATGAGTTCAAGAGGCTTACTTGACGATTCTTCCTTGGCATTAAATTGTACCCTGGTTTGCTTGCCGAATTGGCAAGTTTTGCACATGATATTTTCAGGTAGAGTAATATTGGGAAGATCACGAACAACTTTAAGTTTGCTTGATTTGTTGATTTGAGAGAAGCTCAGATGCCCCAACCTTCTATAACATAGCCAATTTTCTGAATATTTACTCAAATGACATTGTTCTTTGGGGTTCTTCAATATATACAGATTGTTTGGAGTTCTTTTTCCTTTTATAATTGCTTTACCTGTATCAAGATCACGTACCACACATTATTTTGAACTAAAGACAACTTTAGTTCCTTGAACACACATTTGACTTACACTTAACAAGTTATGCTTTAATCCATCCACATACATGACTTCATTAGCTTTCACCTTTTCTTTTAGAAAAACAGACCCTTTTCCCTTAATGACCGCAGGAGTATCATTTCCAAATGTAACAGTTTTTTCTTTTTCTAGAGCACTATATGCAAGAAGTTTGTCTTTATCACCTGTCATGTGTCTTGAGAATCCACTATCATTGTACCATTGGTTTTCTTCATCTTCTACAAATAACGCTATGCCACAATTTTCAACCTGTAATTCCTTCTTTTTCCATACTTTGGAGCTTGAAGGAACATGTTCTTTTGGCTGAAATTTACTCTTGCATTCAGATTCTTCACGGCCAAAGTTATTGCAATAAGCACATTCAACTTCATTTTGAAAAGGATAAAAGTTGTTATAAGTATTCTTCTTTGTTTCAATATCAATCCTTTTCTTTCTTGCTTCTTTTGTCATGATGGTTTTATATGCAACACATTGAACAGCTTTATGACCAAAAATGTGACATGAGAAACATTGTCCATTGAAGAAGAAATTTCTGCGATCATAAAATCTTCTATATGAATGTACTTGTTGATTGGTGTTTCTTCGAAAGGCATTCCTGTTAGTGTTCTTTGAATTGAGATGATCATGCTTTATCTGTAAAGATTCTTTATTCCCTTGCTGAGTGGCATCATGTTGTAAACCAGTTGTAACTGCTTTTAGATAATTTGGTGCTGAAACCTGAGAAGATTCTCCAATATATCCAAGACCTATCTTTATAAGAGGATAACATTGTACCTTGATAATCTCATCTAATGTTTCATATCCTTTAGCAAATCTAAGATTCAGAGTTTTTCCTTTCTCAAGTTCTTTTCTTAGACTTACTACTTCACACTCTAATTTCTCATTGTGTTTCTCCTTTTCTTCAAGCTGATTTTTCAGTGTTTCTATGGTTATTTTAATTTCTTCTAAGCAAATTTTGAGTTTATTGTTTTCATCAAGAAAATCACTGTCTTCTAGAGCATCCACAAAAGTATCTTTTTCTTCTCTAGATTCTTTTTCAAATGCCATGAGTAGTCTAAGATCTTGTTCACATTCTTCCTCACTATCAGATAACCCATCACTATCTTCATGAGTATAGTAACTCTTTCTAGTGCTAAAACGATTCTTATTCCTTCTTGCTACTTCCTTCCCTTTTTATGTGTTTCTTTATAAGGACACTTAGCAGCATAATGACCAACTCTTCCACAATCAAAACATTTGAAAGGAAGCTTACCTCTGAACCGTCCTGTGCCAAGTTGAAGTTTCTTTACAAAGTTTATCTCATCTTCTTCTGAGATATATCCTGATCCTTCTATTTTTTGTACTTCCTTCCCTTTTGTAGAATTTCTAAAGACTGCTTCTTTGACTTCAGAAGGTCCTCCTCTTCTCATTTCATATGTAGTTAGTATGCCATGAAGTTGCACCACAGTAAGGTTTTGAAGATCCTGCTTTTCTTCAAGGGCAGAAAATTTTGACTCAAATTTTGTTGTTAGTGATCTTAAGACTTTCTCAACCAAGGTAGATTCGGTTATTGTTTCTCCCAGATTTCTCATACGATTTACAATATCATCAAGACGTAAAAATAAATTGGCAATGCTCTCCTCATTATCCATTTTTAGATTCTCATATTGAATTCTGAGAGTTTGGAGTTTAGCACTTTTTACCTTTGCATCACCTTCATAAATTAGAATGATTTTGTCCCATATTGTCTTGGTTGTATTCAACTGCATGAATTTGACAAATTCTGATTCAGTTAGACTTCCCAATAGAGCATTGACCGCCTTTGCATTCATTTCATAATTATTTCCTTCCGTCGGATCTGTTGGTACTGCAGCTGGGTATTGATATCCTTGTTCAACAATTGCCCATACCTCTGCTCCCAGAGACTGAAGATAGGATCTCATCCTTGTTTTCTAGAAGATTAAATTGTTTCCGTTAAAGAGCGGAGGCCTGATAGATGTTGTTCCATCTTGATTTCTCATCTTGCTTGATCTTCCTTCTAGCGACTAAGCTTTTCAGAAGGACCTGCTCTGATACCAATTGTTGGGAAAAATAATGAGAGGGGGGGTGAATCAGTATTTAGGGTTGAACTATTTTTCTTTTCTTTTTCTTAAAACCTTATGTTACAGTACTGCATCCAACATGTATGTCCAGATGACTTATTATGTATTTACTTAGAGCATTGCATCAGATAAGCATTAAGCATGAACAGAAATAATAGAACAAACCATCAAACATACACAACAGATATGAACACCAGGATTTAAGGTGGAAACCCAATTTGGGAGAAAACCACCGCTGCTGTAATCTCAGTCTTCAATATTTATTATAGAGAAAACTTCTTACAATATATGTTGGTGCATACTTATACCAGCACGTAGGCACCCACCTGCAGAATACTACAACCTTCTCTCGTTTACCAGCTACCACTGGAAGGGAGCTACAACCCCCTCTTTGAAGGCTTTGACCCTCAGCACCATTGCAGACCTTGTTTCATCAATTTCATACTGGATCCACCAGTTTCCATACGACATACCTTGTTGGTCATCAGATTTATTTCTTTTCTGTATACTCACACCAGTTCTTCATGATATCGTCCGTCATTCAAACCAGAGATTTATCATTGTCAGATCAATATATTCATGGGTGCATCGTAGTCTCATATTTATCAGTTAAGAACAGAGCTCGCCCATATAGATATTCTTTTGAGAAAATTTATTCACAACCCTTACAATGCACACGCCTCATTCTTTATTTTTCTTCTCCTTATATAGTTTTTTCCTTTATTAAAACCATGAGTCAAAAACATGAACCGCTAATGGTATTCCTCTGACAGTATTCCTTTTAGTTTATCCCACGGGGCTTTACTACCCCTTTTAATTTTTATTTATCAATAAATATATTTACAATTTGAACAGAACTTTAGCATTAAAGTTAACCCTTCGCATTTTAATCCTTTCAAATAATATGGTAAACCTTTGACCCTGGGCCCACAAATATAGTCAATAGCCAATCAAACACACACATGGTACCATAGGTAAACTTCGCGCAAGTCCATCATTCGATCACCGTTAGATTAGCACGCTTCCAGATCAACGGTGTATATGCATATCGCTCGACCTCCGATACCGATCGTTAACGTGCGATGGCCTGCCGTACCTGTGTTAAACTTCGCGCACCTTCAACAAATGACGACCATCCGATGACCCCTTCCCAGATCAATGGAGCTCAACAATGTTGCTGGGCGTCCTGGGTCGAACTATAATGTGCGATGGTGCACAGTAAAAAGTAGTTTTGTAGAATCGTACAGGGACGCGTGTCGCCCGTTATATGGAATCGCTCCCCACCTTTTGAATATCGCTTTCTTGTTGAAAAAGGTGTGTTAAAAACCATAAACCACTTTTATTGTTCACACGGTCATGGTTCCGCTCTTCCACGCAGGGTTCCGTCGCCTTTTAAATGTATTATTATAATTAAATTGCGCTTTAATGTTTTGCGTTTCGACGTCACCAAGAGTTCCGCTACTCCATTAATCTGTGCCATCTCCCATCAAAAACCCTTCCAATTACACAGGACATCATTCGACTCCATTACAGAGATTATTCACACAGAGGTTCAGAGGATTCCATACAAGAATTACATCAGTTAATAGACATATCCTAACTCTGCAACGATGATTTCATTCTTCTCTAGGCACCGTAGGTATCCTCTGCCCATTATGAAATTTATCACACAGGTCATATATATATTCCAGATTTACTCAACCATACTTAACACAATTCCACAGTTCTTCATCAACATACACAAACCTTGGCCAAATATTCAATTTGTCCTTCAATATATTACCTTGACTCTTCCTAGCAGCTCTCCCTTTTGCCATTTCCTCTGCAAACTATATTAAACCCCTAATTCAACTCTACTGCTCTGTCTCTAATTCCTCTGTTTCATCTGCTGCCTTTGCTACCTCTCTGTTTCTTTTGCCTTCCTGTCTTTTCTTTTCCAATTCCTTTGCCATCAATGAAAATATTTCCAACAAATGGCTCATCACATGAATCCTGAAATATGATGTTAATTGATTCGATCTAGTCTACTACTTGAACTTGCAACACAAAAGCCTTCAAGTACAAAAAAAATGGCTATAGAAATCTTCAGCAATTTATTCCACAATAATACTTCAAAGAGTGAATTATTTATACAAAAATGTTTACATAATATCCCAGAATGCTTCTAGGAATTATCTAAGAAAAATAAATATCTTTTACAACAAAATAGTGACAGTTGCTTAACAAATTAGCAAGTTGTCCTATTTATCCAAATAAAATAGTAAACTATTTGTGGATTAGGTGTAGCTGGCTACCTTGGTGTCCTCTTTGTTGGTTCAGATATTTTCAAATATGTTTTGAAATATTATCTTCTTTATCTTATACTCTTTCAGTCTGATACTCTTTAACTCTGTTAGGTCCCTATATTACTAGTATAGTCCATTATTATTGTTAGTGTAACCCCCTTATTGTTATTATTATACCCCTGTAACCCCCATATTTTTATTATTGTGCCCTTAAATTATTATTGTTAGGTCGGCTAGGATTACATTGTGGCCCCATGGACTCCTATATATAGAAATGAGGTTTTGTAATTTGAATCATCCAAGAATTTTTCATTTATGTAATTTATTGGAGGTTTCCCCCTCAAAGTTGCTTATTTCTAAGGCATTGATATCTCTTTTCTTCTATTTTTGGAGCTGGTTTCACGACATTTGGTATAAGAGCTTTGGATTCTAGGGTTTCGCTGCTCCAAACAGGTCATCGTGGAATTTTAGCTCTAACGTTTTTTCTATGAAGGTTCAGAAGCTGAAATGTTTAGGGTGTGAAGTCGAAATACTGAGGAACATCGTCGCAAAATTTTAGAGTTTCATTTGCAATTATTTCGGAGATGTATTCTGTGGAAGGTAGGGCTTTTTGCACGCTCCTAAATTTCACTTAAAAAGGTCATCGCGAAATTTGTGCTATAATTTTTTTTCTACGAAGGTTTAGAAGCTAAAATGCTTAGAGAGCGAAGCCAAGATCCTAAGGATTCTGACATGGAAAATTTTAGGGGCTAATATTCGCAGGTGGGCTAATTTTCCATGGTTTTTCCAAAAAAAAGATTCGCCAATTTCCCTTTTTTTATACAAGTGATTCGCCCAAATTTTACAATATAAAATTATTTTACCTTAAAAATCGCCAACATTATATAGAAAATCTATATAATATCATTATAAATTTGAATAATTTTACAAATACATCAATAAATATTTTATATTTTTCACATTAGGGACTAGTGAGTTTCGCCAATTTTTTAAACTTCAAAATAATTTTCCATCCTTAAAATTTTCCCTACTGAGGAACATCTTTGCAAAATTTTAGAGCTTGGTTCGCAATATTTTCAGAGATATGATCTATAGAAGTTAGGTCATTTTCAGGCTCTCTAATTTCATCTCAAAGAGGTGATCGTGGGAAAATATTCATAACTCTCTCTCTGAGCATCGAATTGGAATTATCTAAAAAGTTACTGGAATTACACAGACTGTAGTTTCCTGTCTATAAATTTCAGATCCAAAGGAGCAAACAGTGACACGTGGCAAGTCGTACAAGTTCACTCTACTGGACCAGTCCATAATTAGGTCACTGTGGGACATTGGACATAACTTTGCCTTGAAGAATCCAAATCAAGTCAGACCTGTGGCATTTGAAAGAAGCTTCAGAGGACTACTATAGGGCCAAATTTTAGATATTGAGGATCTGCAATTATAGAGATAATTCAATCTCAATATATAGCTCTGTAAAAGAAATTAAAAGGTGTGTATTTTTTTCCCAAATTGCTTAAGTCTTGTTTGAAAAATCAAGTTGAATTGATTCCAAGGGCATATTGTAGAATAGATATCAGTATTGGCTTCTAAAATGGCCCCTAAAAATAATTCAACACCCATTAAGCCTTTAGAAGGCTCTACTATGACTCATGAAGACGAAGAATGGCAACGTGACATATCAAAATTACAAGAGCAAGTGCAACAAATTTCGCTCTCGCAAAGAGAAACAAAAAATGACATGGAAGTTTTGAAGAAAGGTGTGGAATCTAAGTTAGATGGCATGGAAGCTGGCATGGAATCTAAGATGGATGGCATGGAAGGTAAGATCGATGAAAAAATGGAAAACATGAAGAATGATCTAAAAGCAAACATGGAAGGTTTGAAAAAGTTGATACAAGAAATGTTTCTTAATGGTGAAAAGATAGTAAAGGAAACTCATGATGAGAACAAAATAAATGTTAATCGTGATTTCATAAACTCTAATGTTGGTGGGAAGAACCACCATATTCCAAAAATGGATATGAGGAATTTTGATGGAAAGGATCCTGTAACATGGATACTACATATGGAGCAATATTTTGATCTCCATAACGTGCAAAACACAAAAAAGGTACGCATTGCAACTTTACATTTAGAACAAAATACATTTGTATGGTATCGATGGCTTTGCTCCCGTAAAAAATTGTCACTTGGTCAATTTTTACGGAGGAAATGATAGCACATTATGAGGATACAAAGAGCAACACCTTCTTTAGCCAATCGATAAATCTCAAACAAAAGGGTTTAGTGGGGGAGCACATTGAGGACTTCCAAAAATTGAATATAAGGGTAACTGATATTCCAGAGGAACACAGGATTGATCTCTTCATAGGTACTTTAAAGGATAACATCCAACATGAAGTTCATGTTTTGGAACCTAATTCATTGGAGAAGACATTCAGGTTGGCAAGAAAAATTGAATGTAAAATTATGGCGACAAGGAAGCCTACCACTCACTTATATAAAGAAGGAAGTGTTCCTACGCCTAGATTTCAACAACCTAAAATGTTGACACCACAAAAATTGGAATAAAAAAGAGGAAAATGGCTTTGCTACAACTGTGATATAAAATACACTAAAGGTCATAAGTGTGCTGAGAAGAAATTATTTTACATAGAGTGTGAAGAGGAAGAAGAAAATGAACAAGAAGAGGATATACACTAGGAACCAACCCTAGAAGAGGAAGAAATGAGTCTGACCATATCGTGTAATGCATTGGCAGGAATTACCACTCCTCAAACTCTCAAGATAAAAGGACATATCAAGAAGAAAAAGGTAATAGTGTTGATTGATTCAGGTAGTACCCATAATTTTATTCATTGTAAGGTAGCCAAGGAATTGAATTGTTTCCTATACCCAGCACCAGAATGTCAAGTGATGGTTGCAAATGGAGGAACTATAAATTGCTCTCGAAAATGCCATAATATCAAGCTAACCATGGGGGAATATGTATTGAATAGTCCAATGCTTTCCATTCCTATGGGAGGTGTTGATGTTGTACTAGGAGTACAATGGTTACAATCTTTGGGGACGGTAGCTTTTAATTTTCAAGAACTTTTCTTGAAAATTTTTTCAGAAGGAAAGGAAGTCGAATTACGGGGTATTGAAGGGAAGCCAGGAAGGATAATAAGCTCTAATGTCATGACAAAGCTTCTAAATAAATAAAAACGAGGCGTAATTGCACAATTATGCTCACTAGAAGTTCAACATCAAAATCATCTATTTCTGCAGATCTCCAAAAAGTCTTGGACAATCATTCCAAGGTGTTTGAAACTCCCAAAGGACTCCCACCTATTCGTGATCATTATCATGCTAGTCATTTGATTCCAGGAAGTGTTCCTCCAAACATCAGGCCTTATAGATATCCTTATGTCAAAAAGAACGAAATTGAACGTATGATTGTAGAAATGTTAGAGGCGGGTATAATTCAACCTAGTCAAAGTTCTTTCTCTGCTCCTGCAGTATTGGTACAAAAGAAGGATGGATCATGGCGCATGTGTCCGGATTATAGGGAGCTCAATAAGCTCACAATTAAAGATATATTTCCCATTCCTATGATTGATGAATTATTGGATGAATTACATGGAGCAATTTATTTTACCAAGTTGGATCTTCGTTTAGGATATCATCAAATTAGAATGAAGACTGAAGCTATTCCAAAAATAGCATTTCGAACTCATGAGGGTCATTATGAATTTTTGGTCATGCCTTTTTGCCTTACCAATGCACCTTCTACATTTCAAGGGTTGATGAATTCCATTTTCAAACCCTTCCTTAGAAAATTTGTGCTAGTATTTTTTGATGATATAATAATCTACAACAGGTCTTGGAAGGATCATGTTCAACATGTTGACAGGGTGCTCAAACTATTGCAGGAGAAACAATTATATGCAAAAACATCCAAATATTTCTTTGGAGTACAAGAGGTGGAATATCTGGGTCATATTGTATCTCACAAGGGTGTTAAGGTAGACCCTAACAAAATTAGAGCTATTAAGGAATGGAAAGTCCCCACAACCATAAAGCAGTTGCGAGGATTTCTCGGGTTAACAGGGTATTATCGCAAGTTTGTTAAGAATTATGGGAGAATAGCATCACCTATAACAACATTATTGAATAAAGATGCATTTTCATGGACTCCTGAAGCAACTAAGGCCTTTGAACATCTTAAAGAGGCAATGTGCCTAGCACCGGTCTTAGCTATGCCAGACTTCACAAAAAACTTTATTTTGGAATGTGATGCCTCAGGAAATGGAATTGGTGCTGTTTTAAAGCAAGAAGGAAGACCCATTGATTTTGAAAGTCATACAATTAAAGGAAAGTATTTATATAAACCTATTTATGAGAAGGGAATGTTAGCAATACTGAATGCACTAAAGAAATGGCGAACTTACCTAATGGGAAGACACTTCAAGGTAAAAAATGATCATGATAGTCTTAAACACTTTTTGGAACAAAGACTATCTTTAGAAGAGCAGCAAAAATGGGTCACAAAGATGTTGGGTTATGACTTTGAAATAATCTACAAAAAAGGGAACCTAAATGTTGTTTTAGATGCACTCTCAAGAAAGAATGAAGAGGTGGAAGCATTGCTTTGTGCCATTTCTATTATCCAACCAGATTGGATAACCGAAGCAAGAGATGAATGGAAGAAGGACGAAGAAGTGTGGATTCTCATTCAAAAGTTGCAGCAAGATCCTAGTATATCTGGTACATTTAGTTGGAAAAATGATTCCTTATGGTACAAAGATCGCTTATATCTTTGTAATAATTCCCAACTAAAACAAAAGATTCTTTTGGAATTGCACACTTCTCTTTTAGGAGGACACTCAGGATTTTTAAAAATTTACCACAAGGTGAAGAAAGAATTTTTTTGGGATGGACTTAAATCTGATATTCACAAGTTTGTGGCGGAATTTTTGGTTTTCCAGCAGAATAAAGTTGAGACAATTAAGACCCTGGGTCTTCTACAACCTTTATTCATTCCAAGTCAACATTGGGAGGAGATTTCAATGGATTTTATCACAGGTTTACCTAAGTCCAAAGGAAAGAGTGTCATCATGGTGGTAGTTGATAGAATTACAAAGTATGCACACTTTTGTGCATTATCTCATCCATTTAAAGCAAGTACAGTTTCTACTACATTTATGGACACAATTCACAATCTACATGGAAACCCAAGGGTTATTGTGAGCGACTGAGATCCCATTTTTACTGGAAATTTTTGGACGGAGTTATTTTCTTTTTTGGGTACTCAATTAGCTCATAGCTCATCTTATGATCCTCAATCTGATGGTCAAATTGAGATAGTAAATAAATTTTTGGAAGGATATCTTTGTTGTTTTGTATCTGATAAAAAAACACAATGGGTCAAGTGGTTACCTCTCGCCGAATGGTTGTATAACACTTCCTTCCATACTGCAGCAAAAATGACCCCATTTATGGCACTTTATGGATATCATCCACCATCCATCACATCATATTTAAGAGAAAATTCAAAGGTTCAAGCAGTGGAACATCACATTAAGCATCAACAAGAAGTTCTCCAACTCTTAAAGGATAACCTGAATTTGGCACAAAATCGAATGAAACAACAGGCAGATCAACATCGCAGCGAGAGAAGTTTTGATGTAGGAGACTGGGTATTTTTACGGCTACAACCATACAAACAAATATCCCTCAAGCAAGCTAAGAAGGATAATAAATTATCACCAAAGTACTATGGTCCTTACAAGGTGTTGCAAAATATTGGTACTATGGAATACAGATTGGAGCTTCCTGCTTCTTCATGAGTGCATCCAGTTTTCCATGTTTCATGCTTAAAGAAGGTTATAGGTGAAAATCATTCAGTTCAAACAATATTTCCAGAACTTGATGAGGAAGGAAAAATCATATTGGAACCTGAAGCGGTCATAGAAACACGAACTCGACAGCTACGGAATTGATCAATTTCAGAGTATCTCATCAAGTGGAAGAACTTACCCACTGAATATTCTACATGGGAGGATAAGAATTTTATACAGAAGCACCCAGAGCTACTCAAGTGTTGAGGACAACACATTTTTAAAGGAGAGGGGCATGTTAGGTCCCTATATTACTAGTATAGTCCCTTATTATTATTAGTGTAACCCCCTTATTGTTATTATTGTAACCCTGTAACCCCCATATTTTTATTATTATGCCCTTAAATTATTATTGTTAGGTCGGCTTCGATTACATTGTGGCCCCATGGACTCCTATATATAGAAAGGAGGTTTTGTAATTTGAATCATCCAAGAATTGTTAATTTATGTAATGTATTTGAGGTTGCCCCCTCGAAGTGGCTTATTTCTAAGGCATTGATATCTCTTTTCTTCTATTTTTGGAGCTGGTTTCACAACAAAATCTGTAAAAACTACCTTACTACTGTAATAAATTCTGTTTTGACTGTAAAAATCAGCAAACTGTTTTTTATCCTTTTTTCTGCCTTTTGATTTTTACAATAAATTAGTAAGTTATTCTCATGATTCCTCCTCAAGAATTTTTATCTTCTTCAACTTTCTAAAATTCTCATCTGCCTCAATGTATCTGGAAAATGTTGGCTTTATGATAAATAAGTGTTTTATCTCATGTTGTAGATAAAGCAAATCTTCAAAACTTCTATGCAAAACTTTCCCTGTGGGGATTCCTTGTCCTTCTGTCTTGTTCACTTGCTCTTTTGCATATTCTCTGATTTTCTTATTGTAATCCTCCTGTGGCATGAGTTTATCATTTATAACCAAAATATTAGGCAAACCTCTTTGCCTCAAAATCTCAAATTTAACCATAAACCTAGTTATGGCTATGTTCATGTTGGCACATTTTTCTTCAAGTTGCTTCATCATGTTCTTCTTTGTAATGAATTTCATTATTTCAAGGATTGTCTCTGTCCTATCAATGATCTCAATTTCTTTTAACTCCCGTTTGTTCTTACCATTAAGAAACTTAATCAATTCTTGGGCCTGCTCAGGTTTGGCACCTAGCCCATATTTGGTTTTATGCATCTCTGCTTCTGCTACCTTCAGTAAATCTTTTTGTTCATAGATTACTTGGATTGAGGGCCGTACATCATTGATGGCTTCAATGATTTTGTTCCATAACTGGTTTTTCACATAAGAAATTGGCTCCTTCAAGGTCAAATATTTTTGTAGATTCTTCAATTCTACATTTAATCTGTTAGCCCTTTGTTCATGAGTTTTGGCATCAATATGGGCTAGTTTCTTTGTATCTTCAAGATTTTCAATCACTTTCTTCAATCTATTAATCTCATTTGTTTGAAGTGACATTTCTTCCATGGCTTTTACTAGTTTACTAGCCTCATATGAATGTTGAGCTGTTGTAGTAGATGACTCTGTAGCTGAAGTTGTGGATGATGTCATTGGCACTGCAATAGCTAGTGGTACTTTGGGTGCGAACTCTTCTGCCAGAGTTGAAGGCACAATTGTAGTAACCATAGGAATTACTATAGGAGCTTCTTGTGCTTTTGTAGTTTCCCTTTCATGGGCAAGATTGTCCATTTGAATTTCCATTTCTTTGATCTGTCCTGTTAACTGAAAAATTAAGTTCATCATGACATCCTTCTAAGTTTGTTCTTGTACAATTTCTTTGGCTTGAGGATGTTCAGTTGATGGAAGCTTGAGTTGTTTCCTTAAGGCTACAATATTAGCATTATTTGTCTTCACTAACTCTTCTGCAACTTTGAAATTTGTAGGATCATATCCAACTTGAATGACCAACTCTTCTAAAGATTTAATCCTAAGATCTTTAGCATAGGAGGAAGCTTTGTCAACTTTCATTTGATCTCTCATGTTTATGATTGTATTCTGAAGTTTTTGAACACTCATAGCCTTGGTTGTAATGGTAGAATATAACATCTTTGAACTTTTCCTATGAAATTCAATTTGATCTAGTGCATGGATATTTTCTGTTGGCACTTCTAGATCAACTTTCTTGTATTCTGCAAATGTCTTTGGTGTCTTAACTGTAGGTTGTATCACTAACATAATCAATTTTTTATTTGAAAAGTCAAAAGCTAATAAAATTATGTTTTGAACACTTGGTGTTTGCTTCAAATATTGAGAGTAAATCTCATTTTTTATTTCTTCATTATTTTTCTTAATCTTCTTATATTTTTCCCTCATATCAAGATCTTTTTCTTCTGTTGTCTATGAGGAAGATGCCTCCATATTCTGTTGTTTTTCTACCACCTATGTATTTGAATTATCAAGTTGTTCTTAATTTAGATTCTCTGTCACTGATTCATTTGTAATGACTGTAGCAGCATCTGTATTTGTTACTGGAACATCTGTGTCTTCTACCTCAATAGTCACTTTCTCTTTGTCAACTGGATTGATCTTAGGCTTTTTATTATATCTTAATTTAAACCTAGTCTCAGTAGTTGTCTCAACAATGTATGTTCCTTCTTCTCTGACCCTTTTAGTAGATTTTTCCCCTTGATTTGCAGTTTGTAAGGTGTGACTAGTATCACCCTGTTTAACTGCATCTACCAAAGTGTTTTATACCCATTTAGTGTTGGGTATGTGTTATATTCTTTCCACGAAAATTTTTGGTCCTTAATTTCCGGTGGGTAGTCCATGTCCATGGTTTTGTGCATGGTTTTGCACATGGTATTGGGGCACGATGGTTTTCGGCCCCTGGTATTTTTTGTAGATCCAGTCAAGGGAACTACGGTTATGTTCTAATCCAGGGTTTATAGATTGGGGTTTATGTATGCTTCGGCATGTATATATATGTGTTGTAACACTAAAAGGAATATAATTAAAAATCAAGCTGGTCATCCCGATTTGGGATCCAGGGGAAAATCTCTGTGTTTATCTGTTTTATGTTTTATGCTCTTGCTATTGTTTATCTTCTATTATAAGATTCACGAGTAGATAATTTATGTTCAGGTTTAAAACCTACATTTAGTTTGATTGACATATTTCTCAATCTCTAGTTTTTTCTCATGAATGTAAGGTGTTAGTTTGCACTTAACCCTCATTTTGCTCAATATTCTTTGTGGATCATAGTTCCATGAGAAGCTCTCTTCAAATTTATACTCAAGTAACTATTTTGTTGCTTCTGTCTCTGCATCTATGTGATTACAAATAAAGGGTCCCACCTGATTCTTCAACTTAAATTGTGTTTTCTTCTTAGCTGCTAGGAAGTTGATAGAATCAAAATTTAAGATTTTCCTGATGTATTCCAAGGCAAAGATTCTCATTGGTACATATTTAGGTAGTTTGTAGGGTAGAAGATTAAACCCAAAAACTCTGATTTCTGTATGTTTTTCATATAAATACCAATCTCTAATTCTAGTCTACTATGATAGTTGTAGAACCTTCTTCATTTCATCATTGATCCTTAGTTGTTCAGTATTTGTTAAAATGTTTATCAATGGATGAACAAAGAAATCTAAAAACTATGTATAAGTAAACTCTGTGGACTCTTTTCCGATCAAATATGTCCAAAAGATGACTGAAAGTGGATTTTCTTCTGTATCAAGCTTCTGGAGGGTTGTAGGAAACTTGTCTGCTTGAAAATACAAGAACATATGGAAGAGAAAGGATGTATATCTAAAAACTCCTTTAGTTGGCAATTTAACAAACTGATCATGGATATTATTAGCAATGTATTCAGCATAATTGAAGATGACAGAAGGAGGTTGTCCTGGTGAGAAATTAGATAGGAAACCTAGGATTGATCCATTTGTATGCTCATTTGTAAAGTATCCTAGGATGAATGACAACATGGAAATGACATGCCTAGACCCTTCTGGAAATTTTGAAGTGGAATGAGGGTTGATTTGTGGATTTTAAACATGTAAGGGCATCAATACTTGAAAAATATGAAATATTTTGGGAAAATCAAGGCCAATGTACAACTTTGTAAGTACTTCAATTGACAAAGGAACTGCTTTAGGATCAGGTTTGAGCTGTAACATCTGGTTTATGGAATCAACAGTAGTTGTAAACAATACTTCTTTGTTTGCATTTACTATTTCTCTTTGTTCAGGTACATAATAATTCTGACACAACCTAATAACCTCTAGGCATGGATGAGTGATTGGAACAACATATTTGGGTAGATTTGACTCCCAAATTTTGACTTCTTCAATCTAATCTAAGGATTTTTCAAAGCTCCAGCTGTGGAGGTCTAACAGATTGAATTAAACTATTGGATCTACTATTTTATAGTCCACATCTGCCAAGGGAGTGTGTTCAATGTCTACAACGAGAGGTTGTAGAGGATTTACAATGATTGCAGTCTTGGAGGACATAGTTGGAGTGGATTTTGGCATTTTTATGTTTTCTAGATTACTGAAACTCTATTTTTAGGATTTTTGGATTCTTCAGTAAGATTAAATGGTTTACAGAAGTGTTTCTTGACTTTGACAAAGGTTCTTGGATAAAATAAGCATAATTTGGTTCTTTCCTTGGTTTTCAACCTTTAATTTTAACTTCAAGCTATACTTGAAAATATCACCGGTTTATAAAATAAGAAACAGGGGTTTCTCATTCTTTTTTCAGTGAATATTGGGCTAAAAATTGATTGAAATTAGACACAAAGGGTTGGGGTTACCTGCAGAGGATTTCTGGGCAATTTAGGAGTCTTATAAGTCTGCAAAAGCTAAAATAAAATTGATTTTTCCTTTAAAACTGAATGCCCTATCAAAACAGGGTTTGTATCAAATTTTGACAAGGTTTTAGCTCTTTTTCGAGGAACTAGAAGTTTTCTTTGGGAAAATAAAATTTTACTGGATTCGATTTCTTCAACATATTCTTTTCAAATGATAACAAGCTCATTTTTTATGGAAAATACCTATTTGTGCAGGTATTGGTCTTTTTAAATAGGTTCTGAGTTGTTTTGACAGGTCCCTAGTATCTTTTGAAGGTTTTTGGAAGCTTTCTGAAGACTTTTGGCAACAAATACGGGTTTTTGCAGTTTCTGGGATTAAATCAGTGTACAAGCTTCATTCTTTTCATTCGGGAGGAAGCATATAGTCAAATAGAACAGGAATATGGATTAATGGTGCATTTGGAATTTTAATAGGCGTTTTAGGTTTAAAATAGTGTGCAATAAATCGCGGTCACATCAGATAGATAGTGGTTTTTAGTTTTCAAAGGCGAAAATTGTAGGCGGTTATCGCACAGGAAATGAGTGGTAAATGGTTTTACTAGATCGTATGTGATTCAATAATATTTGGCCGCGTGGAGGAGAGAGAAGGAGATGAAACCACCTATTTCGCATGGTTTGAAATGTGTTATGGTCGCGCAACTTAATTTTCAATATCGCTAGGTGATTTTCGAATTTGGGAGGGTTGGGATGCGATCGGTTAATATTGAATCCGTGAGTTGCACGGCTGTAATAGGTGGGGTCTAGGGTTTGATATGCGGTGGGATAGGTTTAAACGTTTATAAATATATATATTTATAACGTAAAACCTTATGTTATTTGATTAGCGGGGGGTAATAGCATGGCATATAAAACATTTTTAACAAGTGTTTCAAAACCATAGGGGGCAGGATTAGAATATAAAATATGTTTAAACCTATAGGAAAGAGCGGGGATTTATTTTAACATGTGGGATAAATAAACATAGGTTTTAACTTAAAATAAGTGGGTTTTGGGGGGTACTAATATATAAAGAAATTAATATATACGGAAAGGGTTATTTTATAAGGATTTAATACTTTATGTTAGGAATTAATATGGAATGGAAATGTAATGAAATGAAATGAATTTAAAATACATATATTTAAACTAAGTAAAGTGTAAAATAGGTAATTAAGCATAATTTTGTCTCATTTTGATTTTTTACACATAGAATTAGGATAAAATGCATTTTTGTAGGTTTTTGAGTGTTTTTTGAATGGAAATGAAATTAATTAAGTAGGGTTTTTACTTTCACTAAGCAAAAAAGGTATTTTACTTAGGAAAGGGATCATAGTTTTGGAAAAGGGTGAATATGCTGAGGAAATAGATTTTATGTAGGGAATCCAATATTTTTGACCAAACACTTATCAAGCCTTGGGTCTGGTCCCAATAGAAGTCAGAGAAATGCTCTGAGCCTCTTTAATTGAATATTTTGAATACTAGAACATTGTGGGGGAGAGGAAATTAGTTATTTTTTCCTAATGATGCTTTATTACATGATTTTCACAACTACTTTCTACCGATCCATCATTATTTCTAACATTTTTTACTTCATTTGTATGGGTTCATTTAAGCTTGCAACCCTAAATCCATTTTTCTTTCAAAGCATAAAACTATCCAAGTCTAACCTTATTTCATCTGAGGTCTCAGATTAAACTCTTGAGCTCCTCATTTATTCTCTAACTATCTACTGATTTGTCAAGTTGAAATTGTTTGACATATCCTTATTCTCTATCTAAAACATGAAATTCAAAGCATAAAAAGTTAAGATTAAACTATTTAACTAATCATGGACTATGGCATTTATTGACAATCTGCACATAAACATTATTCTTGCAGTAAAAGAAAATAGTAGTGGAATTTTGACTTGCTCATGTTCATGTCTCATTTTATCTCTTTTTTCTCTTTTGGGGTCTATTTTTATTCTTTTTTGATCTTTTCTTTTCTAAGTCCTTTGATCTTTCTTTTAGGACTTTTTACCCTCTTTTCATTTTTTTATTATTTTCAAATATGGGAAAACAACTTGCAGAAAGCAAGGTATGTACATATTTACAAGACTATCAAAGTCAATTAAAAAATTATGAACCCTATTATTATAGGACCCTAACAGACCCTTTTCCAGGATCTTATTGAATGCTTCTACTGTACCATTAGCTTTTGGATGGTACAGACTACTTTTATGATGTTGTACCATGAAATTTTCTAGCAAATATCTCACCGTTGCATTGATAAAATGCGTCCCTTGATTGCTGGTCAGAATTCTCAGGCAACAAAATCTGTTGATGATATTTTCAAATATGAATCGAGCTACTATTTCACTAACTGAGCATCGGTTTCACTTACCCACCGTCAAATCTGAGGCTGCGTTAAGGGATAATTTTGGCCTCAGGAGTGCTCTCGCGTGACAAGTGTAATTGGTCCTATAAAGTCATGCCCCACCAAAATGGCCGCAATGATTTTACAGGTGAAGTGGTAGCTCAGTTCGTGTGTGATGGGAGTCCGCCCTTCTTACACACATCGATGCTTTACAAACTTATTGTCCATGTGTATTGTCACTCACCATAAGCATGGCGAAATATTGATCCCGTTGGTTTTGCTCCAACATGCCCTCCCGCAACTCCACAGTGGCATTCCCACAATATGCTTCCCCCCTCATGATCCAGGACGCATCTCCACAAGATTTGGTCTAACCCCATTTTATATAGGTGTCCTGCTATTAGTTGATACTCTGCTACTCGGACTACTAGATGTCTTTTCTGGGCTGCTGTATATTCATTCGAGCACTGTCCTATTTTTAGATAGGTTTCTATCTGGTCTACGTAGTCTGGGATGGCTTCTACTCTAAAATGATCAGTATCTGGCAGCTGATAATCCAGAGACCCTCCATTTTCTCCATTTTCTAGCCTTGAAAAGTGGTCAAGACCCACGTCTAGTCTCCCAGGTTTCACTATCACCTCGAAGGTGAACTCTTGAAACAGTAAGAGCCATCTACAGATTCTTCCCTCCAAGACTGGTTTGTTAACTAGGTACTTTAAAGCTAAATGGTCTGTGAAAAACTTAAACATACCTCCTAGTAGGTAGTGGCAAAAATTTTGAAGGGAATACACCATTGCCAACGCTTCTCACTCTGTTGTGTTGTAGTTACTTTCAGCTTTTGATAACTTGTGACTTGCAAAATAAACTAGGTGATCCACTGAAGTATCGCCTGGTTGAGCCAGAACTGCTCCAAGTGCGATGCTGGAGGCATCAATGTGGACATGAAATTTCTTGTCCCAACTAGGGTGAACTAATATGGGCACACTTGCCAACTTTTGTTTCAATGTATACAGTGCCATAGTGAAGTCTTCTATCCAACTGAACCTCTGATTTCTACAACAACTTCTCCAATGGGGTTGTTATCTTCGCATAGTTGCAGATGGCCTATAGCCTCGTGTGGCCTAGCAAGTCAGCGAACCTCAACTACTACGTCTAAAGCCTCGATGGTAATTATAACTAAAAATTTTGTTGGATAAACACAAACCCCTTGTCTGCATACATAACCTCGGGCCCAAGCAAAGGTTCCAAAGGGTAGGCGCAAAGATGCACTTCTGCAGGTTTAAGGAGAAACTGGAGTTGCCTACATCTTCATCTCGTTGAACATTATCCATTATCCTCAATAAAGTTGCATGGTCCTTTAACAGGCTATAGACTATCCAGTCATCCATATAGACTTCCAAGAATTTGTGGATTGTAAAGCCACATCCATGAGTGCGACCCTATGGTCCACTGGTACCTTATCTTCTATTCTGGAAATAAAGGTATCACATTCATATTTCACAGAGTTGGATATTCTCTTACCTTAGTTCCAATCCAGTTGATCCTTTCGATGTTCGCGCATCTTCTTGTATTTGTCTCATATCCCCCTACTGCCAATCATTCCAGGCTATCTTTGAGCTTAAGTCTGAGCTTTGAACACTTCTCGAACTCACAGTCCCTCCCATTGTTGGGTTGATATAATCGTCTTTTTTCCCTGCTGTCATTTGATAAAGATCAAGAAGCTGAGCATCTTCTCTGTTTTCGACAGACTCTGTGTATCGGGGACCTTGATATGGGTCGAGTGGTTGGGTGACCCTGACTTCCCCGTCTTCAAAGATCATCAATTCCTTCTTTAAATCTATTACTGCATAGTTCTCGAAAGCCTAGTCGATCCCCAATAATGCTAGATAGGGATCCTTATCCCCCATAATGTCTATCACTTCGAAGTCTGTGTATGTCTTAACCCCTGCAACATCGACTTCGACCTCCTCCAAGCCTGCCTATGGGAACAATGCAATACTGGTTTGCCATGCGGAGCTGGATTAGTGAATATGCCAGCTTCAATCTTCCCAATGCTTCCTACGTCTTTCTTGGCAAAATGTTGACGTCTGACCCTAGGTCAAGCATTATGTCCTTAATTTGGAATCCCGCGACTTGAGTGTTCACCCGGAATTCTTTCCCTGTTCTCCTCTTATTTCTTTTGACTCTCCGTATGTATTTTTGTGTAGTGTCATTTGATTCCCCTGGTTCTGTGGTTTCCTACACCACCATTTCCAGGTTCTGCTTCAACTGTTCCAGCATTGGTGCATTGGTAACAACCTTTAGAAATAGTTGGAACCACTCTTCAATCGTAGTACTTGTACTAGCTTGGTTCTCCTTATCTACCTTGGGTTGTGGTAACCCAATGCCTTTGCTTCCCCCAAGTTGGGCAAATGTTTCCACTGCTTCTTTAAAGTATTGTTTTTGTCTTTCTGGCTTAAACATTGGCTTTAGAGATGTTGGCCTTATCAGTTTTATCGAGTCTGTAGTCTGTGCATCTTCCCCGGTTCTTTTTCCTCCTCGTGTCACTATGGCTACATTCTGCATAGCTTGAGCCTCTATTATTCTTGGCTCTGCATTTACCAGATTTATGCCTCTTTGTCTAGCTCTTTCTTCCCATCTTTTAATTAGCTCTGGGCAGTCTTCTGTTGCGTGCGTGTTAACTCTGCACTGAGAGCACCAAGGTCTTCTAAGAAGTGGACATTCCCTGGCTACGTGGCCTTTTTGGTCATTCCTCTTCCTCCAGCTCGGCCTCCTCTCATGCCTCCTCCTCGTCCCCTGGGAGCCTCATTTACTCTATATGAAGGCCCGTCCAATCATTCCGCTAATGCATCCAGAGCCCTACACTACTCTGTGTTGTGTGTGGTAGAAGTACAAAACTCACAGTATATGTTGTTTGGAACATTGGAGTATTTTTTCAATATTAGGCATAGGCGGGGTGGATGACCCATGCTTTTTCATATTTCACAATATTCAGATGCGGCTGAATTCTATTACACGGGGAACCCCGTGTACTGGTGTTGTGGTGGATATAATCCCTGGGTGTTTATCTATGCAACTCCTCCTACTGACGAAGCTCCCTATGCCCTTGTTGTTGATGTCCCCACATTCTGGCCCCGCAACCTAGGACATTCGGTTACCACGTGTCCTTCCATTAGACAGTGCATACACCATACACTTGGTCTTTCCAGCCGCATTGGTTGAATTTCTTTCAACTTCTCTGTTAGGCTAGCTATCTAATGTTGTAACCCCAGTATGGAAGGGTCCTGAGTTGATGCTCCTTCTTTAAATTCTTGCGGATATCCCGCCATGGCCTCTATCTTCATATCTTGCTCCAATGCATCTTGTAACATCTTGATCCTCTATTTTGTCAGCGGAGTTCTTGTTAATGGAAGAAGGGCCTTGATGAACCAATCTCTCTGATGGTTAGGATCGATTGGATAACGATCTTTCCAGTCACATCCTTGAATCTCCTCATTAGATCCCATGCAGTTTCCTGCTCTCGCTGCTTGATCTCCCACATCTTTGACAAACCCTACTGATCTGTTTGGGGTAATTTGAATTTCTTAACGAAATATCTCTTTACATCATCTATCGCTGGGTTCTGATGAGCCTCAGACCACTTTATAAACCAACGTAGAGCTCTCTCCGTGATAGTAGCTTGAAATTCTATCAACTTACCTACCTCTGGTGTCTGTCGAGCCCTCCATATGGCCATGCAGAGGTACCAGTGTTGTTCCACATCATCATTACCCCTCCCAGAGAACTCTGGGTATTAGGTAAATGATCTCGCCATGATTTCTTGTGTGGGGGTTACTAGAACAAAACCCCTGACTCCCAATTGTGAAATGGTATTACTAGCACTACTGCTAGTGTGTATTACTGTTGTATACTGAACACTATTCAACTTACTTAATTCCTGTAACTTAACAAAAATTTCACCTAGTGGCTGATAGAGTATTAGGGGAAGGTTGAGACTAGAGCTACTTGAACTTTGGGGAATATAGTTACCTGGGGTTATGGGTGACGACCCCTCTCAGAATAGCTGCTCCATCGCAACATGCAACTGCACATCGAACGTCTCCTCGGGGTGCGCGTCATCTCCTTCGTACTCCTTTCCCTTCTCTATTTGGGCTAGGATCCTATACACCTGCTACACTTCCTTGATGGTCCCTCCTATATCTTGGGAACCTAGCTGATCTTCCATCTCCTTTGTCATATGAGGCACCTTCTCTTTTTTTTTTGTATTCCTTTCCTGTTTCTCCAACTCCTTCATCACCCTTTCTCGTCACTTCTCGCTGCTTTGCTGCGCCTCCGCTATGCTCGTTGGATCCCCCTCAACCCTTACACCATTTTTTTGGTCATCTAACCTATTATTATTATATGAACCCAAGTACACCATGTAAGACCAATTTTACCCCAATTAAAATTGCTTTCACCACATAAAATAACTTATTTGGTCCAAAACAAAGAAATTAATTAAATAAAGCCTTATTTATTTAATTATTTCCTAAGAACAAGTTATTTAAATCATTATTTAAATAATATTCTGAGTTAAATTTGACTAAATCATCCATAAATAATTAAATAAACCATTATTTATTTAATTATATTCCCATCATCCCCCTAAAATGATAAATAAATCGTTTATTTATTTATTATTTATAAATAACGGAATTGACCCAAGTCAAGAATCCTTTTCCCTCCAACAAATATAATAAAATATTCCTAAAAGGTGCTTCTAGAATTCGATTAATAATATTTTATTCATGCACCGAGTTCAGACCACCCCAATATTTTGTTATAAATAGGGGGGTTTCCCCATTCATTAGTCACCTCCATTGCATTAGATCACTTTGGATCTACTCTTGGTCACCATTTTCCATTTTGCTTTGTGAACTCCCATTGAGTTCTATGATTGTTTTTCTACACCACTAAGAGAGAGGAATGTTAGATTTGAAACACTGAGGACTTTCAAGAGCCCATCCCACTGAGGAGAATCGGAAAACACCTTTCTTGTTTTCCTCTCAGGTGCCCCATTCTTTAATATAATATAAAATTCTTTTATAAACATTATTTCTTGTCTTGTCTATTGGATTTATGGAGCCATATTATATTTTATCTGCTTAATGTATTTTATGCTTAGATCTGAATTTGTGAAGCAAACTTAAATATATTTTTCAGCCATAATCGATGTTAGGGATATTTGTTATGCGTAGCTAAAGTGATCTTTTACGATGAAAGATTCATACTAACAATTGGCGACTCCACATAGGTTTTCTTTTCGCTGACTCGTCGTCAAGTTTTATCTATTCCGTATATCCATTGTTTCTGCATCTCTCGTTTCTCTTCCATTTTCTGTTTTTCCTATTTTTATGGTGTTTTTCACCCCTAAAACCCTCAAAAAATCAAATTTTTAACTTCCGTGTGTTTCTAGCCTTATTATGCGGTGACAAACATCAGGAGACGACAATTTTTTTTCAATCTCGCACCGAGAGAGCTCTGAAATCGCACTTATCGGCCCAAAAAGTGCGACCTGAGCCTTAGGTTACACTTTTCTGCCCCAAACCTGCGACCTGAACTGAAAATAGGTCAGAACCTGCGACCTGCACTTTTTCTGCAAATTTTTCAGCACTTTTTCCGGGTTTGTTTGAAGCTTCTGTCAGGGTTTTCCAGCCTCTGTCTCTGCCCGTTTGGACCTATTTCTGATCTGCTTCACTCAAATAAGAGGGAATCTTGCCCCTTAGGGCTCTAGTACCCTCCACTTTTTGTGGACGAGTCTTTACTGTTTCAGAAGTCTGAATTTCCAGACTTTCAGCCCTCTTTTTCTCTGATCTGATACCTCCTTTTCAGATCCCTTTAGATCAACTCTTCTCCCTCTCAAAACCACCTCATATCATTTTGTTTGGGTTAATTTCTAAGGTCACTGCCTTGCCTCTTCTATCTTTAGCTGATCTCCTCCTTTTTTGCAGCAACCTTGCCTCTGCCTCTTTGCTGTTCTCTGCACCACTTTTCAGCAGATTTCCCTTTAGATCCCAGTCCCTCTAGACCTTAGATCTATTGGCATCTTTTTAGCATGCTTTGCCTAGTTTTTTCCCTCTTGTAGACTAGTTTTGAGAGACCCACCTTTTTGGGTTAGATTGTTGCATCGTTAGTTGTTAATTTTCTGTTCTTTCAGTCTTATTTACTGCAGATTTCTTTTCCATTACGCAACACACTTTTTCTTTTACTCTCAAAACGTCTGGGTTTAAACAATTAAAATTAACACATGCCACACACTGACCCTAAGCGAAGAAGTGCTTGGTTAACACCGCCTGGCAAAGACTTTAAAATCAATTGTCACTGCACCTCTCTACCCTTGACCTCACTTGATTTTGCCCCACCCTTCCCTTGTTGGTTTCTCTTCTTCTTGTCATCATTGCGCCCCCAAGGTGCCTCTCCTGGAGACTTCTTGGCCTTCATCCTCAGTTTCCGCTTGGTCGACTTCCTCCTTCCCATCGTCATCGAGTAAGTATTTCCCTCGAGTCCGCACTCTGACTCTTCCTCTGATTGTTCGGGTTCTTCTCCTACTCATGGTTCTCCCCCTGTCACTTTCACCATGTCTACTTCAGGGCCTACCACCAGCAGTAACCCCAGTACTACTGTTGGGTCTGTTTCTAGTGGAACCACCTCGGGACCTACCTCAACTGCCCCATTACTCCCTTATATGGTCAGCCTTAGTCTTCCTGACTTCAATCAGCTGATTAATGATCCTATCTGCCACGATGTTAGTTGGCCTGCTATGCCAACCAAGCTCCCGTCCGACATTCCCAAGTTCGAAGGCCTTGCTAGGGAGGATCCCTCCAACCATATCCGATCCTTCCATATGTGGTGTTCCTCCAATTCCATTACTGACGACTCTATTCATCTTAGATTGTTCCAATGCACGCTTACCGATGAAGCTTCTAAATGGTATGTTAAACAGGCCACCTCCTCCCATACCACTTTTGTGACCATTGCCCAAGCCTTTTTATCTTATTTCCAGCTCCCTCTCCGATACGACACTGGTACTGAGCTTTTAACCTCCTTCTGTCAATCCTCCTCAACCCGCCTTTCTGCTCATGTACAGGAATGGCAGCACAGAAGAAGCTTATGTCGAGCTCCTCCCTTTGAAGATCGGGTTTATATGGACTGGTTCCTTCGCTCTCTCTTACCTCCCATTGGCAAAGATGTCGCCTCCCATTTCCCTCAAACCGAAGAAGCCGCCCTCCAAATAGCCTTGAAATATGACCTTATTTATGCTCAATCTGGTTATGTTTATACCGTCCTTCCTGACCTCCCCAAGCCCGGTAGCACTAACACCCTAGGGGCATCTCACTCCACCGACGGTATCGTTGGAGCTCTTTCCCATACCTCTACCCAACCTCCTACGGGCTATGGTCTCCCTCCAGGAGGGGCCAGCACCTTCAGCACCTTTACCCCTCCGGGTAGCATGTATCCAGGATCTGGAATACCTCCTCCTTTTGCCCATACCCCTGCTTACCTCAATGCTACCCATCCTCATCCTTATCCTTACTCTCAACCTGGTGTCCCAGCTCCTCCAGCATTTGGACCTTTCACCCCCTTGCCTTCTCCACAACCGCACCTACTACCCCCTCCAGGGCAAGTATTTGCACAACAAGGGGCACCTAATTTTCTCCCTTCTCAAAGAAGGATAAAAGGCAACCAATCCGCTTCTGGTAATCGTGGACCCAATCCTTCCAATATCGACTCTACCATTTCCAACCAGCCACAGGGCTCTCAGCCCAAGCTGGATAGGCCACTTCGCACCAATAAGCCCTGTTCGTGTTGCGGTGTTTATGGTCACTACACTCATGATTGTTCCTTATTACCACAAATGCGGCAGCTGTGGGATTCTCAGGCCACCGTACAGGGACAACACTCCTCCCCTACTACCCCTCCCACCCCCATTACTTCTCAACCTACTGTGTTTATCAATGCTTTCCTGCAACAAGGATTCATGGCCACTCAACCACCTCACGCCCCGGTAACCACTCAACCTTCCCCTTCTGGTTCCTCTGATTACAAGATTCTCATGATGGCCTCTGAACCACCTCTCACTGTCGACCTAAACCTTCAAACTCGGTCTCGTCAGTTTTCTACACCTCCTATTCCGTCTGTCTCTGAGTCTCCATCGTCAGGTCCTACAGAGCCTCTATCGACACCCAATGGTCCCTTGCAACTCCCTCCACCCAAAGCCGAGGTCCATCCCAAGACTCCTAAGGGACCATTACGTCGAAATGCTGCCTCTGGTCGGGCTACCCATTCATACAGCATAGTAGATGATCTGGCCCAATCTCTTGCTGCCATTTCAACACTGGAACTCCTCCAGTCGTGTCCTTCTCAAAAGAGGGCTCTACTATCTGCCGTGGGCGTTGTAGATCCTTCTGATGACCAATTGATTTTTTTCGATGCCTGTCAGTCAGACCATCCCCCTCTCCCTCCTTCGGTTGCTTTCCAAATCCCAGTCAAAATCTGAAATGCCAATGTTGCTCGGTGTATTATTGATGAGGGGGAATCTACCTGCGTAATGTCCGCTTTGGTTTGGAAACAACTCGGATCCTCTGAACTGGCCCCTTCCACCATCACCCTTCGTGCATGGGATGGCCATGCCTCCCAACCCATTGGCCTATTCCATAACTGTCCTATCACCCTTGCCGGCAAGACGGTTTGTGTCGACGTTGAAGTTATCGATGCCCCTCTTGACTACAACATCCTTTTGGGGCGTAGTTACACCTATGCCATGTCTGCCGTCCCATCTGCAGTCCACCGCAAGATGTTCTTCCCTCATAATGGAAATATTGTCACCATTGACCAACTAACCTACCATGAACCCAAATCTCAGACCTCCCCTAAGTCCACCATCTCTAGTGTCACCAACAAGCAAACGGTTGATTCTTTGACCAATGTTTCCCCTGGCGTCTACAAAGAATCCTCATTGCTTGGAACTTTCCCAGGTCCTCCTCCTCCTCTATGATGAATGTCTCAGGTTGCCCTTCCGTGCCCTACTTCATCTAGTCGCACCTCACTCCCTCATTCGCGAACCTCGTCCCTAGCTCCTTTTCGCCTCAGCCGACTGAACCTCTCCCGCCTAGACCTTCCCACCCACCTCACACTCAGGAACCTCCCTACCCTCCCGAGTCAGTTCCCCCAGGTCTCCACCATATGGGAGCCATCCCCCCTGGTCATTACCCCGCCGGTAAAATACCTTTCCTTGGCCCCCCCCCCCCCCCCCGACGTCTATTCGATTCCCATCATGGCGACCCTTTCCCTCCTTAATTTAACCTTGGGAATTCTAGTATGGTATCTTACTCCTCCAACCGAGACCCCACCAGGCCACCCCAAACCATACATAGCCGTGACACCAGTGCAACCGATTCCCTTCACTCCTTCCACCACCACAATGCCCCTAGCCCCTTCGCAGAACCCTCCTAATGCTACAACAGCTACAGGAAAGAAACGAAAAACTCGCAAGGGGGCATCCACTGACAAGGCCACCGCCCCTGACCCTACCCTTCCCCCACCCACCAAGCCTTGTGCCTTGTGTGATGGTATCGATCATCCCACCCATACTTGTCCCGAGTTGCCTCGTATCCAACCCATGGTTAAAGTCGCGTTCCCTGAATCTACGGTCCCTGAAACCTCTGTTTCTTCCTCATTCGTAGCCAAAAACCCCAAGAATCTTCGCACCAACAAACCCTGCACTCTGTGTGGGGTCCATGGCCATTATTCCCACCATTTTCCTTACCTCACGCATTACCAAACCTCTTTAGAGGTCATCCGCGAGTACGAGGTTGAACAAAATCAATCTTCCTCTCCCATCCTTGCTCAATATGCATCTAGTATACTTGAGGATGCCCCCGCTACCATTGAAATTCCTCCCCCTGATGTTGAAATTTCGGACCCTGCTGCTTCTCTGCTATACCTATCATCATCTGTGCGCTCCCCGGAGTACATTTCTTCTGAACCCACTCCACCTATTCTGCTTGATTCTCCTCCAGACTCAGGTTCTTCATATTTTGACCATATTTTTACTTGTTCTTTTGTCATTCCCTGCGATGACCCGTATCTGCACATCTCTTCCCATACTGATGATTTCGATACCTTTGCAGCGTCGTCTGGTCTCTTTGACCCTTCCATTCCCTCTCCTAATCACGATCATACCATCCGTATCTTCGATGTTCTTCACAGCCTGAGTGCTCGCCCTCCATCCCATCGTTCTCATTCCTCTCCCTCTCATCGATCCATGAGTCCTAGACTTCCTACCCGAACTGCTCCCTCCCGTAGCCGTCATTGGAGGTCTATCCTCTACTCACGCTGCCCTCCTTTGTCTCATCCTTCCCATTTCTTGTCTTATGAGACTATTACCTCGGCCCTTTCGTCCGGACCTTATCTGGGCTATGCCGATGGAGCAAGTCGCTATTCCCGCCATCTCGCTTTAGCAGCATGGGCCATCTTTACCCCCTTGCATACCCTGGTCCTTGCAAATGGGGTCTGCATTGGTGCGACCACTAATAATTAGGCCGAATATGATGCAGTTCGTGGCCTCTTGGCCGATGCCCTCTCTCACCGCATCCTCCATCTGCATGTTCATTTAGATTCCCTTCTTGTTGTCTTACAACTTAATGGTGGCTATCGTGTGCACAACCCCCTCCTGTTTAGACAATATTTACGAGTGAAAATTTTGATACGTGAATTTAGATTCATTACATTTCACGATATACCTAGAGATCAAAATCACTACGTAGATCAAATTGAAAATCATGTTCTAGACTGGCATTTATCACACACAACACAATAACATTTAACACCATCAATCAAATACATATCAATCATATATATTATATAACATGTGTTTTTAGAGTCCATCTACTCTGAAACATACCACATGCCCATAACATGTCACAATAACAAAACTACAAAAATGGAGGGCACCACTTGCCCCTACATAGACACTGGGGGGCACCACCTGCCCTACATCTAATCACTCTCTGGAGGATCCCGAGCCAATGGCTTTGCTCCCGCAGCTCGTAGATCACGCACATCCTGTCCGGCCATCACCCTGCGTTGCATGATACCTCGCCACTCCGAGGGTAGCCCAATACATAACTCTATGTACCGGTCATCTAAATCCTGCCAACCATGCTCCAATACACCAATCAACAGCCCCTCACATCTACGATGAATGTCCTCCACCAGAGCAGCCATATCCTCGCTTTGCGTCGTCCTTGATCCACTAGCACCTGTAGCTCCTGTCGTTGTAGGTCGTCCCATATATCCGGCCGGTTTTACCGGAGCTATATCTGCATTTCACAAAACATCATGATTAGCATCATGTATACTAGTCACAAAACTCTAAAATAAACATAAAAGATTAGTTGCTTGTCACTTACCATCGGGCCCCCACACTCGACCAAGCGGAAGCGGCAAGTCCGGATCTCCCCAATAACTCATCCCACTATAGGGATAGTCGTTTATATATAATGGCATTTGATCCCAATGAGCAAAGAACTCTGGTCGGAACACCCGTCCGACCGCCCCTCCCCCTCCTCTACACAGTAGTCGTCCCCACCGACGCATCCGGGGCTCTCTCGGACCTCCATCAGGCAACTGTACACGAGATCGTAAGGTCGGGATCTTCTTAAAGAAGAAAGAGCACAACATCGTCCCATAGGCGCAATCATGATTCACTTGCCGCTTGCATAGCAACAGCCATCGTTTCACCGACACCAACATCATCTGGGCCCACCCATAGTAGGTCCCACTCAGCACACTCTCCACGATCATCATCTGCCCTCCAGTGATGTGATGGAACGCCTGGCTACCCAAGACCCGCAACACTACTGCGGCCACTGCCCAGGTCTCCAACCTCTCTATATCACCAATGGATATTCGAGTCCCTTTAACTCAGACACCTGGGCGAAAATGTCGCTCAACAAACTCCATAATGTTACACCCACGTGGTAACACTGGCTGCGTATTTCCCACCATCCCTAATGGTGGGAGACCAGTCAAGAAATACAAATCCTGGACCGTTAGCTCGATCCTGTGCCCCTGCACTACAAACGGCTCCTGATCTGGATCCCAGTAACTGATAATACGGGCCAACAAGGGCTCTCCAGCCCTCATCAAAGGGTTCTCCAAAAATTTCAGCACCCCATACCTAGCCAGTGCACGATGGACACCCTGATCCGCCTAGATCTCCGTCCGTAATGTACCTAAGTCTCTCTCTCTCCACTTGATCCGTATATATGCCATATCTGCACAAAAACATCATTTTTGTCAGCCTCCAGACCAACAAACTGCATTAAAACAGCATCTCAGCCCATAATAGCACTGAACTCCCCACATCTAACAGGTCACACTTTTTGGGCAAAACCTGGGCTAGGTCACACTTTTCAGGCCAAAACCTGCGTCCCAGGTCGCAGCTTTTGCCCCAAAAAGTGTGACCCGAACGTAATGATGAAGTAGGGACAGTTACCAAGAATTAAAGCCCTAATCTGCAATTTGAATCCATCAAAAACAAAGCTTAGGATTAGGCCTTTTACCTGCAACTGATGGATCACAATTCCAATGGTCGGTTTGTCCGCCACGATCACCGCAAGATTTAGGGCCTTCTCTCCTCTCCACATTCACCACAGCTACACAAGCAAATCAATGATTTTGGAGGGAAAACACCCTATTAGAAGAAAACCCCTATTTTTTCTTTCGCCCGCTGCGACCAAACTGTAGCCCCGTTTGACACACCATCCACACCATTGGAAAGCTCTCACCGAGCACTCAAATGGGTATTTGTCAATTTTTTATGCTTTGATACTTAACCAGGACCCATTTTGCCCACGAAGGGTCTATTCACCTCTTCTCAAAATCAAATTTCTTCACTTACGATACTTGTACTCGGGGCACCACTTTGCCTCCTTACTCGTCTTCGTTCGTGTTGATTTTCGTCATGAGTCACCCTATTGTACTCATGCTTTTATGGTCCCCCATTGGATCCGTACTATGAGGCAGCACCAGCGAGTCACCCTTGCTTAGAGCATCTGAGTCGAGTCACCATCACACTCATGGAGTCTATCCCGAGTCCTTTTGTACCCCGCCATAGTCCTCCATCCTTTCCTGCTTGGTCCCTCTCTTGTCTCACACATTATGGCGATTTGTACCCTTGTCCATCATCCATCATGATATTTTGTCAGTCACTGCCAAGCCATTCATACACTTTATGCTCTAACAAGGGAAGTCATCCAACCGCTCCTCCGTTCCTCTCATTCCATCATCTTCATCAATATCTACTTGACCGTCGCTCTACTATTTTCCCTCGTGCCTTAGTTGGGGTTCCTTTATTGCCTCACCTATGGCAGACCTACTTTTGTCGACATCAGCTCATTTATTCCAGAAGACAGGTCTAGGGGGTAGTGTACCATTGGTTCGAGCTCTTCCCAGCATGATCGTGATCTATACACTTGATGGTCGAGTGACGCACCAGTAGTTATTGGTGATTCCCGGGCAGGTGTGAGATGTCTCAACCCTCATGAGAGGGTGGCCCTACAGGTAGCTCCCCACATGCCCGGATGAATTCATTTCCGCCCTTGATGCAGCTCCTCCCATTTGATGATATCAGCCTCCACCGCTTGCGGCGCCTCTTCGATTTGCACATATCCGTCAGAGTTTTCGAGCACTTCCCCGTGTGTAGGGGGCATTTGGGTGTACTTGTATCTCATGAACTACCATATTATTGTATAAGTACTGACGATTATTCCAAGTATCACATGTATGTGGGATTCATCATGTTATTTATCTGGCTCATGTTTAGGCCAGCACATGCTTCATTATTGCGTTCCGTGGTTTTCCGGGCGCCTTATTCTTTGTACTTTGTCTCGGGGGGCATAGGTATGCCTCCCCCGCCACCTTTAGCATAGGTACCACTTCATACACTAGAGACTTGTTGCACTTGTAAGTCTCATCTCCTTAGGTTCTAGTCCTTTTTTACATCAGACAACATTACACTTCTCTCTCTCACTTCCCTTTTGATATCTAGTGATTGAGTTCTTACACCGTACTTCGGTCATACGATTTTCTCCTAACACTCGTATGTTGGGGGGCAATCTGTTACACCATTTTTTTGGTTATCTAACCTATTATTATAGATGAACCCAAGTACACCATGTAAGACCAATTTTACTCTAAGTAAAATTGCTTTCACCATACAAAATAACTTATTTGGTCATATTTAACCCAAAACAAAGAAATTAATTAAATAAATCCTTATTTATTTAATTATTTCCTAAGAACAAGTTATTTAAATCGTTATTTAAATAATATTCTTAGTTAAATTTGACTAAATCATCCATAAATAATTAAATAAATCATTATTTATTTAATTATATTCCCATCATTCCCCTAAAATGATAAATAAATCATTTATTTATTTATTATTTATAAATAAAGGAATTGACCCGAGTCAAGAATCCTTTTCCCTCCAATAAATATAATAAAATATTCCTAAAAGGTGCTTCTAGAATTCGATTAATAATATTTTAGTCATGCACCGAGTTCTAGACTACCCCAATATTTTGTTATAAATAGGGGGTTTTCCCCATTCATTAGTCACCTCCATTGCATTAGATCACTCTGGATCTACTCTTGGTCACCATTTTCCATTTTGCTTTGTGAACTCCCATTGAGTTCTATGTTTGTTTTTATACACCACTAAGAGAGAGGAATGTTAGATCTGAAACACTGAGGACTTTCAAGAACCCATCCCACTGAGGAGAACCGGAAAACACCTTTCTTGTTTTCCTCTCAGGTGCCCCATTCTTTAATATAATATAAAATTATTTTATTATTTCTTGTCTTGTCCATTGAATGCATGGAGCCATATCATATTTTATCTGCTTAATATCTTTTATGCTTAGATCTGAATTTGTGCAGCAAACTTAAAGATATTTTGTAGCCATAATCGATGTTAGGGCTATTTGTTATGCGTAGCTAAAGTGATCTTTTACAATGAAATATTCATACTAACAAACCTATTGGAGGTTTGGCATCCATATCCCTATTCCCCCTTCCAACGTACTTATAGTATCTCTCCCTCAGCTCCTTCCCCCAGTACTGGAGGTTTAAATCTCCATCTCAGATTTTTGAAACTCCATCAATCCTTTATCTACCATTAAGGCTTTGATCCACAGAGGGATCTCCTTCAACAAATATCCTCGCAATATTGATCTGAATATGTTTTTTTCTTTCGAGAAATACTGGTAACACTCAGCTGCGAACTCTACTATGTATCCTTCCAAGGTAGATTGCACCCAGAAATCTGCAGCTCGGGCCAAATCGGTATCTAACTGATGGAGTGTTACCATATCTACGTGCAACCACTTGCGACAGACCTTACGCAAGCTTCCTTGGACTGTTTTGGTTTTTAGTCTCCGCAACAAATTGTAGAGTTCCTCTGGAAACTTTCCCTAAAAGATCTCGTAGATATCACTGGCAGACTCAAAGAATAGAAATTGATCCTTAACTTTTTTCTCCCTCTGTTGTCTCAACTCAGCTTGTTGTGCTATGAACTTATCTAAGTGGTTATCCAACCAAATTTGTATTTCTCTCTCAAAGATCTGTGATACCATGATCTAGTTCCCAAATGAACTTTTGGGTCACGGAAATGGAACCATTCATTGACAAGGAAGAAGGTCTCTTGGGAAAGACCCAGGTTAAAGATAGAGGCCAACAAGGTTTCCGCAGTAGTCTAGCACAACGCCGACATTTTCACTTTACTCCGAAGAGAAGAGAGTCTCACCCGAGCCGTGTCGTTACCTTAGTAAGATTAGGATCAGATCAAGTATCGATCAAGCATAACTTATAGAATAAAACAGACAGAATTGAGTGCTCCGAACAAGTGTAAATAATTTGCAAAAGATACTACTCATGAACATATTCAGGATGAAAAAACAAAATTTAAAGTGACAAATACATTCATCTTAACTAGAGACACATTACAGAACTCAGGACATCAAACCTAGATCATAGTATATTGCATTAACAATAGGGGACAATTACATTGCTCCTCAGAGTGATCCTGGCAGCACTGATTATAATATTATCACATAAAGAACATAATGAATAGAGCTATCATGTGGGTCTCTCCCTCTTTTTTCCATTGTTCCCACCTCTTGTCTACGTTGGCCAACTGCCTATTTGTTCCTTTGCCAACGCGACTGTCAGTTTTCCCTTCGTTTTTTCTTTGATGTTTGTTGCATCTCCCTAATCACTGGGAGTTCCAATGTTTGTTCTTGTCACTCCCTTCTGCCATATGTTCTTGTTTCTGCAACAACCGCGCCACCTTCTCTTAAGCTCTTTGCAACCGTGACAAATCTCTGTCTACCATAGTTGCGCTCTGCCATCTGTTACCTGCGACTCAAAACTGTTTCATTTCAAAACAAGGGCCCCAACAATATGCTAATGTTAAAACAAGGGTTTAAAATATACATGCAGAAATGTTAATATGTGCGGGAAAAATACACTAAGTTTTGATGTTTAAACAAAATGTCGAGGAGGATTTAGCGCTAGAGCCCAATGTTTTTTTTTTAATTTTTAGACTTAGGATAAGCGGATTTTTGGGATTTTTAAATGAAAAGGGAAGTTAATAAAAGGATTTCCATTTTTCCAAAGGAAAATGTGTTTTAAACTAGGGAAAGGGTATTTATATAGGGAAAAATGAGTGATGTAATGGGGGAAAAGTAAAATGAAGGGGAAGGGGTATTTTTACAAGGAAAATGAGTTTGAGAATGAAGTTAGTAAGTATGAATTGATCAATTTCTGCTATCCATGCTTTGTAAAAACTTATTTTCCTTACCCATCACCTACCCTGACATTTTTTCTTCATTTCCTTGGGTGCATTTGAGCTTGCAAACCCTTATCATTTTTCTTTTAACAAAAAACTATCTAATTCTAACCTTATTACTTCCAAGGGCTCAGATTAAACTGTTGAGCTCCTTATTATTCTCTACCTAACTACTGATCTGCCAAGATTAAACAGTTTGGATAGATCTTTATTCTCTATCTATCAGCATCAAATTTAAAGCATGAAAGGTCAAGATTAAGTAGTTTGACCTTCATGGATTGTTTCATTTTTTAGAAGCTGCACATAATCTTATTTTGCAAAGTAAAGCAAAAAGTAGTGGCATTTGAATTTGCATCACTTTCATGATCTATTTTTATCTCTTTTTTGTTGGGGTTCATTTCTTACATTATTTTTGATCTTTTTCTTTCAATCCTTTGATTTTTTTTTAGGACTTTTACCCTCTTTACATTTTTAATTTTTAATATTGGAAAACAATTTTGCAGAAATAAAATTATGTACATATTAAAAGACTAATAAAATTCAATTCAAAATTATGAATCCTATTATTATAAGATCCTAACAGTGGCTCCACATGGGGATGGAATTTCCTGGTGAAATGTCAAGAAATTTAATACCATTAGCCTTTGACCTTTGACTGTGCTTGTCTTGAACTGTTCTCTAAGCTCTGCTTTATTCATACTTATGATATTTTGTCTTTCAAAGCTTAGGGCCTTCTCTTCGAGCTTCAAATTTGGAAGGAAAACATCAATCTGATCTAAACTCTGCAATGTTATGTACAATGTGTAAAGTAAACAAAGTGAGTTAATGTTAATAAGGGGACTAGTAATGCTTCATTATTCTACCATTGATAGGTCCACCTGGCAGATATGATCCATCCAACTCCTTAAAAAAGAAAGCGTCGTTACCTTTGTAACCATAAATGACATAGGGACCTTTCCATAGGAAATCAAAATTACCATGTTTACCTTTCTCTTCTCTCCTGGAATCCCACTTAAAAACTTTGTCACCTATGTAAAAATTATCTTCCTTTGTCTTCTTTTCAAATATATTTTTAATATTATCTTGGACAACTTGTGACTTGACATAGAGTCCTTCCCTCGTCTGCTGCAAGTGTATGGTATCATTTATCCTTCTCTGGATATCATTGGTTTCTACCTACAGTTCTTGGATCATCTTCATCATGGGTACTCTTAAAGAATATGGAAAAATAACATCCATCCCATATAAAAGATGATAAGGGGATGTACCAATGGAAGTCTTTGTGGTGAGTTTGTCTGCCCATAAGGTATTAACTAACCTTATGTTCCAGGTCTTTTTATTGCCTTCTAGTAGTTTTTTTATGATATTAACAAGGCTTTTATTTGAGGATTCAACAAGACCATTACCTTGAGGGCAATAGGCTGTGGAATTTCCAAGGCTAATGTGTTATTTGCTACAAAAGTAAATCATTTTCTTAGAATTGAAAGCAGTTTCATTATAAGTAATGAGTTTTTCGGGGCATCCAAATCTAGACAATATATTTTTCTCTAGAAATGAGATTATGATAGAATCAGTGGTTTTCCTAAAAGGAATGGCTTCTATCCACTTGGTGAAATAGTCTGTGGCTGTCAAAATCCATTTGTGTTGGGTTGAGGAGGGTGGGTGTATTTCACCAATGAAGTATAAACCCCATTGCTGAAATGGAATTTCTGTGGAGATGGGCTTAAGGGGTAAAGGTAGTTGTTTTTTCTTCCCTTCAAAGATCTGGCATTTATGACAGGAGGTCACATACTTTCTTACATCTGCAAAAAGTGTAGGCCATTAAAAACCAACCCTTAAGATTTTATCTGTTGTTGACTTCCAGTAAATGTGTCCTCCACAGTCACCTGCATGAAATTCTTCCATAACTTTATCAGCTTCATCTTTAAGTAAAAAATTCAATAAAATGCCACCATGATCTTTCCAAAATAGAGCATTATCTATGATAAAAAATTTCATTTTTTTAACTTTAATAATCTGGCTTTAGTTCTTGACAATCTAGGAGGAGCTTGTACGTTTAGTAATACAAATATGATATCTGCATACCATGGTGAATCTAAGAAAGCTTCACTGATCTGTGGAGTTGCCATCTCATCCTGATCATCTAATTGGGTAATAAAATTTATATCTACGGCCTGACAGTTTGATTCAGCCATGAGTTTGGCTAAACCTTGACCTTTCATGAGTTTGAAGGGCTTAATTTCCATGTCATATTCTAGAATGGTGGCAATCCATTTTCCTCTCTTACCATCAAGCCCATTTTGAGTTAGAATGTCCTTTACTATTGAATTTGGGACATATGCAATGATGTGTGAATATAATATGTACACTCTAAAGTCTTTGATAGCCTTCACTAAAGCCAGTGCTTGTTTTTCCATTATTTTATACTTTAGTGTGGCATCTCTAAGTGATTTGCTGAAAAAAGAAATGGGTTTTTCATAACCCTGGTCATTCTTCTGCAGTAAAACTACAGGAATAATATGCTCTGAAGAAAAAGAAAAAGAAAAATAATTCTTTTTTGAAATCAGGACTTATTAGGACTGGTGTTTTTGTAAGGGCTTGTTTGATTGATTCAAAGGATTGTTTGGCCTCTACTGTCCATTTAAGTGTCGAGTATTTCTGTAACATGTTATTTAGTTCTCTAATTATTTATGTTAAATTTGAAATGAATCTTTTGAGAAAATTAATCTTACCTAAGAAAGCCTACATTTCCTTAATATTTCTAGGATGACTTATATTCAAAATGGCCTCTATTCTAACTGGTTCTATCCTAATTCTTTCTTTTGATATTATATTTCCTAATAGTTTACCTTCTTCAAGTCCAAAGAGAGTCTTTTTAGGATTCAAAGAAATACCAAATTTTCTGCATTTAATAAACACTTGTCTCAGATGATCTAAATGTTCATTTTCAATTTTTGAAAATACAGTTATATCATCTAGATAAATTACAAGAAAATCATGAATTTCTTTGGCAAAAGCTATATCCATAGCTCTCTAGAAAGTACCTACTGCATTCATTAATCCAAAAGGAATTTTCAAATACATGAAAATACCCCAAAGAGTAGTAAATGTTGTCTTTGGTTGGTCTTCTGGCTCAACTAAGATCTAGTTATACCCAGAGAAACCATCAAGTAATGAAATCCTGGATGAACCAACCACCCTCTCTAAAATATGATCCATCTTGGGGAGAGAGTAGTTATCTTTTAGGGACACCTTGTTTAAGTTCCGGAAATCAACACAAAGTCTAATTTCCATGTTTTCTTCCTAGTGGGAACTAATTTTGCAACCCAATTAGAATATCTGATAGGTGCAATGATCTATGCTTCATTCATTCTCTTTACCTCTTTTTCAATTAAAGGCATTAAAATTGGATTGATTCTTCTAAGCTTCTGTTTGAATGGTTTCTCACTGGATTGATTCTTCTAAGCTTCTGTTTGAATGGTTTCTGATCTTCTTTGATAGGTATTTTGTGTTGTATTATGCTAGTGTCATAAGATTTTAGGTCTTCGTACCTCCATGAAAATACATCCTGAAATTCCTTAAACAGAGCTATGTATTTCAGTTTTTCTTCTTGAGGTAAGGCTTTGGAAATTTTGATGAGCTTAGGCCTTTGTTCTGTTCCTATATTGCATTCTTCTATGTATGATCTTAATGGTTCCATCTTTGGTTTTCTTGCAACATCATTTGAATCAAAAATATCTTCTAATGGGGCTAAACCCTTAGGTAAAAAGTTATTCTTAAGGTTTAAAATGTCAGAATCATCATATGCTAATTCTTCTATTTCTACTTTTTCTAAATTGTCTATTTCTACTTGAGTGAATTTAGTGGGTTCAATGAAATATAAATTATTTACATCTATCTCACTGTATATTTTATCATCTACTGTACAATCTATATCTATGTTACAATTCTGGAATTCTCCCTCATCATTCATAAAGTGATAGATTTGAGTATCCTGTGTGAAAAGTTTCCAATATTTTAAGTTGTCTGGTATAGTAGGCCTATGTCTTACCTCTTTTATATATTGGTGATTTGGTTGAAAAGGCAGATTGTAGGTACTAGCAAAAGTTGCTAAATTGTGTGCATATATGTTATGTTTTCTAGGAATTACAACAAAGTCATGTTCAAGCAATTCTTTGATTGGATCTAAAACTGTTTCTCTGTATTGACTTAATCTAGTGGTATACACAAAATGTTCTCCTCTAATTTGTTTTACAATTAAGTCAAAGTCTCCCATGATAGAAACTCTTTTTCCTCCTAAATTTCTAACAATATGTAGTCCTAAGATTAAAGCTTCATACTCTGCCATGTTTTTTGTACATTTGATGTTTAATATAAAGGCATGACCTTCTGAATGATTGTTTTCCAAGTTATGAATCCAAACTCCTACTCCTGCTCCTAATTTGTTCACTGAGCCATCAAAGTCTAAGTGCCACATTGATTCATGAATTATGTTGTCACTGTCTGGTTCTTTATGTTTCTATTTTAAAGCTATGTTGTTCTCTATTCCACAATCAGAATTACATAAAATGAAAGATTCCATTTCAGTAGGTACAAAATAAATGGGATAGTTTCGAGGTATTTCTACACTACTGGCCATTTACTTCATTAGAGTCTCTCTATAAAGTTTCTTGGGTTGGACAAATAATGAAATTGTGGCATAAGACATGTCTAATTGTAGATATCCCTGAAACTTTTCTCCCCGTGAGCGATATAATAGCATTCCATACTTAGGAGGGATATCATCTACTACAATATCCATGACTATGCTTTTTCCTGGGTATTGAACTAAAGTGACACATAAATATTTTATTAAGCCAAGACATTTCACTTTACTGGAATCAAATGAGAAAATATCTTTATATGGTCTTGTGATATCTAGATTCAATGTTTCCATAATGGCTTTTGGCATTAAATTGTGGGATGCTCCTAAATCTAGCATAGCATTGTGCATGATTTGATCATGAACAATCAAGCTAATGTAAAAAGGAGGAACACCACCTTCTTGGTGTTTTTCATTTACATCAGGACCAAATATTAGTTCTAGTTGGTCATCATTCAAATTAACAAAATCTTCTCCTTCATTCATGTTCAATGGGTCAGTGATCTATGATTTGTATAACTCATGTTTTACCAATTCTATTAAAAGAATTGGTATTTTCAGTTTGGCAATTTCATTTTGGATGTTGAATTGAACTTTTGTTTTTCCTAACTAAATTATTTCTTCTTTAGTAACTGCAGTTTGAGTGTGTTTCTCTTCTTTACCTATAGTTGGTTTTTCTATTTGTGTTTCCACTATTTTGTTGTTTTTAATCTTTTTTTCAGGGACAATTTGAGTTGCAGTGGAAGTTTTGGCAGGTTTTGAAATTTCAGAAATTGTTTTTGCAGTAGCTATTTTAGGATCTGTTGATTTTGGATCATCAGCAGATGTTTTTGGATCAACTAAATTTTTAGCAGAAGGTGTAGTTTTAGCAGAGGTTGTTGTTTTAGCAGCAACAAATTTTTTAGAATCAACTGATGTTTGAACAACAGTATCTATAATGCCAACAATTTTAGGACTCGGTGCAATTTTTTGACTGGAAATTTTCTGATTAGGATTTGAATTTTTCTTATTTGAACTAAAGTTTTGCTGGGTTTTCCTAGGGAGAATTTAAAATTTTGGTTATAGGAGCTTCTACAGTTTTCATGGTCTGAGTTTGGGTATATTTCTTAGTAGGGTCTTCTACATTTATCTTACTCCTAAGGTTATATTGCTTGTGAACTTCATTAATGGAAAACTCATAACCTTGCTTATAATCAAAAGACTCTCCATATTCTAACTGTAATTGTTGTAATTCATATAATTCCTATTCTTCTTGTGTAATAAAAATAGTATTATCATCATTGATTCCCATTAGATTAATCTGTGTGTCTTCATCATCTTCATTTTGGTGAGATCCATCAGCATAGTTCTCTTGGAAAGGTGGTCTTATTGTTTGATCAAGTATTGATTATCTAGATTTACCAGTGTTGGTGTTTTTTCTAAAGTTGGGATTTCTTATTTTAGGGCTTTCTTGTTGATTATCCCACTGTGGTTTCCTTTCCATACTTTCTAATCTATCCATCGTTTTTTCCATGGCTTTTGCTAAACTATCTATTTTACTATCTGATGTAGATGTTTCCTCTTTTATTGTTACCCTTCTTTCATTTCTCATTCTTGCTCTCTTAGCTAACAAATTTTCTTCTACACTAACTGCAATGTTTTGCATATGTTCTAGTGTTTTTGGGTTCCTTTCCCTTAGTTGGTATGACATATCCATATTAAAACCATCAGGAAATTTGAGTAAAGCTAGATCTAGTGGGGGTTTAATGTTTTCTGGAATAAATTTATAGATATTGTTGAATCTAGTACAATATTTTTGAACTGACTCATTAGGTCCTCTTTTTATGTGTTTGTAAAGGATTCTTCTTTTTCTCCCATCTACTGATAAACAATATATGGAAGGCTTCTAAATCAACAATATGATTTGCAGGTACAACTTTAAACCATATTTTTACGTCTCCAACTAAAGTTTGGGCATACAGTCTCATTTGGACATCAGATTCATCAATTGCATGCAATTCAAAGTAATCAGTCATTTTGTTAATGTTTCGGGGAATTAACACCCTAGAGGTTGGTTGGGATTCAACCTCCACAGAGCAGGGGCGTACTACTTAACAGAGACTCACACGATCATGCACATTCATAAAAATGAAATAGAGCAGAATGAGAGGTTTACCCGTTGGTCCTACGTTTGAAGTAGATCCACGTGGAGTTCAAACTCCCTGCAACCGTCCTTCCTCCTTAACCTGAAATACAAGAAGAAACCAGCACAAAGAACAAGTTGTACAGCATATTTCTACTCTATATGTTAGTGTGATTCATATAAAACATTAAATAAATCATAATGAATGCTTGTATAAAAAATATTCTTCATACATTAAAGCATACACTAACACGTTTATTTTGGGAACAGCATGATACTTCTGTATTATAAATAGTACGTACAAAAGTAATCAAGAGGAGAGATCACCTGATCCTTCCAAGGCCTTCGCAGACCGTCGTCCGGATCCGTCCAGCCCTTGCCTCGCTAAGACTCCTTCCAAACTGGTGCACAAGAGATAACATATAAGGGGATGTGTATCTCAAGGAAACAAGGGTTTCCTACAATGAACTGGGAAAGTGCAGGAGGCACGGGGAATCAGACTTGGATAGGGAACCAACAGAGTATAATAATTCTCTCTCTCTCCTTAGGCCATACATATGAGGTCTTTTTATAGTCCTTCCAAGTAGTTTCAGCAGTTGGAAACAGTTGGCCACGGGCTGGGGTAGTTGAACTACCTGAGTAACCATCAACCCAGCGCGAAATTAGGGATTTTTATATATATTTTTAATCATTAAAATGGCATACGCGGAAAAGTCTAGCTGTACTCGCGTATACACGCGGAAAAACACGGGCATAGTCGCGTATGGAGGATTTTCCACTTTTTTTAAGTGAATTTGTCCAAGTCTGTAGGAATGGGTGCCCATAAAGCCATGAAGCAATCATGAATCATGTCAAGGTGAGAAATGATGCTATAACAGATGCCCCCTAATATATGAGGTCAGAAGGGGTACATGATGGCCGAAATGTATTATGCACATAGAAAGAACTTCGCAAGGACAAGGGAGGACTTCACCAGATTTCAGCCTGCCAAAAACCAATGAAAGAAACCAGAGAGTCAACTCATGCTGAGGCGGGCATACCCATGCTTAGTCAAAAATACATCATATGGAAAGTACTGAAATAGATCCAACATGTATACAAGTATAGCTGAACTGAAAGTACACAATGAATCATCTGAGCATGGCCCGGAAATACAAGTCTGAATCAATGTCTAAGTATCACATATAGAAAGCTGATCAAAGATGGTGCAACTGGATGTCTGATCAAATAAGTAACTGAATCTCCAAGTACCGGATCATAAGTGGTGGATCAAACGGTACAATCACGCAACTCGGGGACCAACATATAAGATGCTGCTGTGCTGAACTGCAACATATAAGGGTGGACGGCAACACTGGCAGAAACTGAAAGGACTGTCAACAGTGACCCGAGAAATGCTGATACAACCCGAGGTCTTCACCGATCACAACGGCACAATTCTACACAATGGGAATAAATGAGCTGAAGTCGACCATGTGAGAAATCGTTGGATTATCGGGCAATGATGTTTCCCGTTAACCAACGCGAGACAACCCACCGATAATGATAATGAGTGTCAAGGTGCCCCAGTACAATCTGACAAGTGTGAATGAATGAGTTGAAGTCGAACACTTGAAAGAATCTACCAATCAGGAGGCAATGATGAATCCCCACTGCCGATAGCGAAGAGTCTGCCACTGATGACTGCAAACCCTAAGGTACTGACAAAAAGACTCTAGATCTTGTTCCCAGAGCAATGAGTCGGAGTCGATGGGAAAAGATCTGCTGGAAGGAAGGCATTGAGGCATCCCACATCAGTCCAGCGCGAGTGTAACCCGCAGGCCAAGATTTGGAAGGAATCGGACGAAGGAGAGTGATGGAACCAAAACCGAAGTACGTTTCCGACGTGCACAAGATGAAGCTAGCGCACGGAAGAAACCCTCTGAACCAACCAATAATGAAAGTTGACACAGAGGCGAGAAATCCACCGATAGGGTCAAATGGAAATCCAGGTACTGCACGAATCCCAAGTGTGATAATGTGTGCTGACGTCGAACACAGGGGAAACCACTCAGTCAAAGACCCATGATGATGATCAAATGCCGAGCACGAGGTCACCTATCAATGATGGAAATAGGCCCAAGGTGCGGCTCTAGGCTTGCTCTCAGAGCAATGTGTCGTAGTCGATAAGAGACAAACCCGCCGGCAAGAAGTCAATGGGGACCTTCTCAAACCAGCACGAGCAGAAGGATCAAAACATCTGATGTGATAGGACATGATACTGACAAGACCGGGAAGGCCGAATTAATAATGAGTCAAGAGACACCGCAGAATGGCCGACTCAGGCTAGACTTCCCTTGAACAAAAGCACGACTCTGTGATGACCATGGCAGTAAAAAGTGACACTGTATAAGTCTGTCTTGCAGGAGGCAAAACAAACTCTCCATATGATTGGAAGAGGTAACCAACCGGGGGAGAACTGACAAGTGAAACATGGTAAAGGCCGAACCTAGGTCAAACTATAACCATCCCAAATGAAGGAAATATATATAAGTATATGTGCTTTGTTCAAGGGCGACAAACTGACTCTGTACTGCCATCAAAATAACGAAGATACATCCCGTTCCCGCTCTTTTTGTTATATTTGATTTTTTTGTCTTTTCATAATAAGCCTGAAAAAGAATAAAAGAATTCTATGGTACAATGGACAGAACGAGTATCAAGAAAGCAGATGCACTAGTTCCTGGGAAAGGAACAATCCTATGCTCAATGCAAGGTGGCGAAAACTGGTCAGTGATACTCAGAGGAACGTTCCATCCATGGGTACAAAGGTGTCAAGTCGTGATAGCTAAGTGCATGCAATGGTTAACTTGTACATAAAGTCAAGGTCAAAAGTTGGCTTAAACATCGAGTCCAAATGAAGCCGGCTAAAGGCCAGGATAAACAAGTAGCCAATATGCAATGCAGTAATACAACTTAACGACACCAGGGAGCCTCTAGGGTATAAGCCATAAAAATGATAAGTGATGAAGGAGAAGAATGAAGCTTCAACACAGAAGACATGGCGGGACTAAAGAGGACTCCCGAGCCTACATAAAAAGCAGCATGGGCAACAAGTGATAGCGAGGAACTAACTAGGAAGCCCATGTAAAGGAAGGATCTACCATCAAGTCATGATTAAAAATCGGCGAGTGAAATGGGTGTAATACTCATGACCTGATGGGATCGACCCTAAGGCAAGTGATCAGTATGGAGGCTAGAATGCAAGATGCAACGGAAAGTGATTCCCTAACCTATATGCCGGTGAAGATCATATACCTGCCGTGAAGAGTCTGAAATCATGGATCAAAAACCGGGAAAAATCTCAAAATCGTCAAAATGTACCTGAAAATATACCAAACCGGGCACTTCCAAGAAATCGAGTTATACAGCATAAGACAGATCGAAAAAAATAAGCATAAAGAAATTTTTGCAAAAATTTTCAATTTTTAGCCATAAATACACAAATTACCTCTCAATTGGTTCATTATTGCATAACTGATTTGGAAAAAGAGCTCTGGAGCTAAAAACTTGTTTCGTCAAATCAGGAACAACCGACCGTCGGAATTCAGCGAAACTTCAGGTAGGCTCCTTATTCATCCTGTTTATTCATTTTGTCCGTTTGAAATTTAAAATTAAGTGAATTTTTGCCTAGAAACCCTTCTTAAAAAATGCGTATCTGCGCATACGCGGGTTCAATGAAGTGAAGTCGCGTATACACGCGACTGTACACAGGAAAAGTCGCGTATGCGCAAGTCCGTAACTCAAAAAGAAGTTTCTAATGCAAATTTTTATGAAATTTTTCAGGATGACTATCTCATGGAGGGAACGTGAGCATAGCGCAATAGACCAAGAGGTCATGCAGGATCGCGCAGCACAAAATGTCCTCCAAAACTGTGGATTGTTCAAATTTTTCAAAATGCCCAATATGAAAAGTAATGTGAGATTGCTTGAAATGCTCGTAAATTACTGGGAACCAGATCAGGATTGCTTCATCATTGATCAGATGCCACTACGCATAGAAGTGGAAGATATATACTTCATCACTGGACTCTCCAGGAGGGGAGACCCAGTGGACTTGCACGGAAAGCCCCTGGGAGGGTTGACCGTGGAAGACTATGTCCAAATCTATTGCGTAGATAATTCCAAGAAAGTTGGCACACATATTGCTATCAGAGATATCAGGGATTTGCACATAAAGATCCTCCTATTCACCATCGGCAGAGTGGCAGGATCTGCCTCACTACACCAGGCGTCCAGGACGCACATGAGCATAGCTGTAGAGTGCTTAATTCATGTGTATGATTGGTGCACAGCCCTGCTACAGAACATGAAACAACAACTGACCTCCATTTGCCAAACAAAAACAAAACACTTTGGCTATGGAACCATTTTGACCACATTCTTCTTCGAGAGAGTTCCAGCTTTGAGACCCAAAGTCATCTCAACTATCAGCAGCCCTCGGGACCCAAGAATCGCCCGTTGGGCAGACATGATGAAGAGACTGGGGGGCAGCGAGGTACCCCGAACTACCTGGGATGATGAGTTCTTCTTATGGTGGAGAGAACAGATCATCGCAGTAGATGACTATCCCTATGCCGGGATGGATTTCTGAGGAGATCCAGATCTAGTACTTCCACCCGGTGCAGCATGGGGAGCAGTCGGTAAGTTTTTTCAAAAATTTTAACTTATATGATTTTTTTTTGGATTTTCAAATATGTATGAAAATGAAAAACAAACATGTTTTTGGATTGGATTCATAATGACTGACAAATGAAAATGATCATGTTTCAGATGTTGGACCAGTTCGTCCTGAGGGCCTAGCACGTCACAAACGCCGCAGAGGTGAGGCAGAGACAGCGGATTCTGACAGGACACTCCAGGCCGTGCAGAGAAACTTGGAGGGACTGACCCGCCAAATCCCTCTGGCTGCCGTGGAGGACTTGCCAGAAGCCGTCCAGAGACGGGTTGTAGGAGTACCCCGGGACTCGGTTAGACTATTCCGCCGTGTGGCCACTGTAGTGATGTTCTATAGGAACACGACTTTTGGGCAGGGTCCTCAGGAGTAGACAGATTTTATATATTAGATGACTGTATATTCTTTTTTTGAGACTGAACATGATGGGGCATAAGCCCAAGTTTTGTACGGCATTTATGGATCCAAATTTTGTAAATTTTTTTGACATACCGATGATATATATACAGCGATATTTGATGTGATGTGATAAATGTATCAAATGTATGATGTTTTTGATGATTAGATTTTATTGTATTGAATGATTAATATGCCAATCTAAAGCTTGATTAGCTAATGAGTCAGCAAACCAATTGTCAGCTCGAGGAATATGAATGAATGTTAAAAATTGGAATGACCTTTGTAACAAACGTACCCTCAAGAACAATCGTAATAAAAATGGATCTCGTACCCGATAAGTGTTGTTCAACTGCGACACCACCAGCTGGGAGTCCAAGAAAACTACCAACGAATCAACACCCAAGGATATTGCCTCCGAGAGTAGATAAACAACTGCAGTGTATTCTGCTATATTATTGGAAGCAGGACCAATGCAGACCCCTCTTGATACTAACAGCTGATCGGAAGGATAATGAAGCACCCAAGCCGCGGAAGCTAAGTTCCGGGTGTGTCTACTAGCACCATCGGCGAAACCAAAATGACTCATGACATCAACACAACCTGCCAAAGTAGATCAAAAACATCACCATCTCATCAAAAATCGAAAATCAAACAGATATGTACAAGACAAAAACTACTATATACAAAGCAAAATGCCGGGCCAAAGCCTAGGCATAATACTTCTTCAGATAGAGCCCATTTCGGGGCTCCGACAACTCATTTCCTTCAAAGTCAACCAAGGCATACGCTCCTTTCTTAAGGACCTTTTTGACGATATAGGGGCCATACCACATCGACCTAAACTTTCCTGCCCCCAAGGCATCTTTTTCTTGGGCATAGACCAAAACAAGGTCACCTTCGGAAAAGACCCTAGGCTTAACTGCCTTATCGTACTGGACTTTGACTCGGTTTTTATGCGCTTCGTTCAACGTGGCGGCATCTCGACGCTGCTCATCAAGATGTTCCAGATGAAGAAGCCGCTCCGCCAGACTAGAAGTGTCAGGAAGAAGCTCAACAACTAATTTAAGGGAAGGAATCTCGCATTCAATGGGAAATACGGATTCCACCCCGTGGACTAACTAAAACGGAGTAAAGCCAGTTGCAGTTTTAACTGACGTCCTGTACGCCCAGAGTGCAGGATATAGCATAATGTGCCAGTTGGATCTATGTTTATCAATTGTCCGTTGAAGAATTGTCTTCAAGGATTTGTTAACGGCTTCCACTTGCCCATTGGCCTGAGGATAATATGGAGATGAATGCTCCTGCCGGAAACCTAATTTAAGAGCCAACTCAGCCATCATACTGTTCTGAAAGTGACTGCCATGGTCAGTGACAATCTCTCTAGGTATACCGAAATGAGCGATGACTTGGTTGAAGAAGAAAAGAGCTGCAGTCTCACCATCGTTCCCAAAAGTAGGCATAGCTTCGACCCACTTCGTAAAGTAGTCTACTGCTACGATAATGTACTTGTGACCTTTTGCCGAAGGCGGGTTACAAGTAGTATAATCCATACCCACTTTGTAAAGGGTCCGACAGTAACGACTGGAAAAAGCGGAGCTGGATGAGCGCGCATTTTTCGAGTATACACTTGACAAGGATGACACTTCTTGACCGATTCAATACAATCTTTGAAAATCGAGGGCCAGAAGTAGCCAGCACGCAAAATATTTTGGGCTGTAGCAAGCCCTGATAAATGACCCCCACAAGCTCCATCGTGAGAATCATTAAGCACAGCCTCAGCTTCTTCGAAAGTTAAGCAACGTCTTAGGATTGAATCAACCCTCGGATTCGCACAAAGCATCACCAATAATCGTATAACTTTAGCCAAGGACGCACTACGTACGCTCATCTTTCGAAAAAGAAGAGGGAACTTTCACACCTGGAGATACACAATGATATCCCCATACCAAGGATCTCTTGGAGAGATTAGAAACAAGTGTTCGGTCCTAGCGACCTATCATGCATCATCTCCTCTCCACAAGGCAATTCCTAGATCAATTCCGCAAAGACTAATGACTTCTTGGATTTGGCAGACATGAACTCGAGATCAAATTCTTGTAAAATTACAATCCATATATTATATTTGCCCCCAATCACTCGCCTGCTGAGGACAAACTGAAATGGATTGGCAGCTGCCAAGACATAAGTTTTGCGAAGAATAATATAATGTCGGAGTCGCTGCACAGCATGAACTGCTGCTAAGGCTAATTTTTCTATCGGGGTGTATCGTAGTTCAGGTCCTACCAGTCCTCGACTAAGGTAGTAAATAACATGCTCAGCCAGAGCATCATCCTCCTGAACCAGAACCATACCAATGGTAGATTCCGCTGTAGCCAGATACAAAAGAAAATCTCTGCTATAATCGGGTGGACTCAGTAAAGGAGCAGAGGTCAATGCCTTTTTCAAGGCATCGAATGAGCATTGAGCGTAGTCGTCCCAAAGAAAAGGAACTCCTTTCTTCAACAGTCTCATATATCCCTTCGTGATCTCAGCATAGTTAACGATAAACCTCCGAAGAAAGTTAGACTTCCCTTGGAGACTTTGAAGCTGACGAATTGAAGACGGGGGAGGCAACTGAAGTATTGCCTCAACCTTGAAGGGATCTACCCTTATCCCTTCCCTAGACACAATAAATCCCAACAGCCGACCGGATGTCACCGCGAAAACGCACTTGTTCGGATTCAAACGAATTTTATAAAAACGACATCTTTCAAATATTTGTCGAAGGTGACCAGGATGATCCATCCTCTTTCGAGAATGAGCAACTAGATCATCTAAGTATGCCTCGATGATTTTCTTGATGTCGTGGAAGGCGTAAGACATGGCCCGCTGAAAAGTAGCTCCAGCATTTTTAAGACCAAAAGGCATTTTCTTATATGCAAACGTACCCCAGGGACAAATAAATGCTGTCTTATGTTGATCTTCTGGACGGATAGTAATTTGATTATAACCAGAAAAACCGTCCATGAAGGAGAAAATCTCGTTACCGGCACACTCATCAATAATCTGATCAATGAAAGGTGTGGGGTAATTATCTTTAGGACACGCCTTATTCAGGTCTCTGAAATCGATGCATACTCGAATTGTTCCTTGCTTTTTATCAACAGGAACTGGGTTTGAAACCCATTCAGTCAGAGGAACTGGGAAAATGAATCCCGCCTTAAGCAGCTTTTCAACTTCAGCTTTGATAGCTGCTGCCTTCCTAGGATTAACCGGACGAAGTTTTTGCCTGACCGACTTAGCGTTTTCATACGTCTTGATCTCATGCTGGACGATAGATGGGTCTATGCCAGGCATTTCCTCATAAGACCAAGCAAAAACATCCCTATACTCTTTGAAGAGCTCGGTATAGATTTGAACTTCTTCACGGGAACATTCAGCTCCAATGAAAACGTTCTCGATAATGTTGGGATTCCCGGAGATGTTCACCGGGATAGTCGGAGAGATCACAGCCATGTTCCCTTCAGCATAAACCTGTGCTGGTGCTAAGGGGCTCAAGACTGGGTGAACAGGTCCAGGAGACTGAGGACTTGGAAAACTAGCTTCGACTTCGCTCAAGTCAGGTAGGAAGTAAGACCGATGATGCAAGTCATCCCACGGTCTCTCTATACCTGTCATTGCTTCCAGGATAGCCTCTTCAGATGGAAGAGTGGTATCTAGACAATCCTGGGCAGAAGAAGAAGTAAGCGTCCAAGCCGGAGCCACATCACCATCCAACTCTTCCGGCGAAAGAGGAGCTGGATCAGACTCTGCAGTGTCAACAACAGACTTATATGCAATCTCAGCTGCAGAAAACGGGAATGCCATTCCACCCACTTGCCCTTCTTCCAATGTGGCAGTTGGAGAAGGTAAGGTCCAAGGGTCCGAAAAATAATGAGTTCGAAAGAACTCTCTTCGAAGGGGAGCCTTGGAGGATGAAATAACATTAATAGACACCTTAGGAGGAGGAAGATCAAAAGAACCCATCAGGGAAGAATACATTCCAACTCCCAGATTCTCGACAGGCGCCTTGGTATTATCCAACTTAGGCACAGATGAGTCAGAAGGCGCATCCAGGTCTACAGGAGGACAGTCCAGTTGATCCACTGTGACTATCCTCCCTTCGTGGGGGAAACATACAATTCGAAATAATGAGGATGCAATGGCATCCATCTCATATATCCAGTTCCTCCCCAACAGAAGGTTGTAGTCCAAGGCCGCATCTACTACCTCAACTTCTATGTTAACGGTTTTGCCCCCAACACAGATGGGCAAAGCCGGGACAATACCATGGGGTCTGTGAGAATGACCATCGAATGCAGTAAGAATAGTGCTAGACGGAGCAGCTTTTGGAGATCCAAGTGTCTTCCAGCATGCGAAAGACATCACGCAAGTAGAAGCACCCTCATCAACAACCATGCGAAAGATGTTAGTCTTCCGGTACGATGATTTAATATGAAAGGCCATATGATGAGGAAGTCTCTTCTTAAAATTCTTCATGTCAAAGGTAATCAGAAGAGAATTTTTTGGATCAATAGCCCCAATGGCAGTGAGCAAAGCACTGCGCTGAGCCGGACAAGACTGGAGTACCTCTAAGGCAGACATAGCACAAGGACTCTGCGCCAGATCTTCTACAATCGAGTAGTTCTGGGCAGCCCTCATGTTCGGATTAATCGTTGACCGTTTAGAGGATGCCTTCGGTATCCGAGGCATAGACTCGACAGTTGGCTTCGTGATATGAAGCGGCTCAGTAGCATCAGGAACTTCCTTAGCTTTCGAAGATTCCTCTCCGCCATAATCACTGGATCTCGTAGCGACATCCACGTGAGCACTCATCATAAAGATATTCGATGGAATTTCCCCTTCCTGAGGACCTCCAGAGGAAGCCCCAGGATTTTGATTCGCGCCAGCAATTAATTGCTGCCCTTGGAGAAAAGGGTTTGTTAGCACAGCCTGGGAACTAGAAGAACCCTGCTGAGATAACAGGCGCTGAGCATCCTGAATTTTCGGGCAAAGATGCGTGAGATGGTCTCCAGCACAAAGCTTGCACGGAAACTTAACTTTCTTTTTCTCCTTTTGCCCTTCACCAACACGCTCGTTGGTCTTATTTGCATTGCCCTTCCCATTCTTGCCCTTCTTATTGTTATTACGTCCCTTCTTCTTCCCATCGGACTGTTGATTTCCTTTGGGTTCAGAGGATTGGACAGCATTAATGGACAAAGACTGGGAAGGTGAAGAATCAGCAGGCACAGCCTGACCAGAAGAAGCAGATTGTAAAGACAACTGCTGCAATTGAGAAAACAGGCTGGCTGCACTACTACTGACCGATCCGACAAGTCCGTCACCATGCGGACCAGGTTTAGGTTTCGATAAATCCAATTTGGAGCGAGGAGCATTGGGCAAATACTTGTAAAGCATGCCAGACTGAGAATAGATCAACTCTAACTGCTGGGCCCTAAAGATGGCCTGCTCCTCGGAATATACCCCTGACATGGATACATCCTTTGAAATATCTGACTGAAGCGATTTCAAAAACCACTCGAGAAGGAACTCACCCGGAATATGGGCTTTGATAAGCCTCTTCCTTCTCCTCCATTCCTGAATATGATCAGAAATGTGAGTTGCCTCATCCTGCTTAAAATTAGCCAGGAGTTCGGTCCCAGCCTCATATCTGACAGGCAACTGGAAATGGTTAAGAAAAGTGACAGCCAGTTCTCCAAATGTTGCGAAACTGCCCCCAGTGAGCTCTATATACCACTTTGCGGCATTTCCAGTTAAGGTGCGCTGAAATAATCTCAATCTAATCGAGTCGTCGATCAGAGAGTTCGACGAGCACCATAAGTGGAAAGTGGTGACATGATCTGTCGGATATTCACCATTCTTGCCTTCAAACTTAGGAATGTCTGAAGGAAGTTTGGTTGGAACCGGAGGCCACCCCGGACTGTATCGAATCGGGTCATTAGTTAACTTCGCCAAGTCTGGCAAGTTTAACGTTGCCAGAAATGGTAATCGAGGCGGAGCCTGAGAATTCCATCCTTGATAGGATGGATTTCCAACATTCTGAAAAGAATAGCCTGGATTTGATGAGGCACCAGGCTTCCAGAAAGGACCCGTAGAAAACGGAGAAGAACCTCCTCCCCACGCCGAGTTACCATAACCTAGGCTAGTTCCCCCCGCTGAAGTATTGACTGAAGAGGAAAGCCCCTGGTAGGGGTCTCACTGCTGGCATGAGGAGAAAGACCTAAGGAGCACTGGATGCGGGGCAAGAAGCACCCCCCGGGATGACTCATGAACTCGATTCCCGCCCCGACGTTGCAAAACAGATTCCATCCCATAAAGTGTACTTAATCCTATCATGAGCCCAAGATTTCTACTGTCCTGGGACGTAAAAGGAGACGACCCTAAAGAAGGATTGGGACTGGGAATATGCCCAGTCCCAAAGGGGAAACCCTGAAACGAAGCTGATCCACTAGCCATGTTAGACATGGGCATAGATCCAGCTGCACCGGCGGTAAAGGAAAAAGAGGGATTTCCAGCAATGGACATCCCTGAAACGAAGGGACCAGATTGAGAAGCATATGCTTGGGTGAACCCAGAGCCAAACATAGCAGTGCTAGAAGCACTCGAAGATAGAGCAGGAGTGCCCCCCCGCCTCCATGTGGTTGTGGGTCCGAATGGGAAAGCACTCACTTCGTAGAAGTCATGTCCCCGCCGTGGCCATCGAAAGATAAGAAAGATATGGAAGATCCGGCGGTCTCTCAGACTCCGGTCCGACGTACCGAATAACAAACGGATGATCAAGAGGAAGAGGAGATGGACCTGTAGCTGCAGGCTCAGGTATATCTTCTATCTGAAAATCTTCTTCCTGAGGAAACAATACTCTCGAGGTGAGCGGAACGCTCCTCTCGGAACCGACACCGGAATCAGCAACGAAACCTTCAGACCTTAGCGGAGGATCTCTCTCCACAGCGTCAGACTCTACAGGGTGAAAACCACCTGCTAAATCGCTCCTACGCCTTCTCGAAGAAGGCTCTGCACTCTCGGGAGATAACCCCCGGATTCTCCTCGAACGTCGAGGCGCTTGATCAGCCACTTTTACAGATTTATTATATTAGACTCAAGAAAAGTGAAAAGCTAGGCAAGCTAGGAGCAAAGAGCACCCACTAAAATCAAAATCCCTGAGAAACAGCAAGCAAACAGCCTCCAAGTATTTCCGCTCCGGGTGATGAGGACCGGACACCAAAATACAGGAAAGCGAAGTATAGGGCTTTCCGAAAGCAGTCTGGGATGATTAGGGCCCAGAACAACTAGCGAAGGTATCAGAAACAGTTACGCCGACCTCCTAACAACAGCCTTTGCCGGCTCAAGTACCCAAGCTTCGCAAGGGCACCCCCCAGAAGTACTGCTGGAAGTGATGCGACGTCTGCCTCAGGTACCACGGGTATTCCCCCCCGCAGTCACCTGTGTGGAACCTAGGAACAACAACTATGGACACCAATCCATATCAGAAGCTGGGCGGAACGGTCTTGAGGTTAGATTCAGCTAATCGGAGGGGGGGTATCCCTCTTCTTAACCTTCACTTCCCCTCGCGCTTGACTCTCGGATGAGAGCTTTCCCAGTCCACCTCACGGAGTTGGATTTCGCTCAATTAATCAACTTCTATGTTTGTTTGAGTGGCCTTGGAGAGTTAACTCTCCTCTCACCTATTCCAAGGCCCTACAACCTAGCTAGTTGGTGATTGACACTTAGTAAAACTTGCTAGTTGATTTTAGATTAAATCGCTTATTTTAAGGGTTGTTGTATTAAGTCACAAGGATATAGAGTTGAAACCAATGATGTTCTGACGCAAAAGAAATTAATAAAAACCTGACTACATGCACATGCAGTTCTTTGTCTTTCGATGAAGAGCAATTTCTATATAAGTTCTACGAGACTAAAAATGTATTTTATTTTCGAATTACAAACTCACACTCACAAAAACTAAGAAGCTAACTAAATGATTCAATGCACCTAATGCAAATGACCACTAGCATGTAAATTCTAAGATGCAAAACGTCCCTTGAAACAAGGTGAAATTTCCCAAAAAGGCTCCTTCAGTTTTAACTCATCTTTTGATATCCAGAAAGCCAATTCTTGCAAACAAGAACTCTTAATGTAAGACACCACAATACTCAACAAGAAGAAGAAGAAATCAAAAGACCACCTCTCCTCAAAATCAAGCCAAAAACTAGAAGCAAGAAACTTCACTAAAGTCCCAAAAGATATGACCAAACGAAAATGAAAAGGCAACAACAAAAACAAAAACAAAACCAAATGTTTTTTGAGTTTTTGATATGCAAAAACAAAAAGCAAAACAAATGTTTTTTGGGCTTTTCAGTTTTATAAAGCAAGAGCTTCAAAAAAAACCAAGAACAACTATCACAATCCAAGCCAAAACGAGACCGAATTTCAAGCATAAACTTCAACTATGCTCTCAAACCTTATAAAGCTAATGATAGCAAGATCGATAAGAGCAACGGAAGACCAAAAACTCAATCAAACAGCCTAGAGAAATAGTGCAAACTCGTTGCAACACAAAATTCCAAAGAAGCAAGAAAAGTTCTCCGAAAATTGCAACAAAACCCTAGCCTATGAAACTCAAGAAAACCAATTGAAAACAAAGCAAAGAGCGCAATGCAAAGCACAACATAGAGATAGGAGCGAGTCAGTGAGCAGAAGCTCTCTGTTCTGATAAAGCAGAACATCCAAGAACACTCAGAAAGCGATCTTGGAACTCAATCCAGGAGTGTCAGCACCAACAAGGACACTTTGCCAAAAAGATCAGTTTTCGGACAAACGAAAGAGAAACAAGACTTGAAACCACTTCTGTCACACTCCAGTAAGTATAGAGACTCTGCAGACACAGGCCTCCACAGCCAGAAAAGACCAAAAACACCAGAATCTTAAAATTTCAAAATCAGCCTAGGTATACGCGACCTTGCAGTTATGCAACAAGCGTGTATACGCGTCTGTGTTGAGGGAAACTCGCGTATACGCGGTTCCTTCTACACAAACTCGCGGGTATACGCGACTGTGTGCAAAAAAAAAAGCGTATACAAAGAAAGATAATGAAAAACAAAAAGTACAAGCCTGGGAAAGATATCAAGACTTCAGACTGACTGCAAGAAAGCAAACTGGACTGTAAAAGACAGAAAAAACTGTTGGCAACCTACCAAACAACTGAAACAACCCAACAGGAGAATCACAAAAATGTGATCCCCAGTAGAGTCGCCAGTTCTGTTTCGGGGAATTAACACCCTAGAGGTTGGTTGGGATTCAACCTCCACAGAGCAGGGGCGTACTACTTAACAGAGACTCACACGATCATGCATATTCATAAAAACTAAATAGAGCAGAATGAGAGGTTTACCCGTTGGTCCTACGTTTGAAGTAGATCCACGTGGAGTTCAAACTCCCTGCAACCGTCCTTCCTCCTTAACCTGAAATGCAAGAAAAAACCAGCACAAAGGACAAGTTGTACATCATATTTCTACTCTATATGTTAGTGTGATTCATATAAAACATTAAATAAATCATAATGAATGCTTGTATAACAAATATTTTTCATACATTAAAGAATACACTGACACGTTTATTTCGGGAACAGCATGATACTTCTGTATTATAAATAGTACGTACAAAAGTAATCGTGGAGAGATCACCTGATCCTTCCAAGGCCTTCGCAGACCGTCGTCCGGATCCGTCCAGCCCTTGCCTCGCTAAGACTCCTTCCAAAATGGTGCATACGAGATAACATATAAAGGGATGTATATCTCAAGGAAACAAGGGTTTCCTGAAATGAACTGGGAAAGTGCAGGAGGCACGGGGAATCAGACTTGGATAGGGAACCAACAGAGTATAATATCAATACTTTCTCTCTCTCTCTTAAGCCATACACATGAGGTCTTTTTATAGTCCCTCCAAGTAGTTTCAGCAGTTGGAAACAGTTGGCCACGGGCTGGGGTGGTTGAACTACCTGAGTAACCATCAACCCAACGCGAAATTAGGGATTTTATATATTTTTTTAATCATTAAAATGGCATACGTGGAAAATTCTAGCTGTACTCGCGTATACACGCGGAAAAACACGGGCATAGTCGCGTATGAAGGATTTTCCACTGTTTTTAAGTGAATTTGTCCAAGTCTGTAGGAATGGGTGCCCAAAAAGCCATGTAGCAATCATGAATCATGTCAAGGTGAGAAATGATGCTATAACAGTTAACATGTTTTTGTGCAATGTATTGACCAGTTCCATCAAATTGAGGGTTTTTCTTTGATAATCTTGGGGCATGTTATGTAATTGCTTTGGTAGGACCAAAGGAGCATATCTGGCAGCCATAGCTAATATTCTACCTTGGATAGGAGGTAAATGTGTGGTAATTGGTGATGAAGTTGAGGTACTTGCAGATGAGTTTGGTACACTAGAAGATGTACCTAGAAATGTGGTTGAAGTGCTTGAAAATGCAGTAGCAGTGCTAGAGGATGAACTTGCAGTATTTTCGGATGGAAATAAAACTCTAGGTTGAAGAGGGAGCTTAGGGATAAAAGATTCAATGGAATGAGGTGTAGTGGAAATAATAGATGAGGTGGTACTAAATAAATTTGAATTTACGGACTCTAAATGACTGGTAGAAAGCTTAGGGGTATAAGTAGATAAAGAAGTCAATTCAACAGAATGTTGGAAATAAGCTTTATCAATTTCCTTAATCAAAGTTGCAGTTAATGCATCAAGTTTATCATAAGGTTCTAGAAATTTTTCATTTGAATCAAGTGAAACGATTTCCTTCTTAGTTTCAATAAATGAAATGAAATCAGGATCTATTACATTATCATATATGGCACTTTCTGATTTAGTTCTAAAAAAATATTTCTCAAAAGCTAAATCAAATTCAATGTCTTGTAAACCTGATAATTTATTGGGAAGAGAATTTGCTTTGATCAATGGATTTTTATTACCTAAACTTTCTACTTTTTTTTTTCTTTAAAATTCTATCAGGATTATCTACTATTACAGCAGGTTCTGGATCAGGATTAGACCTGGTATAGTATAATTTTCTGGAAGCCAGAATTTTAGTTTTTAATGAAAAGTTTACTCGCAACCCTTTTAAAACAATATTAAGGTGAAAATATAAGTAAAAATATTTCCTTTAAGGTTTGTTTTAAACACTAAGGACTGGTTAGTTCCCCAGTATGGTCGCTAGTATGTTATCACTCCAATAATTCTCAAGGGTTGTGTATATTTTGGTTTAAATTTAATATTAGAGGTAACCAAAAACCTACTTTTAAGTTTTAGTATATAGCCTTCCTAATGCTCAGAGAGGGCTCTCTCTATATGATTTATCTTGATGATTTTAGTTGATTTTAGGCTAGTTATGTAGAATTACTTGGGATTTTATTTTGGGTTTGGTTTGGTGGTGGAATCACTGGTTAAGATGGATAGATGTAGGTCTGAATTCCATTTGGCTAATGGAGTCAATATATCAAATAGTTAGATCAGAATCAAGGTTCTAAATGGAAGTGTTTACAAGGAAAGATAGCTCAGTAACTTCAGATCCTTAGGCTGATGGTGAAAATGGTTTCAATCGGGATGAGAGAGAAATTAAGGGTTCTCAGATTTGGATAATGAATGAAATGACAGAGGTCAATCAAAACTAGGGAACAATTAAGAATTACCTAATCTGGATATCAGTAGAAAACATGAAAATGACATAACAGTTCAAGACAAAGTGTTTTTAAACATATTCTAAAATAACATTCATGTTATACATTTAGATTTAGAAAACATACAAGTATGTGAAAACTTCAGGTAAAAACAAAGAACAATTTAGAGTACTTCACTGAAGTGGCCCAACACATGAATATTGTAATATAATCTCTTTATTGCTCAATCTAGTCTGTTGACTTGAAAATGGTACAAAGAACCCTCTAGTTCAGATCAATACATCTATAGAAGTGTTTTAGCAATCCACAATCCACACTCACTACTTCGAGTTATGAAGTATTTATACAAAAAACTCTTACAAAATATCCTAAAACAAACTTAGGAATTATTTATGGAAAAAAAATATATCTTCATTCAAGAAGATAGAGACAACTATCTAACTAATGCAAGTTATCCCTACTTTTATTGAATTTGTTGTTTGTTGTCTTTGATCTTTTGTTGATTTGTCTCTTTTTTGTTTGCTAGAAGAATTTTGTTGTTGAGTGTCTTTCATGTTGGCATATTTTACTCTGATTTGACTTTAGTCTTTTTAATTTCATTTGATACACTTTAACTCTGATACTCTTTGACTGTCACTGCTTTGTTACTGCTTTAAATTTCACTGTTACTGTTGTTATTTTCATAATAATTCAGTCAATTTCTCCCAAAATTATACCTCTGGTAATTTAATATTTATCATCCTTCTGAATACTTCATCTACCTCTGTATATTTTGAGAATGTAGGCTTCTTTATAAATAAATTTTTTACCTCATGTTGTAGGTAAAAGATATTCTCAAAACTTTTGTAGAGTACTTTCCTTGTTGTAATTCCTTGTGAAGAAGGAAGGATGGCTTGATCCTTGGCTACTTCTCTCATTTTCTTATCATAATCCTCTTGTTTCATAAACTTTTCATGAATAACCATAGGATTTGGTAGGCCTTTCTGCCTCAAAGTATCAAACTTCATCATAAACCTAGTTATGGCTATCTCCATGTTTTGGCATTTTTCTTCAAGTTGAATCATTAAATTTATTTTATAAATCACCTTCCTAACTTCTAGTAGTGTTTCTGTCCTATCACTAATTTCCATTTCCTCTAACTCTTTATTATTCTTGGAATTAAGAAATTTTATGATTTCATTAGCCTCTTCTAGCTTCTTACCAAGTTCTTCTTTGATTTTCTGGATGGCTTCACCTACTGCTTTGATGAGATATTTTTGTTCATAAATAACCTAGATTGATGGCCAAATATCATTGACAGGTTCAATGATATTGGCCCGTAGTTGTTGCTTGAATTGTGTCATTGGTTATTTTAGTGTTAAATATTTTTCTAACTTTTGCAATTTCTCTATCAATCTGTTTGTCTTTTGTACCTCATTTTTATGCATGATTTGAGCAAGTTTCTTCTCATCCTCCAGAATTTTAAGCTATTATTTAAGTTTGTTTATTTCATTTGTCTAAATGGACATTTCCTACATTGATTTAACTAATTTACTTGCTTCATCAGTTGGTTGTACTGTTGATGTAGATGACCCTGTTGCTGAAGTAGTTGTTGAGGTAACAGGAAGTGTTGTAGCTAATGGAACTGATGGGGCCAATGTATCTTCCAAAGTGGAAGGAACTGTTGTAGTGACTATATGGATAAAAGTGACAGGGACTGCTTCTGAGCTTGCCTTTTTATCTTTCACTAGCTTGTCCATTTCATTTTCCATTTCTTTCAAATGGGAAGTTAACTGAATAATTAGACTCATTATCTCATATTTATGACTTTGTCTTTCTAGAATTTCTTTTGATTAAGGATGTTCTGTAGGAGGGATTTTGAGTTTCTTTCTTAATGCAATAATGTCTGCATTATTTTTCTTTATGAGTTCATCTACAACTTTGACATTAGTTGGATTGTATCCTACTTCAATTACCAAATCCTCAAGAGATTTGATTCTGTTGTCTTTAGCTTGTGATGATGCTTTTTCTAACTTTAGCTGATCTTTGATGTTTTCAAGAGTGTTTTGTAGCTTTTATACACTCATGGCCTTAGTGACCTCAAAATCTTTCTTTTTGTAATTAGAAGATGACTTCAGATTTTGAATTGTGGGCTGAAGAAATGTCATATGCATATTTTTAGTCTTATAATCAAAGGTAGAAAGTAGTTTGTTCTGGCTTCCATGAGTCTGTTTTAGATATTGGGAATACTTCTTAGTCTTGATTTCCTCATTTCTAGCCTTGATGTCCTTGTATATTTCTTTAATATCAATCTCTATGTCAATTGGTTTCTTTGAAGAAGATACCTCAACACTGTGTTTCTTTTGAATTACTTGAATGTTAGATGTTGAGGGTTGGTGAGTTTCTTCAAAAACTGCAAGAGGTGCGTTATCCTTCACCATTGTACCTATATCAATTACTTCAATGGTTTCCACTTCCTCATTTATAGGATATAATTTTGTCTTCTTCCTGTACATCATTTTGAATTTTTTTTCAGTGGTAGTTTCTGTAGTGTATGATCCTTCTTCTCTAACTCTTTTAGAGTTCCTATCTTGTGGGGCTGGAGTTTCTAAAATTTGACTAGTATCACCTTGCTTATATGCCTCTTTAAAAGTGCTCTCCAACCATTCATACTTAATGGAGTACTTCTCTATGTCTGGCTTGGACTCATGTACGTACGGATTTAATTTACATTTGACTCTCAATTTTGTTATTACTCCTAAAGGATCATAGTATCATTAAAAACTTTGACTGAATTTAAGCTCCTGCAAATACTTTTCTAATTTTGGACTAGCATCTCTACTGTTATAGATAAAAGGACCAATTTGAATTTTTATTTTAAACGGTGTCCTCTTTTTGGCTGTCAAGAAATTTATTGCATCGGAATTAAGGATCTACCTGATATATTCAAAGGCAAATAACCTCATTGGGAGGTATTTGGGTAGATTATATGGAAGAATATTAGATCCATATACCCTAATCTCTGTATGGTTTTGATACAATTACCAATCTCCTATCCTACTATGTTTAGATAACTACAGGACTTTTTTAATTTCCTCACTGACTCTTGGTTGAATGTTGTTGCTCAACATGTTGACCATTGGATGGATGAAAGAGTCAATGAATTCTATGTAGGTGGACTGTGTGGAATATTTTCTAATTAATGGAGTCCAGAAGATAACTAATTGTGGATTACCTTCAACATCAAGCTTTTGAAGGCTGATAGCAAATTTTTCAGACTATAAGTATAAAAACAAGTGGAACAATACTGAAGAGAACTTGAAGACACCTTCTTCGGACATTTTGAGAAGTTGTGCGTGAATTGAGTTAGCAAGGTACTGGGAAAAATTGAATATGGTTATAGTAGGAGGCTGACCAGGTGTGAAAATATGCAAAAACCCTAGGACTGAAGCATCAACATGCTCATCTGTGAAATAACCTAGAATAAAAGATAACATGCTAATAATATGTCTGGTTCTTTCAAAAATATGGTTGTTGGATAAGAAGGATTGGTTTTGGGAGTTTCTACTGATGAGGAGATGAAAGTTTGAAATATCTGGAACCTGTTGGGGAAGTCCAGATTCAGGTATAGCTATGTAAGGGTCTCAATGGAGAAAGGGGTTTCATCTGGCCTAGGTTGATTCTATAGCATTTGATTAATTGATTCAGATGTGATAGTGAATAGAATTTCTTTACAAGGGGTTATTAGGGCTCTTTGATAAGGGAAATAGCAATATTGACAAATTTTGATGACCTCAGGACATTGGAAGGTTTGTGGGACAATATACTTAGGCAAATTAGAATCCCAAATGAAAACCTCATCAGCTTGGTCAATGGATTTCTCATGACTCCAATAGTGGAGCTCAATAAGGTTAAATTCAGTGATAAGGTCACTGTTATAGGTCAATTTGGGAATCATTCCCAATGACCTATTTAATTGGGCATCATCTCTAGGACCAATGAATAGGGTCTATCATCCCCTATCATTTCAATTTGCTACATGCCCTAAGACAAAGAACAAGACAAATCATACATAACTTTCATCAAGCAAAGGTTTCCAATATTTGAAGTTTATTATATATCATATGAGAGCTCATCAACGCTGCCTCTAAATGGACTAAGTGCATTGAATATGCAGGTAGCCCCATGAAAGGCTTCTTTGCAAAGCACTTCTCGACATTCACAGGTGCGTTGGTCACATTGGGAGTGAAATTCTCATTGTTCCAGAATCTCCACTTGGCCAATGCCTTTTAGAAGAGTTCACATGTGTCAAGCTTCGAATCCAAGTGTCCATTTGACATCTACAAGATTGGGAACATGTCTTGCATATTATTGGAAATTCATTGATTGTAAAACTACCTTCAGCTCCTCTATAAATTGAGCATAGATCTTAGTGTTTGATAAGGAAGAATTTGAGTAGAGAAATGTTGGTGGATTTTCAATTAAGAGTTAGATTTTTGTAATAGATGCTGGAGAGATTTATACTGTGATGAGGTTGGGATGTTGCTGGAGATGGTCACTTCAAATCAATCACTAGGTTGTAACCTCCCCTTCTATCATTAATAAAGAGTACAACTTACTTTTCCCTATATGCATCTGTATTGCCTTTGATTTTCAATATTGCAAGATCTTAGTTGATGTATATGGTTTATGCTTTAATGATTTAGAAAACTAACTTGAATAGACATCTGTATTATTTCTATCTTCTGTTGTTTAGTGTTCATTCTTGCAGGAAATATTTTTCATAGCCGACTGGTATTTGAAGCTACAATAGAAGCGACAGAAGGAATTATTTGGAAGCGCTTGCATTTCAAGTAAGCCTCTATTCCATTATGTGTGTCTATTCTTAGTTAGGAAAAGTAGTCGTGTAGTCTTTAATATTTTGTTCTATATTAGCACCTATTTAGGGAAATGTGTTTTAACCGTAATTCACAATTCTGTCCAACAAATTGGCGACTCCACTGGGGATAATTTCTCTTTATTCTAGGTTTTTTAGCCTCAGATTTTCTTTGTTTATTCACCTAGTAGTTGTTACTCACAAAGATTAAACTTTTTGAAATCTAAATTTGCAAAATAAGTGTGTTAAACAGTTGTGTTTTTCCTTATACACTGCGCCCAACGCACTCTTGGACACGACACAGTGCTTTGCATAGCACTGTCTCCCTTTCAGGCCTGCATTGAAAATCACTGTGTCCCCTTAGAGACTGCGTTGCCTCTTGAAACCATCTAAATTCCCTTGAATTTGTCTTTTCAATTTGATTCAGTTTTTTTTTGCTATGTTTTGAAAATTTTGAACCTCATATTGACTAGTGAATCTATCCACTTCTTCCTCCTTTGAAAGAAAATTTGTTCAATGTTTGTTTAAAATGTTTTTCTTTATCATTGACGAATTCATTTCAAAGTTTTTTCATTGTTGCATTAAGTCCATTTTCTTTTGAAATAGGAAATTGTCGTAAATTCTTCATTTCTTGATAGCAGAAATTGTTGGTAAATTCCTCATTTTTGCTTCAAAAGAGAAATTTTTGTTTGTATTCCTCATTTCTCGAAAGTACAAAGCATTTGTTTTTGTTTATTTAGTGCACTAAGTTTATTTTTGCATTCATAACATTAAAGGAACTGAAAATAAAAGCTTGCATTTGCATGTAGAGTTTTGTGTGTTTTGCAAAAGGAACGATTAGGCAATCTACATTTAGTTTGTGCTCATTGATTTGTTTGCTCACAAATTGTTTTCTCTTTCCCTCTAGTAGCTATGATTTTCATTGAAGAAACTAAAAGTGAAATATTGTTTATGATTCTTAGTTTGAATTTTAGGAATTTCCAATACATCATTGCGGTGAACCTTTGAAAGGAAAATTGTTAAGCAAGATCAACATAAAATTGATCTCAATTTACGTAACGAAGCATTGGAACCATAACGATAAAATTTAGAAGGTATAGGCCAGAGATGTGTTCTGATACCGTAAAACATAGCATTTGTCGTTAACTTGTCTACGATACATTCCAAGTGTGATATCTCACTCCACGTACGTAAGTATATCGTAGCTCGTCCATGTACTTTCGGGTATATCGGGCGATGTTACAATACGATAAGTATAAAGGGGTGCTCTCACTGTGCGGTTTCGCATTAGACAGTGCTAATACAGACTTGGGCCTCCACATACCTTCGGATATATTTGGGAGGAAAAATTTTAGGTGCTATCCATCCATAGTGAACTGAGTTGGCCGCCTTGTAAATTGTGATACACCAAACACAAAATTCGAGGAGATTACCTACCCGTACTTCTTGGTTCGCCAGGAGGTATTCTGCAGTTCACAGTTTCTTGGTAAACCCTTTTGCCTAGCATTACCCTTTTATTTTGTTTATTTGTTTTTGGTTAAAATAAATCAGTAATAGTTGAAGAAAAAAATCCTTTCTCCCATCGTTTTCATAGATTATCATTAAAACCACCTTTACCACCAGAAGTTACTTTTTCTAGGTGAAGGCGATCATGATCTGTCGAATCAAGTACAATCCATACCTTTGGTGAAACATCATCTTCCCACAAACCAGAGTTAGCTCAAGTTGTTTCTACACATCCCGGTTCGTCTACTATTGTCGAAATGGAGTCTTCACAGCTACCCGTGGTCACGATCCATTCAATTAGTGAGACCATACCTCCTGGACTCGACGTTGTTCAACCAAAAATTGATCCAGATCCTGTCTCTTCTTTGCTAGAACATCTGAATCTAGAAGTCGAACAACTGGAAGTTGTTCCCACCTTGGTCATCCAAAAAATTTCTGTAGCCATTGAAACTCCTATACAACAAAATCAACCACCTAAAATATACTTTGGGCCTGACAGTGAAATACTTCCACCTGGTTTAATTGTGATTGAAGAAATCCCACAAAACGAGACACCTTTAACTCCAACCCTTTTTGGGGAGGACCTTTACCTGTACGAGTCTTTTCCTCAATCGTTTCTATCTGTTTTTATTGATCCTGCTCCCATTCAAACTTGCGTCGATCTTAAAGGGTATACATTTGGTCGAGAAACCATGCCTAAATTAACATCTTCAATTGGGCCATCTGTTCTAATTACATCAACTCCTACCCTCGCTACTCCGTCGATGTTCAAAACTTCACCAAAGTCATATTTTCGTGGAGGCCCTATGGTCCCATCAGGTTATAAATCATTATCCGGAATTTACTCTAGTGCATCTTCAAGACCATGGTCTTTACCAATGTCATCATCCGGTATTTTAACTGACAATCCTATAGTAAGTATTGAACGACCTGGGTCTATTCCTTTAAGTACCATATCAACTGGACTCCTAGCATTTGGAGAAAAATATTTTCCGTCTTATTATCCTCCTCATGCTGGGGGGAAACCTTCGGTCACCCAATATGACGGTACTCCATCACTTTTTGGTCAACCTAATTTCGAAATGAATGTTTGTCAATGGCAGCCCACTCTCCCTATCCAATCAAAAATGGTTGTACATTCGTATCAACCAGTTCAACCTGTTACACCCACCTCATTACCACTTGTTAATACATATTTACCCGTTACATAATCAAAATTTTGTACACCAACTTTATCAACCGAGTCCTTCAACTCAATACCATCAAATGTTGGGTCCACAGACTCCAAATACTTTGGTTAATTTACAACAACCTGTATCCGGAATCATTTGTTCACAAGCTGGTTTACCATTTTATGGGATGTCACAACCGCAACCTGGTTATACCTATCAACTGAATCTAAGTTATCCTAATTTGGGTTATAATATTGGTGGACAGACCCCTTGGAAACCTCAGGCGCAAATGCGTCAAACTTCATTTCAACAAGTATCATATCTAGGTTTTGGTCAATAGAATCCTTAAGCGTTTTCTTTTCAAAACAACCCATATATGGGTTACCAGCAGCATATTCCTTATGCTGGTGCTCAAATGCATGTTTCTCAAGAAATTCCATCTTACCCTGGCTATGCTCAACCTAACCTTAATTGACAGTTGCCTTTTTTTGCAAATTTAGAGGTACGAGATTTAAATCAATTAACCAATGATCCAATCAACTATGCTCCTTGGTGGCTAATGATACCCCATAAATTACCCTCGAATATTCCTAAGTTCAATGGAAACCCTGGAGAAGATCCTTCGACTCATGTCATGAATTATCATTTATGGTTTTCATCAAACTCCATGAATGATGATTATGTTCGACTGCATCTTTTCCATCGTACGCTCACAGGTCTGACTGAAAAATGGTACATTGAGTTACCTAGAGCTTCTTTTGACAATTTCACTACCCTAGCTATGGTCTTTTTGACTCATTTCTAGTTACCTATCAGATATGAAACTGGAATGAAACCCTTGACCAATTTCAAACAGACTAATGCTACTCACATCTCTGATCATATTCATGAGTGGCGTTGTCGTCGTCGAATGGTTAAGACATTTGTTCCAGATCAGCTCCTTGTTGAATGGTTCATTAAGTCCCTGATACCATCTATAAATTAGGACGTGGCTAAGGGTGGCATCGTCACAGAAGATCAAGTTATCAAGCGTGCCCAATAGTTAGACTTGATTTACACTCATTTTGGCATGATCTATGAAAAAATTCCTAACGCGGCGAGATCTAATTTCAATGTTCCTCATCAATTAAAGGACTCTCATGCCGAAGACGGCTTGATAGGCACTGCCAGCACACACCACGATACTTCATCTGATCCTAATCCTACTTCTGAAATTAATGTTGTGTCGTTTGACAGAGGAAAAGGTGAAAAGCAACTCAGAAGTAAGAAAAAGGGGAAATCAAAGAAAAATCAAACTTCTAACCCACAGGAAAGATCATCTGATCAACCATTTGGACCTCGGAAACCTCATTATCCATACATAATCTGTAATGAGGAACATTTAATTAGGGATTTTCCTCACCGCGCTGAAGTCTCAAAAATCATCAAGACTTCCCATGTGTCAATTGTGTTGACAGACCCATTTCCAAATCCATACACTAATTTGGTTTCTACGGATCCAGCTCCTAGTTCCTAATTGTTAATGTTATTCATCACAAAACCTTCAACATATTTTTTGGTGTCAACACGTAATAAATATTATGGTAGTCAGGACACTGATCAACCTACTACCTTGACTATGAATCTGTATACGGAATCAGTACCGCCTATTGTTATTCCTGAATTGACAATCAAGCCACCGAAGGGAGTAATTCACAAATCAACATATAATCCTCGAGCAAGAGATGTACAAAATTATAATATAGTTGAAGATTTGGCTCAATCCCCTTCAGATATGTCTGCTCTTGAGGTATTACAAAATTGTCCCTCACAAAAACAGGCTTTATTGTCGGCTATTGGTGGAATTGATCTGACTAATTCTAATCTTGTCGTATTTAATCATACGGGCTATGTGCCGCAACTACCAGTAGAATTGGCATTCTCCATACAAGTAAATGTTCTCAATCACCTTGTTCATCGCACTATTATTGATGAGGGAGCATCTACATGCATTATCTGTTTAAATTGTTTTAAGTCACTTGGATCGCCACGCTTATCACAATCATCAACGATGTTGAAGGCTTTTGATGGAAGAACATATAAACCTTGTGGTATTATTAATAACCTGCATGTTGAATTAGGGGGGAAAATAGTGATGTTGATGTTGATGTTGTTGATGGACCACTTGACTACAATATTTAACTTGGAAGGCCATGGGTATGTGTGATGACTGCAATTGTTTCTACATACTTTAGAATGATTTTCTTTCCACATAATGGTACAATCACAGTCATTAATCAGCTATCCTTCTTTGCCTCTACTTCGCAGGTAACTGGAAGCGCTCTATTCATTCACATACCCCATTTAGAACTTCAGAACATTGGTGTAGGACTCTTAAAGGATTCCACTGTCATGGGAACCTTTGCATTACTTCCACCTATGACGTCGACATAAATTGCAAGTATAGATACTTGCTACATGATCTCTTCCACTCTATGTGGCCTAAAGGAGAGTACAGGTGAGAGTCTGATATTTCTAAGTTGGATGATTTTTTACCACCTAGCCCTATTGAGTTGGCATATCAATCAATCTATCTGGCTTAGGTGGAAAATCCGAAATCAGCATCGCCGAGTGTTTGGGTTGATTGTTCCTTAGAGTTTGGTACTCCATCTGATCCATTTTCCTCAATGTTTTTGACAGATGAAAATATTTTGGAAGTTATGATGTCAGAAGGAGAACCATGAGAATATTATCATCATCATTCCCATATTCCTGATTATGAAGAAAGCTATTTAAGTGAACTATATCACCCATCAATAAAAATCTTCTTTTTGAATTCTTTATCGATTAATGCAATCGATTTCGAGCGAAATCTATCAAATCTTGAAGAAATAATTTCTATCGATATTTTGACCAAACCTGGCATTGTAGAAAATATTCATGTTGGTGTATCTTGTTCTCCATCAGAACTAGAATCATATCGCTCTCTATTTCGTGAATTTCATGATGCATTTTCTTGGTCTTACAAGGAAATTCCAGGCATAGATACTAGTATAGTTGAACACACTATTAATATGTATCGTGATGTCAAACCGGTGCGTCAATAGCTTTGTCCTATTCATCCAAATAAATTCGCTGCCATCAAAGCAAAAGTTGAAAAAATTTTGCGTGCTAGTTTCATTTACCCAGTACCGTGGGTTTCCAATATCGTTCCTGTCATGAAAAAACAAGGAACCATTAGAGTGTGTGTCGATTATCGGGACGTAAACATTACTTGTCCAAAAGACAACTATCCTACTCCCTTTATCGACCAGATTATTGATGATTGTGTTGGATGTGAAATCTTTTCGTTCGTGGATGGATTTTCCAGCTACAATCAAATCAATATCCGCGCAGAGGATCAACACAAGGCAACATTCATTTGTCCCTGGGGCACTTTCACTGATAAGAAACTTCCATTTGGTTTAAATAATGTTGGGGAAACTTTTCAGAGAGCAATGGATTATGCTTTCAATGACATCAAGAACATTGTTCAACCGTATCTAGATGATTTACCAGCGCATTCACGAAATCAGACCGATCACCCGATGCATTTGAGAGCCATTTTCTTATGTTATTGACACTACAAAATATGCCTCAATCCACATAAATGTGTGTTTTTTTTTTGTTCTGTTCGTCTACTTGGATTCGTAATCTCAAAAGAAGGAATTATAATAGACCCATTGAAGGTTCAGGCCATTCTTGATTTGCCTACACCATCAAATTTACTTCAGATACAGAAACTTCAGTGAAAGGCTAACTTCCTAATAAGGTTCATTCCAAACTACGCTCAAATGGCTAAAGGATTTTTTGGGTATGTGTTATATTCTTTCCACGACTAAGCACGTGCATGGTTTTGTGCATGGTTTTGGGGTACGATGGTTTTTGGCCCCTGGTATTTTTGTAGATCCGGTCAAGGGAACTACGGTTATGTTCTAATCCAGGGTTTATGGATTGGGGTTTATGTATGCTTCGGCATGTATATATATGTGTTGTAACACTAAAAGGAATATAATGAAAAATCAAGCTGGTTGTCCCGATTCGGGATCTAGGGAAAAATCTCTGTGTTTATCTATTTTATGTTTTATGATCTCGCTATTGTTTATTTTCTGTTATAAGATTCGTGTGTAGATAATTTCTGTTCAGGGTTAAAACCTACATTTGGTATCGGAGATGTTTCGGCTTCAAGGGGACGCCTTTGCTGCTAAGGGTTTTTAGTTCGGGCCTGAGGTAGACCCTGTTCAGTGGGAGATCTGCGGGATCGATTCTTGCGGTGAGAGAAGATGGCGAGCGGTGGAAAGATAGAGATCGAGAAATTTAATGGTCAGAGTTTTGAGTTGTGGAAGCTCAAGATGGAGGATCTGCTGGTGGATAAAGATCAGTGGATCGCGGTAGATCCAGGTACTAAGCCAACAGGAATGTCAGATGAAGACTGGAAGAAACTGGATCGGAAGGCTAAAAGCACAATACGGTTGTGTGTCTCGGATTCAGTATTCTTGAATGTATCTGGGGAAGCTACGACGAAGACCTTGTGGGAAAAGCTAGGGACTTTGTACCAATCTAAGTCTCTGGTGAATAAGTTGTTCTTGCGGAAAAAGCTGTATAACCTGAGGATGAAGGATGGAGACTCGGTGACAGAGCATCTGAACGCCTTCAATACTGTGGTAAGTCAGTTGTCGTTTGTTGATATTAAAATCTCAGATGAAGATAAGTGCATCAGTTTGTTGTGCTCTCTACCAGACTCGTGGGACAGTCTGGTTATTGCAATAGGTAGCAATACAACTACCTTGAATTTTGATGACATTGTCTCAGCCTTGCTGTCGGAGGAAATGAGACGGAGAAATATGGAGGGTCGGAATGGAGATGCCTTATCTGTACGAGGAAGGTCCCAGAACAGAAACAAGAATAAGGTTTCGAGTGGGAGATCCAAATCTAGAGGGAGATCTAAATCTCCTGGAAAGTTTGTAAAGGTGTGCTGGAAATACGGAAAGGAAGGGCACTACAAAAAGGACTGTAGATCTAAAGCTCCTGAGAAAGGAAAGGGATCTGATGATGCTCCTTCTGCAGAGGCAAAAACCACCTCGGATGAATGTGGGGATGTGTATTTGGCTTCTTCTTCAAATACACATGTAGATCATGAGTCATGGTTGATTGACTCAGGTGCATCCTTTCACTTCACTCCCCATAGGGAGTGGTTATGTGAGTATGAGAAATATGATGGTGGTGATGTCTTCCTAGGGGATGATAGGAGGGCCAGAATCATCGGACGTGGAAAGGTCAAGCTGAAGCTGCAAGGTGGAAGGATTAGAACACTTCCTGGTGTTCTCCATATTCCTACATTGGCCAGAAATCTGATTTCTGTAAGCAAGATGGATGATGCAGGTGTAAAAACAGTGTTCGAGAAAGATGCCTGCAAGATGGTTCGGGGAGCACTGGTATTAATGCGGGGAGTTCGAACTGGAACTCTGTACAAGCTACAAGGTAGCACTATTATTGATGGGTGTAACAGTTCTGTGGTTCCTGAAAGTGGGACGGAAAGTCTAGCTGTCTCTGGAGAAAAGACCATGCTATGGCATCAAAGGCTTGGACATATTGGAGAGAAGGGCCTTCGGTTACTGCATAGAGATGGTATGGTAGAAGGTATGTCTAATTGTTCTCTAGATTTCGATTTATGTGAACATTGTGTATATGGGAAGCAGAATCGGGTGAGTTTTCCTTCTGGTGCTAAGAGGGCAAACAAGATATTAGAACTTGTGCACAGTGATGTGTTTGGGCCTGTGTCAGTTCCGTCACTGGGAAAATCTGTGTACTATGTTTCATTCATAGATGACTTCTCAAGGAATACATGGATATATTTCTTGAGGAAGAAATCTGAAGTCTTTGACAAATTTAAAGAATTTAAGGCACTGGTGGAAAACCAGACAGAGAAGAAGATAAAGGCACTGAGGACAGATAATGGTGGGGAGTTCTGCAAGAAGGAATTTGAAGAGTTCTGCAAGAAGTGTGGTATAGCACGACAGAAGACTACTCCATACACACCTCAGCAAAATGGAGTTGCAGAAAGAATGAATAGAACACTGATGGAAAAGGCAAGAAGCATGCTCAATGGTACCGGGTTAGGACAAGAATTCTGGGCAGAGGCAGTGGAGACTGCATGTTACTTAGTTAACAGATCATTTTCATCAGCGTTGGAGGATAAGACCCCACATGAGGTATGGACTGGTAAGAAACCCTCTCTTTCACATCTAAGGGTATTTGGATGTGATGCATATGTACATGTTCCAAAGGAGAAAAGGACCAAGTTGGATAATAAATCTGAAAGGTGCATCTTTATTGGGTATAAGGATGGTTTAAAGGGTTACAAGATTTGGAACCCAAAAACTAGGAAGGTTGTGTACAGCCGAGATGTGGTGTTTAGAGAAGTGAAAGATGTTGTTAAACATGAAGTCCTACCAAAGGAACCTGAGAAGATAGAGTTTGAACTAAAGGAGGATGAATCAAAATCTACAATAGAAGAAGACTCAGAAGATGAAGAGCCACAAACTCCAGCTTTGAGAAGATCAGTTCGGGAAAGAAGGCAACCAGAAAGGTATAGTCCATCTTCTTTCTGTTCAGGTTTTTCCTTAACTATAACTAATGATGAACCCAGAACTGTCAGGGAGGCAGTAGATTCAGAGGATGGAAAACTCTGGAAGGAGGCCATGGTTGATGAAATGGCATCCTTGCACAAAAATGATGCATGGGATCTGGTGGAGTTGCCGGCTGGAAGGAAGCCCATTGGGAGAAAATGGGTGTTTAAGAAGAAGATGAATGTAGAAGGCAAGGTGGAGAGATACAAAGCTCGGTTGGTAGCGAAAGGTTATTCCCAGGTGCCGGGAATTGATTTTGGTGATATTTTTTCTCCTGTTGCCAAAGTTACTTCTATTAGATTACTTTTATCTGTTGCTGCTGCATTTGATTTTGAGATAGAAAAGATGGATGTGAAGACAACATTTCTTCACGGGGATCTAGAAAAGGAGATCTACATGAAGAAACCTGAAGGCTTTGTGGTGAAGGGTAAGAAAGAACTGGTATGCAGGTTGAATAAGTCTCTGTATGGGTTAAAACAGTCACCAAGGATGTGGTATCAGAAATTTGATACCTATATACGGGGACTTGGCTTCACCAGAAGCAAGGAGGATCACTGTATTTATTTTAAATTAATTGGTGACCGTGTTATTTATTTGGTCTTGTATGTGGATGATATGTTGTTGATTGGAAATGACAAAGAAATTATCCAAGATTTGAAGACCCAACTGTTCTCCAAATTCGACATGAAGGATCCGGGTGCTGCAAACTATATTTTGGGCATGGAAATTAAGAGAGATCGGGCAAAGAGGAAGCTCTGGTTAAACCAGAGGAAGTATGTCGAGACTATATTGCAGAGGTTCAATATGCGGGATAGTAAACCGGTGAATGTTCCTATTCCTGTAGGTGGAAAGCTGTCTGTTGAACAGTGTCCCAAGACACAAGAAGAAGAGGAGTATATGTCCCGTGTTCCATATGCAAGTGCAGTGGGTAGCCTGATGTATGCAATGGTCTGTACTAGACCAGACATTGCACATGCAGTGGGAGTATTGAGCAGGTTTATGTCAAACCCAGGGAAGGAGCATTGGACAATAGTGAAGCGGGTTTTCAGATATTTACGTGGAACTAGTGATTATGGCTTGTGCTACCAGGGAAGACCAGGATTGGAAAGAATGTTGGACATTCGTGGTTTTGTTGATGCAGACTGGGCTGGAGATCTGGACCAAAGAAGATCTACAAGTGGGTATGTGTTTAGCTTATTTGGAGGCGCAGTCAGTTGGATGAGTAAAAGACAATCTGTAGTGGCTCTTTCAACTACAAAGGCAGAATACATAGCATCCACTCATGCAAGCAAGGAAGAAATTTGGTTGCAGAGATTGTGTTCAAGTATGGGGTTGGTACAACAAGCTATAAGGATAGACTGTGATAGCCAAAGTGCAATTTTATTGGCTAAGAAAATTTTTTGGTCCTTCATTTCTGGTGGGTAGTCCGCGTCCATGGTTTTGTGCATGGTTTTGCACATGGTTTTGGGGTACGATGGTTTTCTGCCCCAGGTATTTTTGTAGATCCGGTCAAGGGAACTACGGTTATGTTCTAATCCAGGGTTTATGGATTGGGGTTTATGTATGCTTCGGCATGTATATATATGTGTTGTAACACTAAAAGGAATACAATGAAAAATCAAGCTGGTCGTCCCGATTTGGGATCCAGGGGAAAATCTCTGTGTTTATCTGTTTTATGTTTTATGATCTTGCTATTGTTTATTTTCTGTTATAAGATTCGTGTGTAGATAATTTCTGTTTAGGGTTAAAACCTACAGGATTTACTCAAATCTTGAAAAAGGGGGTTCCCTTCCATTGGGACCAAGTTGCGCAAGCTTCTTTTGATGTTTTCAATGATACTCTTGTCCAAGCGTCATTAATGTATCCCCCTAATTATAAAAATTATTATTTCCTATATATCTTCACTGCTAAAACGACTATTTCTATGGTATTATTCCAAGTAGAAGATGGAATTGAACATCCGATATATTATTTGAGTCGTAATATCAATGATACAGAAGTTGAGTACTCATACATAGAAAATCTTGCCTTGGCAGTTGTTCAAGCTGTCCAAATATTTCACCATTATATCCTACTCTGAAAAACCACTATAGTTTCGGATAGAAACCCCATGACTTATATATTATCACGTCAATTGCTGGGGAAAAAATATTCAAAATGGATTGTCATTTCACAGGAATTTGATTTGAAATTCATCAAATCCAAGTCAAAGAAGTCTTTAATTTTATCTGAGCTTCTCTGTGACCTTCCCTCTGATAGTACTGCAACTACATCGGAACCATCAATTCCTGGCGAGTCTCTGTTTCTGATCGTATCATCTGATCCTTGGTATGGGGATTTCATCATTTATCACCAAACTCAAACTTTTCGACCTAATACCTCTCACTCTAAATAGGGATGTATTTGATATCAAGCTAAATATTATCTGATCGTTGGCGATACACTTTATCATCATGGTGTCAATACAATGTTAAGGAGGTGCCTCACTCATGAGGAGGCCAAAAAAGTGTTAAATTATTGTCATGCTGGGGCTTGTGGTGGAAATTTATCTGGATATGCTACTGCGTAGAAGATACTCCGCACCAGTTACTTTTGGCCTACTATTTTTGAGATTTCATCCTCGCGGTCAGAATTTTTCATGTGTGCCATATTTTTTATCGTAAAATCCACAAACCGCCAATGCCAATGCACCCTGTTGTCTCTGTGGGACCATTTTCGAAATGGGGTATTGAATTCATGACCTGTAACCCTCATTCGTCCAGGGGGCATGGATATATTATTATCGATGTCGACTATTTTACCAAATGGGCCAAAGCGATGCCTACATTCAACAAGATGGGACAAACAACTACATTTTTTTTCTTTAATCATGTTATTGCACGGTTTGGGGTCCCACAGGCTATAGTTACAGATCATGGGAAATTTTCACAACCACATGATGTCTGAATTGAATTCCAAGCTAGGATTGTCACATGATAATTCTACTCCTTATTATCCACAATCAAATGGAAAAGTTGAGGCTATCAACAAGATTCTTAAACGTATCCTTCAATATATGATAGGAGTTCATAAAATAAAGTGGCATTTGATCTTGTACTCCGCCTTCTGGGCGTATCGAACCTCAGTGAGAAACACGACTGGATTTACTCCTTTTCAATTGGTGTATGGTCTAGAAGCTATATTACCTATCCAATGTGAAATACCATCATTAAAAATCACAATAGACTTGTTACCTGACACCTGAGAAGAAGAAGCGCATCTCCTTAACCTCAGCTATCTTGATGAAACATGTCGTGAAGCCCGATTGGCCAACGAAGCGCATAAGAGACATATAAAGGCGCAATATGACAAAAATGTCCAGCCTTGCATTTCTCAGAGGGCGACTTGGTCCTTCTTTACGATCAAGAAGCTGATGTAATAGGTACAGGGAAATTTGAGCCATTATGGCATGGCCCCTATATTGTCAAAATAGTTCTTACTAAGGGTTCCTATGAGTTGGTTGATTACAATGGAATTCTGTTGGCGCAGCCTAGAAATGGGTTGTATTTGAAACATTACTATGCTTAATCATGAGCGTAGTAATTTTTTGTATTATATTGTATATATATGTTGTTGATTTGCATTCACTATCTTAATTTGTTTTTTAGAGTCTTCTTGATGTTATTAATCCACTTTACATTTCAGCCCAAATGTCTGAATCTTCAGAACCATTTGTTGGATATGCTGATGGTGCTAGTCGTAGTACACAGAATCTATCCTCTGCAACATGGGCCATTTTTGCTCTGAACGGCGAGTTAGTGATTTTTCAAGGGATTTGTATTGGTAGATCGACAAACAATATCGTTGAGTATAGCACGTTGATCGAACTTCTCTCTGATGCCATTTCATTTGGTATTAACTGCATAATCATAAGGCTAGACTCACAACTTGTGGTATTACAACTTAGTAGTGTTTATACTGTTAGAGATGCAACACTGCATAGATTTTTCCTAAGAGTTTGAATTTTGGAAATACATTTTGATTTTATTCAATATCAACACATTTCCAAAAATCTGAACACATTGACTGATTCATTAGCTAATCAAGTTTTAGACAGAAATTTTCAACATATGTAAGAAAACATTCACATCATTGAATTTTATTGCACAATAAACATAGGAAAATATCTGAAAAAATATAGATAGATAGTTATAGCTTTTTACAAAATTTCTACCCAAGACACATTGGTCATCTAACCTCAAAATGTATGCAAAATGTCACAAGTAAACTAGTGGTGCTTGTGGTAACATGCTATAGATTTAGCTATCCTACGGAGTAACCACATCCAATGGTTAAAAACCCCAATAGTGTGTCACTGTAGTCGCATGGGTAACTCTTCGATTCGGAAATCCAGAATCTGGAAGTTCAACCCCTCTATGTGCTTCCGAAGCTCAGCCAGAGTCTCAACCATATCAAGATGCTAAAGGACTGTTCTCCCAATAGCCCTCTCTGCTGGCACATCTGCTTCATGCACTGGCTCCTCTACTGGTTGAACACGACCAACATCTGCATTACGTCAAACATTTAGTTTAGTCTTGGGAAAACATCAAAAATACAAAAAAAATGTATAAACCTTAAGAAAATAAAAAACATGGTCAAGACATTCTTACCCATTGCACCCCACTTAGCGCCTTCTGGTAATGTTAAATCTGGATCTCCACAGAAATCAACCCTTGCGTATGCATTTTCATCGATGGCGATGATCTATCATCGAAACCAAGCGAAGAATGTAGTAGAGAACACAATAGTCGATCGGCGTGCATGCTGACCCATGAGTTCTACCCATCTCTGCATCTGAGGATGTTGGAATGGGCTCTCCTAACAAGCTACGAAACTGGCCCATTTTGATTATTATCTATTATATTTAGTATAGCACAGGGGTTTTGGGGCGGGTCAAAGCCCCGAACGCATTGTAATGGGTTAAAGGGTAAACTAGGGGTCTGAAAACCATGGGTTGCAGACCATAGGAAAGTTGAGGCTATATTGTTATAAATAGAGATGTATTTTGTATTGTAAAGGATAAGAAATGATGAGCTATTCATGCAATCTGTTACTTAAGCTATTTGTGTGGGTTTTGCGGAATGGACTCCTACTGGCTGTGTGCATGGAGATCCTAGTCTAGCTGTGTGTGGACCCCATTGCTGTGTGCGCAGGTTGGGAAGGGAATTGTAAGGAAATATTGATGAATAAATGAATGCGAAAGATTATTAGAGATCTGAATCTGTGAGTACTGTTGTATGAATTGCTAATAATTGTTGTGTTGTGTATTTTCTTTCTTTTCACTACGAAGATTTGTGTACTGAATTCTTGGATCTAGATCTATTCTACTCTATTTATATAATATTGTGTCAATGTTATAGAAATAATATAATTATATATCTAGTGCACGTGGATTCAAATAGATACATAATTTACCCTGCGTAGAACAAGGTAATCTGAGAATTACAAAAGTAGAATGCAGCTCTACTTGCCTTACCCTTCCTTTCTCAGGGTGCGGAAACCTGGTTCCAGCACCCACCTATACTACTTTGGGTGAGACTTTGACCTGTGAAAGCAGGTCATTGTCGAAAGGGCCAGTAGTATAGGGGTTTGTTGGCAAACCTTGCACACCGAACCTGGGTCAGGACCCCTCAAGCCAACAAATGGTTCCGTTGTCGGGATTGGAAGAAGTATGAGAGAGGGAACGGGTAATGAAAAGAGAATAATGGAAGCCTGAAAGAAAAGAGATCGAGGGCTGGTTTGAAAGACAGGTCCAGAATTTCGTCGTAATATAAAATCGCAGTGAGAAGTTAACGGCGGAAAGGTGGAAAAATAGGTATGTCCTTACTGAAAACTACGAAATATTCTTTGTGACTTTCGCGATTGAACTCCAGGAGTGGCTAGATAGACTGGTGGAATTCTAGAAGTGCTGGAAGGATGAGGGGGTCACTCTGTGGACCCCAGAGTTGCTCGAACAGCTTGAGAAAACTGATAATACTATCACACGCACGGTGGATCACTGGGTGGATAGTGTGCTGGGAGAATTTGTGACAAAATTTTCCATTGATCAATTTGTATCATACTCTGAGGTCGAATGTAGATTCTTCAAAGGATTCCAGGGAAAATTTCTGAGGACGTTACCATTGTTGATCAAGAAATTACTGTGCGAAAGAGCATTCTGTGTAGTCATACTGACTGAATGACCTCGGATCTAGACGGAAGCGTGACATGCAGTGGTAAGTAATATCGAACCAACCTTGATGGAGGAAGATCCACCTATAATCTGTTGCAAGATCCAGTTGCACAAGATCCCCCAGCTACACCACCGCCTAGGCCGCACAAAGCTAAGAATTCACCCATACCACTACCTTCCTTGGATGACGAGATGGTTGCACATCTAAAACTACCTACCTTCAAGGGGGTAGGGGATGAGGATATGGACTAGTTTTGGTTTGTGGAAGACTCTGTCTGGACTGTGAATAATGTGGCAAGTGACACGATAAAGAGGGTGCAACTATCTTTAGCATTCAAACACTTTGCATGTAACCAATAGTTTCTTACAATACCTCTCTAAAGCAACACCACTATAATGCTCAAGAAGCTCAGAATGAAGTTTTTGACATTGCCATCCATTCACCTGGTCCACAAAGATCATAAAGCACAGTTGCTACAGCTAAAACAACATCTTTTTCTTCTTTCTGAATCTGCTGAGACTTATCAGCTTCATGGTCCATTCTGAACATATCCTGCAATCATAGTCGTCCACAAGATCACAGTTCTTTGAGGCTTTTTATCAAATAAATGACGAGCAACCTCCAATTTTCCACATTTTGCGTACATGTCTATAGGAGCAGCAGCTACATAAATATCGGACTCAAGCCGCATCCTAACTATGTGATGATGAATATTCTTGCCCTCTTCAAGAGCTAGTAAGGTAGTACATGCTTTGAGAACTAATGGAAACGTGAAAATTTCTGGCTGTATTCCTTCCTGCTGCATTTGATAATAGAGGGAAATGGCTTCCTCATAGGTTTCACCCTTATCATAGCCTTTGATCATGGCATTCCATAAGAGAATAGTTCATTGGTGTATTTTTTCGAACACTTGGCATGCATTGTCTAAACTGCTACAGACAGCATACATACCCACAAGTTGGGTTCCCCAAAAATGAGTTCTGATCAGAGCCACTAACCAACATTTTGGCATGAAGTTGCTTGCCTCCGGTAAGAGATTTGGAGACAATACAGGCGCGCAAGAGAGTAGCATAAGTTTCAAAATTGAAAGAAATACCATGGTGGTCTGCATTTTTGTGTAAAATAGCCAATGCCTCCTTTAGTCGACCCTCCTTGCAAAGATCGTTGACATCCTACTAGCTTGGTACCTGCATTGATGGTTGTCTAACAGCAAGAGACTGAATGAATCTCCTGGCTATACAGAAAACAAGTCATGTTAAACTTATCACAACGTGCATTGCCTTCGGCATTAGCAAGCTCCGTCCCAGAAAACTTCATCTTCTTATAAATCTCCATAGCCTTGGTTTCATAGAGCCCATTCTTAACATAAGCTATGAGCAGTGCATTTCACATAAACATAGTACGCTCAGAAGCTTCATCGAATTTCGTCAGCGCATCAACAATGCTTCCACAGGCATCAGATCTAAAATATTTAAACAAATTTGCACAATATCCGGCTTCTTTGCATCAATGGTTTCACCATGCAGCAAAAAGATTTACATTTCTATCTCAATGTGCTCATCCACGTTACTTTCATGAGAGAACTCCTCCAATGGGTTATGCATCGATCTCGTCCTTCAGTTTGAGATCCAGATCTGCATCAATACAACAGATCATATCTCTATTCACAAGCCAATAAAACCCTTGGCAACAGAAAACATCCATCTGAAGCTAAAACCTGAACCATGGCTCTGAAACCAGTTGTTAGGAAATTACCGCAGAAATAAAATATTTACCGAGAGAATAATACACATACAAAACCCAGCAAAAATCATAAACATAAACACAATGTTTAACCGAGAAAACCCCAAATCCGGGGAAAAACCCAACCAATGAAATTTCATTAACCATTGGCCAAAACCCCGACCAATCCGACCAAGTGAGCCTTCACCGCTCACCTCTAGGTCTTACATTACAATGAAGTCTTCCCAGCCTTTTTATAGGCTCCATTACATGCAATACCATGGGCCAAAACCATGGGTGCACAAAACCATGTGCCCCAAAACCACTACTATTTACCCTAGTAAACTTTGACTCTATCCCGAGTCAATTTTACCTAACAATATGCGATACATTGACCAGAACGGGAACACATCCATTCAAGATATCAAAGATGCTCTGAAACAACAATTTTGAAAGCCGAAATCTTATTCCCAGCTGGTAGCGGAGTTAAAGGACTTCAAACAAGGTGCGTCTGAGTCAGTATGGGAGGCTGATCAGTGATTGAAGAAGGCGATCAGGGAAGGAGGGTTGAATATGATGATAGACAACATATGGAGTGGTTCATCGCTATGTTGTTACCCCACCTACGCACGCCGATGAGTCATCAAACCTTTGAATCGCAGGAGAAAGTTATGGAAGTCACTATGAAGCTGGAAGCCGCCCCCCGAGAGGAGACATCAGCAAGGGTACAAAAAATCTAGGAACAACTTGGGGCTATGCATGTGGAGATACAGAACCTATGAAAAGAGTGAGGAAAGGACATCTGCGCAGATCTCTGGTGCATATGATGCCAGGTGTCTGGGCATACGAAGGATCAGTGTCTTATTTTGACAGATTACATGCAAGCAGGAGGACCTAATCCGATACGCACAGGGGTAAGTAGGGAACCTTTCCTGATACGTCTAGGTTCGAACAGACCTACGCTATGGTGTGATGATTTTCGGGTAGTAGGACTACATGATATGAACCATTTCCCTCGGCTAGGTGCGTATGTCCCAGAACTAAAGCAACAATGGTGCCGATTCTATTGATCGGTGGGACATGATGAGCAGAACTGTCGTACGTATGCCTTAATGATGGATCTTGGGAACTTATATAGGGTACAATCAGACCCTGTGTTGCCAAGACTGTCTGCGCACTTTGGAGGATCACCGACCCGAGGTAGAGGAGGTTGGGGAGGAAGTGCAGGACGAGGATGTGGACATCTAATCTGCTATAACTGTGGAGAAATAGGGCACTTTTCCAGAGAATTCCCTAATCCCACCAGGACATCGTGCAAATATTTTCGACAGCTCGATCATGAGGTAGAGGACTACCCAATTTTAATAGCCAAGATGCAGGAAAAGTAGCCCACCCCGACGCAGAACATACAAAGAGTTAAAACTGAGCTAAGAAAGGTGGATCTGAGTGCAAAATTCATGACATGTAGTGGGTTGGTCACCCAGGGAGATGAGGAAGGGCTTGCCTCTCGGAAATGAGTGTCTTTCAAAGAATAAGCACCATTGGCAGCCCCTGCGCAGCCTCAGATAGAAGAAGGAGTTGAGCCCTTTTTGAAGGCATGTCTGAAGTTACTAAGGAATCCGCAGGCCATAGGAAATCTCCTAGCTTTACTGAATACCAGCTCAGCTCGGCCCAGTTTGATCCCTAAGACCAAGGATGTACACAAACTATATAGCTATAAGAAACGCACTGAAAGAGAGATGTAATTAACTGCATAGATCGGTGACTATGAGATGGATCAGGTTATCTTAGATCTTGGATCGGATGTGAACGTCTTACCAAAGCAGACATGGAAACGAATGGGAGAGCCTAAATTGGAATGGTTCACTATCCAACTACGAATGGAAAATCAACAGAAAATCATCCCTCTGGGTAGGTTACCGAAAGTCATGGTTGACATTGCACGGGTAAGGGTCCTAGCTAATTTTGAAGTAATAGAAATAGTTGAAGATGAGGACCCCTACACTGCGCTCCTCGAGCTAGACTGGGAAATAGACATGGGGGGGGGGTCATCAATCTCAAGAAACGTAGCATGGTGTTTGAAAACAAAAGTACGCGTGTCATAATACCACTAGATCCAGCAGAAGGTGCGCGGTATATAGAGCCAACCTATGAAAAGGAGGAATTATATCACATTTATAAGATAACTATTCAGGATGAAGATCAGGTTCACCCCACGGATGAAGGAATGCTCTGTTGGGAAAAGGACAGTGAATGTTCTTCCGACTCCGATGAGGAGCTGGAAAATTGGCAAGGACGGTTTCATGATGTATCGATGCTTCGAAGCTTTCAGACCATCAGGAATTTCCGTCACATCTCTACCACAGAAAGAACCTTGCCCTGCCGAGAGGACGCAAGTGAAAATCAGTAGCCTGATGAACCTAAGAATCCCATGGAATGCAGGCCAGAAGCACTACCACTAATACTATGTGAAGCACCTACGCAAGGATCGGTAATCTTTACTCAAGGGAAGTATTAGAGTAGGGTGATCCTATGCATAGGGACCCCAGTGGCCAGATGGGCTCCGAGGTTAGCCGACCTATGCAGATACCTGCTGGCGTGCAACACTCAAGGGTGCGATTGAACCTTGCCTGAATAGACTCACCGGGGTACCACTAACCTAAGCATGCGTCGGATTATGGACCTGTCTGAAACCATGTATATCCGAGAGAATCTGTGAACGTCTCAAGTAATAAATGGCATAAGGAATTATGACACAACCTTCTCACAAAGGGACGTCCAACCCGTGAACAAAGTAAAGGGCTCGAAAATACTGCTGACCAACTTGCAGATACACCTCACGCAAACGACATACAAGCATCATCCATGGTTTGACATTCCATGGACACGACCTTGGGCACGAAGGATGACTGTCATCACATCTTGATTTAATAAGAAAAGACCCTTGCAAGTACAAAAAATAGGCAGCAGATCATCAATGCAACCATTTATGGTAAGAACGGTTCAAAGGATCACGGGTATGTGCCACAAACGAGCCACTTCACCATTAAATAGCTCTGGATGGGGCGCAGATGGCTGGAAAACTTTGCGCCAAGCTATTTATTCACCCATCAACAGGCTCCGGCTATCTGTGCTCTGGGTTTTTGTGTTCATCCATATTCTATGTGATGCTCATCTCTTTTTTAAAAATATGGAACCTAACCTGCCAAAGGAACTGCTAAGAGGACCTGGGAATGCTGAGTACAACTATAGGAGTAAGCATGGGCTTCTGACAGAGAGGATTGTCTACGAGCCATGCACAGAAGGAACGCTGAGATACAGGACCATGTTGTGACTTCTCCGCAGCTCCTGAGCGCTGCCCACCAGAAGCAATGTATGTTCACTCCCTCGTGATGCCATCATTAGCACTCCCGACCCAATTACTGGGGATGTCCAACTAGTACAGAGATACAAGGAATATCCTCCAAAGTGTTGCGAGAGGTTCGTCGCCGTGATTGGGACAGGCGATCGTAGTATGACATACCTCTAGAAGTACGAGCCCAACGGATTGTCGTGGTCACTAATGCAACGCATATTATTCAAGAGCAGTTGACGCAGGGAGTCCAATTGGTCGAAATAGCTACGCAACTATGGACTGCAGTGCAGCACCATCCCATGCTTCAGCATATCCAGCAGGAATTACAGTAGTCAGAAGTTGTTCTGGATCAAATCTTAGCCTCCACACCTTCCCTCGTCTCCATGTAGCACCTAGCCACCATGGACAGGATTGAGAACCTTCACCACTCCAAGCAGGTTGTTCGAAAACGGTTGAAACCATGGTCTGACACCGCACTCCAGCTCGCACACGATGCTCAGTCTGCCATCGCATGCCTCCACCAACTGTTAGAACGGGTTACTGCGGATATAGATGGGCCTGCCTCCCTGGCACTGGTCAACATTATGCAACAAGATGTTGCCCAAAGTTAGGATGTACTCCCTCCACTCGTCCGCACTCTGGCTACTCAGCGTGCACAAATAGAAGCCGCACCACTGCAGTGACTCAGGACGAGTCACAAGATTGTGTTGGGGGACTGTTGCAACGGGGTCTCCTAACAAGTTGTGAAACTGGTCCATTTTGATTATTTTTTATTATATTTAGTATAGTGTAGGGGTTTTTGGGTGAGTCAAAGCCCCAAACACATTGTAATGGGTCAAAGGGTAAACTAGGGGTCCGAAAACCATGGGTTGCGGACCATAGGAAAGTCAAGGCTAGATTTTTATAAATAGAGATGTATTTTGTATTGTAAAGGATAAGAAATGATGAGCTATTGATGCAATCTATTGCTTAAGCTATCTGTGTGGGTTTTGGGGAATGGACTCTGTTAGGGTCTCTGTAATTAGCAAGGTTGGAAAAATTCCAACTACAGGGGTAACATCAAACCGCTTTGGGATTCAAGGATCTAGCCCTCCTTAATCTAGAGAGGGATCTCTCTGTAAATGAGTTTAAAGATTTGATCTTTAAAGCCTGACATGTGATATTAGGCTAGTTATGAAGAGCATGGGTTTTGTTTTGTTTTTTTTGGTTGGGAAAAGACATGATGAAGGTGAAGGCAGTTCAAAATGAAGGGTGAAGATGTCTACAAGTGAAGGAATGATTTGCCTGATAGAAAAGGAAAAGATAGTTTTAACCCATTGGGTTATGGAGTCATAGGAGGATTTTAATAGGACAGCAAGGTTCAAGAAGGATCCATGGGGCAATTCACTTATGTCAAAGGATCTCTTAAGGTGATTTATGGAGTGAAACAGATAGGAAGTGGAGAACAACACAAAATGAAGAACAGTGCACAGTCTAAGATCAAGTAAGTGCTTTTAAACTATCTTTCTTTCAACATGTGCTTAGAGAGACAAAACATAAAAGAATTATTTGATCAGGTAAGTACTTTAAAACTAACCTGCATTGAAGTACTTTGAGTTTAGAGAAACAAAATATAAAAGCATTCTGAGATCAGGTAAGTGCTTTTAAACTATCCTTCTTTGAAGTACTTTCAGCCAAAAACATTCAAAAACAGTCAGAACAGCTTAAGATCAGGTGAGTACTTTGAAACCAACCTGATTTCAGCATATTCTAAAGGAAAACACTGATGATCATCATAATGAGAAATCTAGATCAGGCAAGTGCTTTGAAACCAACCTGCTTTAATATACTCAGTATTAACAAGAGAAAAACATAGAAAATAAAGCTTTCAGTAAGAGTAGCGTACTACTAAGAGTAAGTCCTAGCTCTATGTTTGCTGTTCCTTATCAGAGAAAATGAACATATTGAAAACTTAAAGAAAATAACAATTGACAGTGAGGAACACATCACCATTGACACGAATTAGTATCCCATAAATCAGCAGCTTGTATTTGATGTTCAAACTAGTTACAATCAGCAAGCCCGGAGGGTTTCTACAACTTCAAACTTCTCATATCATCTTATTTATCTTCAAATTGCACACAGTGCATCAGTAGCTTCAGAAAACATTACATGCATTCAGATGTCCAGAGACCAACATTTGGTTATGTTCTACAGAGGTATTTATAGAGAAATGTGGAAGTGGGAGGATTTCCCAAGGATCAAGTATCATTAATTATGTAATCATTTCTAACTTTGCTCCATAACATCTGTTCCTACCTTTCGAGGCATAATGATCGAAAGATGTGCTTCTGAACTGTTCTTAATCTTCTAAAATGGTTTTCCCAACAATTAGAGATAAGATTCTTTGATTTGTATTAATTGTTCAGTTGTCTTCAGGTAAACACCTATTGTTCTGGTAATGACTGAACCTTCATTAATTTTTGTGAGGCTGCAGGTGTCTTTAGGAGCTTGAGAGGGTTCAATTGGCCTCTTCTTATGGCGGTGGAGGGTTTCTCAGTTCAACAGATGTCTTTTTCTTTCCTAAAATACCTTTAATTTACTTGAGAACTATGTTTTAGGTCTTCAATCTCCTACTTCTGGTGTGTTCTATCTTCGACACTGATACTCTTTGATCGGTGCTCGATTTTTGTTTTCTGGTGTGCAGGGCTGTATAGGGGTCGAATGGCATCAATGCCTCATGAATTCATTGATAAAATGTGAAGTTAAAACCCTATAAGTGATTTTGTGGTGAATCACAGGCGGGAGGATCGTCACCCTCGACCTGTGAATTTTTCTTCAGCATGGTGGAAAAAACCATTTAAACCCTGCAAAAATACAAAAAACTATTAAAAAATCCTGCATATATAGTTTGACTACTTCAGAAGGCATGTAGAGGGAGCATATTCGTTGGATGGCATCATCCAACGGTCGAGATTGATTGGGAAAAGTGAAAGAGACGGCGGAAGAAAAGTTTAACTCAGAACCGTCGATCGCGCAGAGATCGATGGTGGGAAGCAGAGGAAAAAAATATCATGGGGGAGTCGGTTTTTGGAGAAAATCAGTTAAAAAACCTTTGTTTCGGCGAAAAATAGTGTGTGGGGTTCGGGATGATCATGGGTTGTCAGATGAGATCGACCCACACGATCAACGGTGGAGATCGGGTGCCAATAAACTTTAGAAAATACACCCGGACATCAAAAATCCAATTAAATCATGTTAAGTAAAGTTCCCAGATCTGGAAATGTTGACTGGACGAGGAAAACACGGAGACCCACCCAATATAAATCTTCCGCGTGGATGTTGATGTGGCGCTGGGACCGGTCAATGGCGGGGCATGCAATAAAATATGGACCATCGATCTCAGGAGGAGATCGACGGTTGAGGATGCGTTGGAGGGCAATGGACAGTGGGCCAGGGGCACTGTTTTCCTAGGTTAACTCCCGCGCATCTTCGGGGAGCGACTACCATCGGATGGCCTGCCCCAGATCGGACAGTGCACAACAATATCGCGCCGGATCTACGAACGTTAATGCGCGATGGGGGGGTGGTTTTCAAATAGTGTTGGTGCCATGTGTCAACCGTTGTATGGAATCACTCCGAAATCAAAAATACCGCCAACCCTCAGAAGGCGGTGCGATGGACACCGCCAGTTTCTGAATAGTGTTTTGCGCGGCGGGGACCACCGACCACGATACGTTCCGCACCGTCGATCAACGGATCAGATTGACGGCGAAGATTAATTTGGAATTTTGCACCGGCGGAAAAGTTTTTTCATAGTAAATCCGACAAATTTAATATATAACCAAAGGTTTTAAACTTTGGGCGGAAATATTTATTCAAAATGGCTTGGCGCCCAATTGCGGGGCCTGTGGGCGCATGGAGAAGCGTATGACCGGGGGTTATAGAGTTAGGGACTTAGCCCAAGGGGGCTTAAACCCTTAATATGAAAATGTGATTTTTTTCATGGATCTTCAATGGTTTTCAAATGGTTTTAGGGGTTTTGATAAGGCCAAAGATGATCTTAAAACCTTATGAAAGGGATTTTAATGAAGGGGAGATGGAAAATTATGAGAATGATGGATCTTGATGGGGAACAAGAGAGTAAAAATGAAGGTTAGTTTCTGAGTGCAGGAAGGGGAAAAAAGGGGATTTTGCAGCAGTCTTTCTCATGGAATTCAGCAGAAATTTCTGAGCTTGAAATGGGAATAACAATGAATATTGAAACAAGGATATGATGTCTTCCAGAGGCTTCAAGAGATACACTTTCTGCAATGAAACTATTCCTTGAATGCTAAACAATGTTTTGGCCACCTTTTGATAGAACAAATTTTATAGGTGGCCAACAGTGGCTCCACTTGGGGATGGTGCCTCCCTGAAGGCATCAAGAACTTCAGACTTGCATTCTCTGGGGGGTTGATCAGTGCCTTATTCATTGGGCTACCTTCTTTGCTTGGATGCTCTTCTTTTTCCTGAAAACATATTAGCAACCATGGAAAACAATGGATCTTCATCAACAAGCTTTATACCTACCCAATCCTACTGATCTAAAATTTATTCTTCATTTAGAATGCACTTGGATTGGAAAACTCTTTACAACATTTTATTTCTTTTGTAAATAGGAAATCTAATCTATTTCTACTCCTTATTTCTCCATGGACTCAGATTAAACAGTTGAGTCCATATGATTCTCTACCTAATCTACTATCTGTTGGGATTAAACTGTCCAACAGATTTTATTCTCTAAATTTTACAACAAAAATTTAAAAGCAGTCAAGTCAAGATTAAGCAGTTTGACTTACTGTGATCTATGGCATCAAAAACAAACTGCACATAGACATTATTTTGCACACAATTTAAAACAAAAAATGGAAGGCTAGAGATCGGAAATTTGAAAGCACTTCCTTCATCTTTTTAATAGCTCTGTTTTGACTTTTGTTTGAGTTGTTCCTCCTTTGTTTTCTGGTTCATATTTTGAGCTGATTAGAACCATATTTACATCTTTTTTTGACTCAGGATAAAACATAGTTTGGAGTCAATTCTTGCTTGGAAACTTAGGTTCAGGTTTTGAGCAGGTTTGAACCTTTAATTTCTAACCTAATCTATCTACTGATAAGCCAAGTTTAAACAGTTTGGAAAATCAAACTCACTATCCTATCAACAGTAAATTTAAAACTAATTAGTCAATATTAGGCTGTTTGACTAACTAGGAGTGTGTTTTTTCAGGAGTGGCATTTGAGCTTGCACACTTTCAGATTTGTTTATCTTTTTGGTATGGGGCTATACCTTTTTTTTTCTTTTTTTTCTTTTTTTTTTCTTTTTTTTTTTTAATCTGCCCTCTTTTCTTTTATTTTTTATTGTTTTTGTATTTTTTCCTTTTGTGATACTGAAAAAAGCAATGGTATTTACAATGGAAATGAAATCTTCAAAATTGAACTCAGCAGTAGTAATGCTTAAGAACCCTGCCATTGACAGGACCCCCAAACAGATCTGTGCCATCTAACTCTTGCAGAAAAAAGGCATTTGGACCAATGGTGGACTGAATAATGTAAGGACCTTGCCAAAAACAGTCAAATTTTCCATGTTTACCCTTATCCTCTCTTATGGAGTCCCACTTGAGTACCTTGTCTCCAATGTTGAAGTCACAAGCCTTTGTTCTCTTGTCAAACAATTTCTTTATATTCTCTTGCACTTTCTGAGCCCTATTGTAAACCTCTTCCCTTATTTGTTGGAGATGTATTGTCTGATTAATCCTCCTTATCATGTTGTCCTCTTCTGACTGTATTTCTTGGACTAATTTTATCACTGGTACACCTAGGCTGGTAGGAAACACTGCATCTGCTCCATAAAAAAGCTGGTAAGGGGACATTCCAATGGAATTCTTTGTGGTCAACCTGTCTGCCCACAAAGCATGCACCAACTTGTTATGCCATGATTTTTTATTTTCCTCAAGCAACTTCTTGATGATGGTCACCAAAATTTTATTTGATGATTCTGCTAGCCCATTACCTTGAGGGTAGTAAGCAGTAGAATGACCAAGTGTAATATGATACCTGTGAAAAAAATCAATCATCTTTATGGAACCAAAAGTAGCAGCATTATCAGTAATAATCTTCCTAGGACAGCCAAATCTAGACAGGATATGATCTTCAAGAAATTTTATAATGACAGAATTTGTGGCATTCCTCGAAGGTATGGCCTCTATCCATTTGGTGAAGTAGTCAGTGGCTGTGAGAATCCATTTGTGTTGGGAAGATGAAGCAGGATGGATTTCTCCTATGAAATCTAGGCCCCATTGTTGAAAAGGAGCTTCAACAGTGATAGGTTGTAATGGTAAAGGGAGGAGTTTTCTTTTGCCTTCAAAAATTTGGCATTTGTGGCAAGCTACTATCATTTTATGGACATCTTGGAAGAGGGTGGGCTAGTAATAGCCAGCTCTAAGGATTTTATTGGCTGTGGTTTTCCAGTAGAGATGACCTCCACATTCTCCTTCATGGAATTCATGCTTGACCCTCTCTGCATCAACTTCGAGAAAATATTTAAGCAATAAACCATTAGTATTTTTCCAATATAAACATTCATTCAAAATGCAATAATTCCTAGCTTTCAACTTTAAAAACCTTGCCTTTATTTTTGATAAATCGGGAGGAGCATTAAGATTTGTAAGTACATACAAGATATCAGTGTACCAAGGTGAGCTTTGAAACTGCTCTTCCACAGTGGGAGAAGGTAATTCTTCCTGTTCATCCAAGGCATCTACCATGTTGATGTCAAGGGCTTGTAGATTAGATTCAGCCATTAATTGAGCTAAGCCCTGACCTTTAATGTGTTTTGTGGGTTTGATTTCCAAATCATACTCTAGTATTGCTGCAATCCATTTGCCCCTCTTTCCATCTGGGCCTTGTGACAAGATGTCTTTTACCACTATGTTAGGCACATAGGCAATGATGTGAGAATGTAGAATATACACCCTGAAGTCCTTTAAGGCCTTTACCAAAGCATAGGCCTATTTTTCCATTATGTTATATTTCAAGGGTGCATCCCTTAAAGCCTTACTGAAAAAAGAAATAGGTTGTTCCTGTCCCTCTGGGTTTTTCTGCAATATGACAGAAGCTACAGTATGCTCTAAGGCAAAGGAGAAAATAAGAAAATCCTTTGAAAAGTCAAGGCTGATCAGGACACGTGCCTGGGTGAGTGCATGTTTTACCAACTTGAAGGATTTTTGGCTTCTATAGTCCATTTCACTCCTACTTCTTTCTTGAGCATATTAGTCATGTTTCTAAGGAGCTCTGCTAATTTGGGAATAAACCTCCTCAAGAAGTTAATTTTACCAATAAAGGACTGTAATTCTTTTATGTTCCTTGGTTGGCTAATCTTTAGTATTCCCTCAAATATCTTTGGATCTATTTTAATCCCTTATTCTGGTATGATGTGGCTAAGGAGTTTACCTTCTTGTAGGCCAAACACTGTCTTTTTGGGATTTAAAGACAATCCAAACCTTCTGCACTTTTCAAGGACCTTTCTTAGATGTTTCAGGCGCTGTTCATCAGATTTGGAGTAAATTTTTATGTCATAAAGGTAAATTACAATGAAGTGCCCTATCTCCTCTGAAAATGCAATGTCCATGGCCCTTTGGAAAGTGGCCCCAATGTTCATTAACCCAAAAGGCATTTTCATATACATGAAAGTGCCCCAAGGAGTGGTGAAATCTGTCTTGAGTTGGTCTTGTGGGAGTACTAAAACTTGGTTATACCCTGAAAAACCATCTAACAGAGAAATCCTCTTTGAATTAACTACCCTTTGTAGAATGTGTTCCATTTTGGGTAAAGGGTAATTGTCCTTTAGGGAGGCTCTGTTAAGGTTTCTGAAATCAATGCACAATCTGATTTCTCCTGTCTTTTTCCTCACAGCTACAAGGTTAGAAACCCAGTCTGAAAACCTCACAGGCACTATGATTCCTGCCTCATACATTTTCTTGATTTCCTTTTCTACTAGAGGCAGTTGTATTGGATTAATTCGACGCAGTTTTTTCCTAAAGGGTTTTTGGTTTTCTTTCAATGGGATCTTGTGCTGGATGATTTGTGTATCATAGGATTTTAAGTCTTCACAGCTCCAGGAAAACACATCAACAAACACTTTAAATAAGTCAATGTATTTATTTTTCATGTCAGCTGGAAAGGAGCCAGCTAATTTAATCATTTTTGGCTGATCTTTGGTGCCTATGTTGCATTCCTCGACATCAGACTCTGTGTATTCTACAGTGGGTTTCTTTGCTACGTTGTTAAAATCAAACAGGTCTTCTAAAGGTGCTTGCCCCCAAGGTATGTTCTTGTCCTTTGACGACAATACCTCAATGTCTTCGTCTTCTGTGTCCTTGTATTATTCAGTGTGAGCTTCAAGTTTTTTAGTTAACATGTTGATTTTTACGGGACCAGATAGTTTATCTTCTTCAAGGGACTCTTTGTTGAGGCAATTTTCGTCAGATTTAGAATCTGAATCAAATAATTCAAACTCTTTCCTACCAAGCAGGAAATCCTCTATTTGCTTGTCGCCCTCAAAGACCTGCCAATATTTTTCATTATCTGGCACTGCAAGTCTATATTTTGTTTGAATGATGATCTGTTTATCACCAGGTGATTTTTGACATGAACTAGCAGCGCAGGCCAGCCCATTTGCAATTATGTTTTGACTTCTTGGGACAAACACGAGCTCATATCTTGTAAATTTGTTTAGGAAATCTATGGAATTATTTTGGTATACCCTCAGTCTAGGATGCTTAACGACATACTCTCCATTTAGTTGTTTGATGACTAATTCTGAGTCTCCCTGAACAATTATCTTCTTGGCTCCTAGTTCTTTCAATAGACGCAAACCTAGGATGAGAACCTCATACTCTGTGATGTTATTGGTGCATTTGAAATCTAGCTTGAAAGCATGGCATTCAGAGTAATTGTTGTCAGTGTCAACCAACCATACCCCAGCTCCTGCACTCTTTTTAGTGAAAGACCCGTCAAAGTTCATGACCCATAAGGGATTGTTTGTAGGGTTAACATCGTTTTCATCCCTATTGCATTGTTCATCATTATGTTCTATTCTGGGATCTGCAACATGTTGCGCTTGGTCTTGTTCTTCAGGATTTTCATGGAGTCGAGTGTAAGGGGTAGTCTGTTGTTTTCCATCTTGGCTTTGTTCACTCTGGTTCGTTGTTTCAACACACTGTTCAAAATTTTCTCTCTCGTTTTATTCCATATCTAGAACTGCCATCATTTCTAGATTAGGGGCCTCTGACTAGTCATATGAGTTACTGTATTCTGGCTCTGACTTCTTTGTGGATTCATTATTGTAAAATATAAACGAATCTAGTTCAGTATGGATAGAGTAAATGGGAGAATTTTTAGGCTTTTCTGGGCTACTGACCATGAATTTCATGTGTGACTCTCTGTATAGTCTTCTAAGCTGGCTAAAGACAGGAATAGTGGCATATATTCCATCCATCTGTATGGTACCTTGCAGCTTGGCACCCCATGATCTTGACAGCAACATACCATACTTAGTAGGCACATCAGCCACCACAACATCCATGACCATGCACTTGGCTGGGATTTGGGTCAAACTCACACAAAGGTCTTTGATTAGACCCAAACACTTCACTCTGTTGGAATCAAAAGAATATAAATCCTTATAAGGTTTGGTTATTTCTAGTCCTAACCTTTCCATTATCACCTTTGGCATAAGGTTGTGAGAGGCTCCAGAGTCATGCATAGCATTATGCAGGATCTTGTCATGAACATTTAAACTCACATAAAAGGGGGGAACAGGTCCCTCTTGATATATACCTTCAATCTTAGGACCAAAAATGAGCTCTGGTTGGTCATCATTAATATTGACTATATCATTATTGTCCTCAATATTTAAAGCCTTCAAAATTTTGGTCATATATAGAATCTGGCAGCTAACTCAGTTAGGGGAACAAAGATTCTGATCTTTGAAATTTCCTGCTCAAGGCTGAAAGGAATTTGGCTCTTCGAAGGAGTTGTCTCAGCCTTACTAGCTGCCAGTCTATCAGCAACATCAGCTTGCTGATTTTTTCTATTAGTATTTGAAAAAATGGTCTTAATAGGAGTACTAACTGAAGTGGTAGTATACTAATGTCTACACTCTGTTTTTCATTGTTTTTAGTGCCCTTCTCTCTACTTTATCAAAATTTACAGTCACTATTTTATCCTTTTGTTTGACAATTTTAGGCTTGGTTGTAGTACTGTTTTGTGAAGATTTGTCAGAGGTTTTGGTGTTGAGAGTTTGTTGACTGGTTTTGCTTCTAAGGTCATATTATTTTTGGGACTCTATGATGACATTTTCCATGTCTTGAAAATAACTTTCATCATCATCTCTGTTGTCATCATAAGGGGTATAAAGACCTTGTTTTTTATCATAATGAATCTCAAATTCATCATTATCTACTCCTAGCATGTTGATATCATCTTCCTCTATTATCTCATCTGTTTCCTCAACCTCACTTATATAGTTTTTATGAAAAGGAGGAGTGATTAGTTGATGATCTTCCCTAGGCCTGTTTGGAGGTTCGTTCCTTCTAAAATTCTGATTTTGGTTCTAGTTTTTGTTTTGAGGAGCAGTTTGGTTTTGAATTTCTTGTGCTCTCTCAAGGATGCTCATTTTCTTCAGCATCTCCTCCATCATTTTTTCCATCTTTGAGTTGGAAGTAGAAGGTGCATTTTCCTCTCTGAAGGACACTCTCTTTTCAATTTTCATTCTTGCTCTCTTCTCCATCAAGTTGACTTCCACAAAAAGAGCACCCCTTTGCATATCTTCAATAGTTGCAAAATCTCTCTCTCTCAGCTGATAGGCCATCTCGGGGTCAAACCCTTCAGGAAACCTGTTTAAAGCTGAGCCCTGTGGAGGTTTTAGTTTCGGGGAAAGTGCATTATACACACTATTGAATCTAGTTCAATAATCTTGCACACTTTCCCCAACATCTCTATGGAGGTTCTTGTAATCAGAAAGGACTTGGAGAGGGTTTTTCTTTACTTCCAATTTGTTTAAGAATGTTTGATGGAAGGCTTGGAGATCATTAATACTATGGGGGGTTAAACCTTTAAACCATTTTCTTGCTTCTCCCCCTAAGCTTTGAGAAAATAATCTAAGCTTGACAGAATCATTATCAATTTCATTTATGTCACAGTAGTCATTCATCTTATCCACATGTTGTGATGCAGTTGTAGCATTGCTAGCATCATACAATGGAATTTTAGACTGATAGTCCTGTGGAAGATTGACTAATGGTATAGGAAGAACTAAGGGAGCATACCATGCTGCCATGATATGTGGTGGGGGTGGATTCACAGGAAGGAAAGTGGGCTGAAGTGGGGTGGTTTGAGTAGTGGATGTAGGATGAACAGAAATGGATGGACCAGGAATATATTGTTGAGTTGATCTTGGATGAGAGACACCTGAGTTGTGAAGAAAATGTGAATCAAGAGGTGTTGTTTCTCTGCTACCAGGATGTTCACTTGTTTCAGGAGATGAAAGTGAAAACTCTGAATCTGACTGACCTAAGTCACTAAGAGACCTAGTTCTAAATGGATTTACTAAGTCAGCTTGTGATTGTGGTAGAGCTGAAAGATTTTCAGGGACTGAATTAGCTCTCAAGGGTGATCTGAAAATAGTTGAGAGTTTAATCCTAAGAGACCTCCTAAGGATACTTTCTGGGTTATCAATTATCTCAGGTGGACCAGGGTCAAGATAGGCTCTAGTGTAAATCTTTCTAGGAGCCAATATGTTGTGTTTTTTAGACCCAACTTAAACAAAAATAGTTTAACCAGATATGACAATCTTTAAAAGGTCAACTAATCTATTTATACAAATTTTAATCCTACAATCCTCTAACTGAGTTTGAATGATATTACAATGATAGGGTTCTTCCCAGTGGAGTCTTAAGGTCTGTTAAGGATTGTGGAGTCGCCAAGTGGAATTTTTTAGCTCTGTTGGAGGTAAAAGGTTTAATGGTCCACTACCATGTTTATTGAATACCAACCTAAAATATTTTTAGGTTATTTTCTGAGTTTCTGTGGTTGTATGGAAAAATAAAGAGTCCATAAAATTTGGCCAAGCAACTATGAACTCAAAAATTCCCCAGTGGAGTCGCCATTATGTTAGGGTCTCTGTAATTAGCAAGGTTGGAAAAATTCCAACTACAGGGGTAACATCAAACCGCTTTGGGATTCAAGGATCTATCCCTCCTGAATCCAAAGAGGGATCTCTCTGTAAATGAGTTTAAAGATGTGATCTTTAAAGCCTGAAATGTCATATTAGGCTAGTTATGAAGAGCAGGGGTTTTGTTTTTTTTGTTTTGGTTGGGAAAAGACACGATGAAGGTGAAGGCAGTTCAAAATAAGAGTGAAGATGTCTGCAAGTGAAGGAATGATTTGGCTGATAGAAAAGGCAAAGATAGTTTTAACCCATTAGGCTATGGAGTCATAGGAGGATTTTAATAGGACAACAAGGTTCAAGAAGGATCCATGGGGCAAGTCACTTATGTCAAAGGATCTCTTAAGGTGATTTATGGAGTGAAACAGATAGGAAGTGGAGAACAACACAAAATGAAGAACAGTGCATAGTCTAAGATCAAGTAAGTGCTTTTAAACTATCTTGCTTTCAACATGTGCTTAGAGAGACAAAACGTAAAAGAATTCTGTGATCAGGTAATTAATTTAAAACTAACCTGCATTGAAGTACTTTGAGTTTAGAGAAACAAAATATAAAAGCATTCTGAGATCAGGTAAGTGCTTTTAAACCAGCCTGCTTTGAAGTACTTTCAGTCAAAAAACATTTAAAAATAGTCAGAACAGCTTAAGATCGGGTGAGTAATTTGAAACCAACCTGCTTTCAACATATTCTAAAGGAAAACACTGATGATCTCATAATGAGAAATCTAGATCAGGTAAGTGCTTTGAAACCAACCTGCTTTAATATACTCAGTATTAACAAGAGAAAAACATAGAAAATAAAGCTTTCAGTAAGAGTAGGGTACTACTGAGAGTAATTCCTAGCTCTATGTTTGTTGTTCCTTATCAGAGAAAATGAACAGAGTGAAAACTTAAAGAAAATAACAATTGACAGTGAGGAACACATCACCATTGACACAAATCAGGATCCCATAAATCAGCATCTTGTATTTGATGTTCAAACCAGTTACAATCAGTAAGCCCAGAGGGTCTCTACAACTTCAAACTTCTCATATCAGCTTATTTATCTTCAAATTGCACACAGTGCATCAGTAGCTTCAGAAAACATTACATGCATTCAAATGTCTAGAGACCAACATTTTCTTATGTTCTACAGAGGTGTTTATAGAGAAATGTGGAAGTGGGAGGATTTCCCAAGGATCAAGTATCATTAATTATGTAATCATTTCTAATTCTACTCCATAACATCTGTTCCTACCTTTCGAGGCATAATGATCGAAAGATGTGCTTCTGAACTGATCTTAATCTTCTAAAACAGTTCTGCCGACAATTAGAGACTTCTAAAACAGTTATGCCGACAATTAGAGATAATATTCTTTGATTTGTATTAATTGTTCAGCTGTCTTCAGGTAAACACCTATTGTTCTGGTAATGAATAAACCTTCATTGATTTCTGTGAGGCTACAGGTGTCTTTAGGAGTTGGAGAGGGTTCAATTGGCCTCTGCTTATGGCGGTGGAGGGTTTCTCAGCTCAACAGATCTCTTTGTCTTTCCTAAAACACCTTTAATTTACTTGAGAACTGTGTTATAGGTCTTCAATATCCTGCTTCTGGTGTGTTCTGTCTTCGACACTGATACTCTTTGATCGGTGCTCGATTAACTGTGTTTTCTGGTGTGCAGGCCTGTGCGGGGGTTGAATGGCATCAATGCCTCATGAATTCATTGATAAGATGTGAATTTAAAACCCTGCAAGTGATTTTGTGGTGAATCGCAGGCAGGAGGATCGTCACCCTCGACCTGTGAATTTTTCTTCAGTAATGTGGAAAAAACCATTTAAACCCTGCAAAAATACAAAAAATTATTAAAAAATCCTACATATATAGGCTGACTGCTTCAGAAGGCATGTGGAGGGAGCATAGTCGTTGGATGGAATCATCCAACGGTCAAGATTGATCGGGAAAAGTCAAAGAGACGACGGAAGAAAAGTTTAAATCAGAACCGTCGATCGCGCAGAGATCGACGGTGGGAAGCGAAGGTGAAAAATAACGTGGGGGAGTCAGTTTTTGGAAAAAATCGGTTAAAAAACCTTTGTTTCGGCAAAAAATAGTGTGGGGTTCGGGATGATTGTGGGCCGTCGAATGAGATCGGCCCACATGATCAACGGTGGAGATCGGTCACCAATAAACTTTAGAAAATATACCTAGACATCAAAAATCCAATTAAATCATGTTAAGTAAAGTTCCCGGGTCCGGAAATGTTGACTGGACGAGGAAAACACAGAGACCCGCCCAATAGAAATCTGTCGCGTGGATGTTGATGTGGCACTGGGACCGAGCAATGGCGGGGCATGCAATAAAATCTGGACCATCAATCTCAGGAGGAGATCGACGGTTGAGGACGCGTCGGAGGGCGACAGAAGGTGGGCCAGGGGCGATGTTTGCCTAGGTTAACTCCCGCGCATCTTCGAGGAGCGACTACCGTCGGATGGCCCGCCCCAGATCAGACGGTTCACAACAATATCGCGCTAGATCTATGGACGAACATTAACACGCGATGGGGGGGGTGGCTTTCAAATAGTGCTGGTGCCACGCATCAACCGTTGTATGTAATCGCTCCGAAATGAAAAATACCGCCAGCCCTCAGAAGGTGGTGTGATGGATACCGCCGGTTTCTGCACATTGTTTGGTGCCGTGGGGACCACCGACCACGATAGGTTCTGCACCATCGATCAGCGGATTAGATCGACGGCGGAGATTAATTTGGAATTTTGCACCGGTAGAAAATTTTTTTCATAGTAAATCCGACAAATTTAATATATAACCAAAGGATTTAAACTTTGGGCAGAAATATTTATTCAAAATGGCTTGGCGCCCGATTGCGGGGCCTGTGGGTGCATGGAGAAGCATATGACTGGGGGTTATAGAGTTAGGGAATTATCCCAAAGGGGCTTAAACCCTTAATATGAAAATGTGATTTTTTTCATGGATCTTCAATGGTTTTCAAAGGGTTTTAGGGGTTTCGATAAGGCCAAAGATGATCTTAAAACCTAATGAAAGGGATTTTGACGAAGGGGATATGGAAAATTATGAGAATGAGGGATCTTGATGGGGAACAAGAGAGTAAAAATGAAGGTTAGTTTCTGAGTGCAGGAAGGGGAAAAAAGGGGATTTTGCAGCAGTCTTTCTCACGGAATTCAGCAGAATTTTATGATCTTGAAATGGGAACAACAATGAAGATTGAAACAAGGATATGATGTCTTCTAGAGGCTTCAAGAGATACACTTTCTGCAATGAAACTGTTCCTTGAAGGCTAAACAATTTTTTGGCCACCTTTTGATAGAACAAATTTTATAGGTGGCCAACCGACTCCTGCTGGCTGTGTGCGCGAAGATTGTAGTCCAGCTGTGTGCGGACCCTGCTACTGTGTGCGCAGGTTGAGAAGGGAATTGTAAGGAAATATTGATGAATGAATGAATGCAAAGGATTATTAGAGATCTGAATCTGTGAGTACTGATGTATGAATTGCTGATAATTGTTGTGTTGTGTATTTTCTGTCTTTTCGCTGTAAAGATCTACGTACTAAAAAGCTTGGATCTAGATCTATTCCGCTCTGTTTATATAATACTGGGTCGATGTTATATAAAGCATATAATTATATACCTAGTGCACATGGATGCAAATAGATACATAATTAACCCTGCGTAGAACAAGGTAATCTGAGAATTATAGAAGCAAAACACAGCTCTACTTGCCTTACCCTTCCTTTCTCAGGGTGCGGAAACCTGGTTCTAGCACCCACCCATAATACTTCGGGTGAGACTTTGACCTGCAAAAGTAGGTCACTGCCGAAAGGGCCAGTAGTATAGGGGTTTGTTGGCAAACCTTGCACACCGAACATGGGTCAGGACCCCTCAAGCCAATAGAGGATCTCTAGGACTAGCTATATCTAGTGTCACATGTTGTGGCCGCATTAGTGGAATCCATTCTAAAGCGAAGGATATAAGGATTGAACCATAACTGAAATTATTCGTCCTTCCTCCCTTTTCTTTATTCAGTTGTTCCTTTATATGAGAGAGAACAGCTTCAGACCAGTTGAAGACTGTTGGCTCTAAGAACTCTAGCGCATAATGCATATATCATCTATTCACTACATGTAGTGTAACAGTGCCGGCAAGTTTAGCGATTGTGAAAAGGACAGTTCTCAAAGGCAAATCTCTAACATCCCAGATGTTTATCTTTCCATCTTTTCTTAGCTATTCCCCTGGATAGCAATGCTGTAGACTATAATCTCTCATAGTCTCCCCTCCAACAATAGACCCTAAGAGTGAAATAGGCAAGCTTCTCCTCGAAAAACCTGTGAGAAAGTATACATCCTCGACTGTTATGGGAACCACTTGGTTCTTAATATGAAATACCTCAATAGTTGGATCCCATGCTCGAACTAAGAACTCCAAGAGTTCTATTTGTTGCCTCATCCTTGACAACCTAAAGTAATTAAGAAGTCCACAATCTCTTAGGGCTCTTACTGTACCCAAATCATTTAGGGAAATCATATCATGCTCTTCATCTTCTCTTTCCCTCCATGTAATCATCATTGTAATCTGATGGAAACTTGAAATACAACCACAAGATCCATTAGCAAAAAACTAGGCAAATTTTGGACATAATATGAAAATCAAAAACTTAGATTGCTCCCAATGCACTCTCTAACAAGAGACAGTGCATTGCATGTGCAATTACCCTTCACTTTACTTGTCACATAACGCAAGTTTCGACATTCAGAGGTGCGTTGCCCTCTTTTTGCGCAGAATTTACCCTAGGGGCCTTAAAACCCTAAAAATTTGAAGAAATTTCAAATGAAATGAATACTAAAGGAAATAGGAGGTTCATGGCACGAACCTAGATCAAACGGAAATGAAATCCTTCCACAAAAATTATCGCAATTAACAATTGAAGTTCGGGGGAAAAATCAGGTTCAAAGCTCCAAAACGCAAATGGTAACTATGGAATGGTAAAAATGAATAGTGAAACTACTTTTAATAGTCATTTAATTATTTGCAAATTATATTTATTACTATGAATATAGTTTTATTATGTTTTAATCATGAAACATATATTTTTTATCCATTTGATGTTGCTCTGAAACAGGTTTTACAACTGACGAACAGATTAGTCGTGCAGATTTATTTCAAGAATGATTTAACCACAAAGAATAAATTTTCTCCTTATTTTTCGAGCTTTGTTAAAAATGAAAAAGGATTTGAAGCGCACTTTTATCTCTTTTTTGAGCTTCGATAACAGCGAAAAGGGAACCCTTGGAGTCTTCTTTCAGCTCTTTTCAAACTCCAATAATGTGAAAATATTGTCGAGAACTTGCCTTTTCGAGCTCATAAAAGTAAATGAATGGATATCTACTCATTATAAGTTTAACCCTTTTCTAAACTAAGATAGATTATTTACGAAAAAGGAATACCTTGGTTACACATGACCAAAGAGGTTCTCTCAGATATTATTTTACACTTTTTCAGATCTGAGTGACAAATTTACGAAAAAGTACTTATGGATTTTTCTTTCTTCCTCTTTTTCAGACTCTCTAAATATGAAAAAGGACTGGGCTATCACTGTCGTTAAGCTCGTTAAAACATAAAATAGCAATAGGCTTGTCGATCATGGCAAGAATCGAGTTTCATTCATCGCTAGACTCGTTAAATTATTAAATAGAAATACTTTATTCGCCCGAAGGGTTGAATTATACATCAAGCAAATGTTATCCTCTGCAAGCTTGTTAAAAAATAAAAAGGTAATGGTCGAAAAATGACCGGGGAAAATTTGGGAAAAGTGAGCAAGAATTCTTTATGGTAGCAAGTTGCTCTTGAACATGACACTTCCTTGACTCCATCTTCGTGACTGTTTGGGTTGGGTAATCTTCTTGACGGTTCATTCATACCTATGGTTCATCATACCTTCACTTCGGTTTTGGGTCAATGCTGCCAACTCATCTCAGTGTCGCCGATATGTTCAAGAGAATTCATCCAGTGAATACTCATCCTTCTGCAATACTCATAAACCTTCATTCTCATGACCGTCATCCCTGAAAATTGCTATATCAATTCATACCATTGTCTCTGAAATCAGTAACTTCCATTTCACATTAAGGTGACCTCCTATCGACAAAAAATCAATATCCAGGAAGTTCACTTAGATACATCAGATTCCAGTACCACGAGGCTTGTTATAGCATCGACAAGATCCTCGCTTCCGGACCTTTGACCGAAAGATTTTGTTTTCCATTCAACGTCAAATCATCTATTCACGCCTTACGAAATGTACTGCAGTACCTTGAGGGCCATTGACATTAATTGTGGTTCTCTCTCGTTTATTAACAACTCACATTATTGGCTGGTAATCAAACGATGTATTTCCACGTTCGACTACAAATCATATATTCGCATGGCTAGACTTGTACCCGAATGATCAAGTGAACGAGACAAGAAGACCCCGGATCTAGTTTCATCCATCCGGGCTGCGATTTCAGGATTGTTGTACACATCATCTGTATGGTGACCTTACATACAGATTGTCATCCAAACATGGGCCTATATCTGTAGGCATTTCTGCATTTGGGAAACATTCCAATGAAGATGACTTTCTGAATTATGTACATGTTATTAGATTGTTTATGTGCTGAATATAGGAATGCCTACCCTCAGCAATTATGATCAAAGAGGATATATCATGATGTAATGTATTGTAATATTTATGCAGGTGACCACTCTGCTTCATCTCCAGCCCATCACAGTGTAAATCATCTCAATCAAATGTTTTTATTATTATTTTCACTTAATGCTTTAAGGGGGAATTTGTTATAGGCCAATTTGGGCATCATCTCCAGGACCAATGAATAGGGTCTATCATCCCCTATCATTTCAACTTGCGACATGTCCTAAGACAAAGAACAAGACAAATCATACATGAATTTCATCAAGCAAAGGTTTCCAAGATTTGAAGTTTATTATATATCATATGAGAGCGCATCAACGGTGCCTCTAAAGGGACTAAATGCATTGCATATGCAGGTAGCCCCATTCAAGGCTGCTCTACAAAGCACTTACCGACATTCACAGGTGATTTAGTCACATTGGGAGCGAAATTCTCATTGTTCTGGAATCTCCACTTGGCCAGTGCCTTCTAGAAGATTTCACATGTGTCAAGCTTCGAATCCAAGTGTCATTTTGACATCTACAAGATCAGGAAAATGTCTTGCCTATTATTGGAAAGTCATTGATTGTAAAACTACCTTCACTCCTCTATAAATTGAGCACATATATTAGTGTTTGATAAAGAAGAATTTGAGTAGAGATTTGCTGGTGGATTTTCAATTGAGAGTTAGATTTGTGTAATAGCTGCTGGAGAGATTTATACTGTGATGAGGTTGGGATATTTCTAGAGATGGTCACTTCAAATTAGTCAATAGGTTGTAACCTCCCCTTCTATCATTAATAAAGAGTACAACTTACTTTTGCCTATATGCATATGTATTTGCTTTGATTTTCCATATTGCAAGATCTTAGTTGATGTATATGGTTTATGCTTTACTGATTTAGCAAACTAACTTGAATATACATCTTTATTATTGCTATCTTCTGTTGTTTAGTGTTCATTCTTGCAAGAAATATTTTTTATAGCCGACTAGAATTTTAAGCTACAACGGAAGCGAGAGAAAGAATCATTTGGAAGCGCTTGGATTCCAAGTAAGCCTCTAATCCATTCTGTGTGTCTGTTCTTAGTTAGGAAAAGTAGTCGTATAGTCTTTAATCTATTGTTCTAGATTAGCACCTATCTAGGGAAGCGTATTTTATCCATAATTCACAATTCTGTCCAACAGTCACTAATTTTAAAGTCTCTATCTACTAAGGGGGTATGCTCTACATCTAAAATAGGAGGTTGCAAAGGATTGAATGATACAATACTTTGAGAAGCCATATTTTTTTAAATTTTAATCAATTGATTACTTTCTGATTGAAAAAATAAATTTTGGCCTCTGTAAAATGCTGTGAAAGTTTTTTACAATGTGCAGAAGGGTTTAAAAGGCAATAGGGGCTTTTCTATGGTTTGCAAAGGATTAAAATGGTTCAATTTATAAAATAATACTGTCTGTGATAAAAAATAATCTCGGGCCTTGGAAATTCTATTAAAATATGCCTAGGGTTTGCAGAAAAATGATAGGGAAGCAATAAGGGTTTCTTTTGGTCCGCAAAGGCTCCTAAATTAATTCAATTACTTGTTACTTTATTTTTAGATTAAGTAAAATTATTTTCTCTAAGGAATACCTAGATAAAAAGAAGATTTTAAGTTTGTAGAAGGAGTTCTGACGTTGCAGAAGCTTTCTGAGGCTTCACTGGTCTTTATCATGCTTCGGATGGATTCTGCAATGTCTTTGGCATCAAATTTGTTGAATTATGGTTGAAAAAGGATTGGTTATAGGGCGGCAGAGTAATCTTTGGCTCAGAAATAGGTCGAAAATGCTATAGTCGTGCACAATGTAACAGAAAATGGTGAAAAGGCTTGCAAAGGGTGGCTAATATGCGTTTTAACCAACATTAATTAAACATAAATGCATGGGTTAAATTCAAAGTGCACGATGGTATTGATAATGGTCAGGAGAAATTTCTTTGTGGTTTTCACATCGGCTAAAGTGTTTGGGCAGTAAATTTTTTGAGGATGCGATCGAATGTAATACTACATGTAGCTAGGATCGAGGACGTGAAAACCATTCATTTCGCAAGGTTAGAAGGATGCTAAAAATTGGGCAATCGGATGTGCGAAAGAGGCTATTGGTCATTAGATTCGATCAATCAAGATCTGATGGTTGGGTGAATGCGATGGATCTGTCAGGATTTGATGGGTGGGACGCAGTCCTAAGTCAATGCGATGGGATATGTGTAAAGGCATCAATATGTGTGTGTGTGTGTGTGTGTGTGTGTGTGTGTGTGTAAGGTTAGGACAATACAGGGTCGGGATTTAATAATAAAACTTTACATTAAATATAATATAAAGGGATGGGAATATATATATATATATATATATATATATATATATATATATGCGAGAATTAATTAAATATGGGATTAATATATAAGGATTTAATATATTAATGTTGAAACAAGGGTTTAAAATATACACGTAGAAATGTTAATGTAATATTCCCATTTTAGCACATAGCTAAATGGAATATTAAAATTTTGTTTTTATCACCTAGCAACTTAATAAATGGGTAAGGGAACCCATTCTTATTAAAGACATGAATAAAATCCCTCATAATGTGAAAGGGATCATCATAGTAGCCTTATTTTTCACCTTCAAGTGTGAAAAGGGGAATTGCAAGAAGACAAGGTCAGGCTTGACCAAGTCAACAACGCTGCCATAGGAGGAGTGTATCACTTTAGAAGATAGCGCAATGTGAATGAGGAAGAGGATATTTTGTGGAGGAAACCCTAATGAGTGGGACCCATGGAGAGAGAGCTTTCACTTTTTTAAAAGGAGGGCAAGGCAACCATTGTTATTCATGAATTGGATTATTTATTTCATTGTCTATGCAGACATTGTGCATTCTTTTGTTGTTTAGAAAAGTTGTCGAGGGAATTCCTGTTTAGGATTTCTTCACCTTATTGAGAGGCCTCTTGAGGTATTTTTATTCATTCTCCGCATTTCTTAGCTCAAGGCCAAAGCATCCTCCTTCAGCTACAGAGTAGTTTTTGTTGAGATCTGGGTTGTGTTGCAGGGTGTTGCAGTGGGGGACTCCACAACACCATCTCCTTGGCTCATCTTTCATAGGAGGGAGCTTCTATTCCTCTGGAAGGTTAGTGAGGGATATTCCGGAGCTTATTGTAGATCATTGGCATCAGGCCAAGTACTTCCCTTCACCAATATCGCATTCCCTTCTCTAGACTGCGTTATTTCTGAGGGCAATTGCAATGGGGACTTGCTCCACTATTTTGGAGGGTGAGATCTTTAGGGATTGGATTAGCCTTTCACCTGGGAGATCCTTTGGATGAGATTCAGCCATCACTTTCAGCATCATCAGCTATCTCCATCCATTCTTATTTTCTGAGTTGCAAATGTTGCCCAACAACTCCGACATTTCTGCAAATTTGCCATTTTGTATGTATTCCACCCAATCCTTCTAAGGATTGTGTATTGTTTTTTCCAGGGGTTGAGATCTTGCTCCCGCTTCTTTATTTGAGCCATATAATGTTGTATCCATGTATTGACATTATTTTGCAACAGTTCTCCTTTATATACTGCGCTTTCATAGCCAGGGCTTCTTTCATGTAGCAGTATTTCTCCATTTGTCATGTATATGTTTCTTTGAGGCTGCATTTCCTAGCTTGAGAGATCATTTCCTCAAGATCTTGTATAAATTGATGCTGCTATAATCTAATGTAACAGTTATGTGGATCTTCCGGCATTCTTGTATTAAGACATTCATTTCTATATTCCTGCTCATGTTTATATATTGTTGATCTCCACATTGGTAATATCTTAAGATATTCCCAATAGTGTAGCTGTTCCTAATTTGGAATATTACAGTGGTATCAAAGCATGATCTCTGGCTTAGCCTGTGAGTCTTAGCCAAAGAATATCAAGATGATGAAGAGGATGAGTTTACTCTCATCAATTTTCAGATGCAGAGGAGACCTCTCCAAGGAGGTCAAGAAGATCGAAGAAAGGGGAGAGGAAGGACCATGCACTTCCTAGTCTCACAAAGAAGAAGACCAGAAGCATGAAGAACACTTGGAATTCGAAATTCTAAGTGAGTACCTGGCTGAATATCGAGCTAAACCTAGAGCCTTCCAAGAGATTCTAGCTTTTCCACAATTTATTCAGTAGAAAGAAGAAATAAGACCCCACAACTATGGGATGATGAAAGGCAATAGATTTCTATTGTCCACATTTGATGGATCACTCAAATGTGTAGTAGAGGTTTGGGTGAAGAAACTAGAGGCTTTCTTCTTGCTACATCCGGTAGTAGACAGAGAGGCTGTAGAAATTGCATCGTTGCACCTTGAAGGTGAAGCAAATATTTGGTGGATCAACCATCTAAGCCATGAAAGGGTTTCAACTCTTGCCGAGTTTTCTCAAAGAATGATCAGAATATTTGGAAAAAAGAGGGAGGAGCCCTCACCACCATCTTTTGAGGTATGTACCAGCGCTGTTGAGACCATGGAGGAGCAGCCTTCATCTTCAACAATTTGGGAGGCCAACACTTATGAGGAGGAAACTCTTGCAACTTTGAAAGAAGCTTCCACATTTCACCAAGGTATGATTAAAAATCCATCGCTTGTCATTTCAGAAAACACTTTGGATGGGTATACATCATTGCATGCAATTGACCTAGAGAAGCAGGATAGAACTGCGCTGTACAAAACTAGTGATGGAAAAAAGAGGAGCGAGTCCTCATGTGAGCACTCAAAGGACAGCTTCATTTAGGAAGCAGTAAGGAGGAGTAGACATCTGGATATAAGAAACTCTTTCTCCTCTCTAGATGACACTCTCTCAATGAGCATGGCACAGCTCAAAGAGATACTTCTACTGGCAGCAGATCTAAGACCCCTTTGGTTTTGGAGGACCATGCATGAGGAGGATATCTCAAGGAGAGATTTCAATGGAGGTGCACTCCCACACATCATGGAGTGCAAGATTCTTCAACAGTTTGAGGAGGTTATTCCCTTCTCACAGGAGCAGATAGAAGATGGAGGACATCTTCGGATGGATAACATCTCTCATGACTGTGTTGGACATCTCTTGAGCCATGCACATCATGATGGGAGGTTTTTTCCTACCACCTATTTGGGTCCTCATAAGGTCAAATTGATCCTCGAGAAGATTGCATTTCAAGGTCCCATGAGATGCAGGAATCTAATTTTGGATGATGGTAGCCCTCATGGGAGGAGTACCAAGATAAAGGGTGGAAGGAGACATCCACAATTGATTGAGTGGATGTGGATGGTGATCAAGAAGCTAGAAGAAGATTTATGATACCAGGCAGCAGGAGACTTGGCTGCGCTAGTTACTATTGAAGGAGTTTTGCCATCACTTGGCATACGCTCTTTCCAAGGGTATGAGGATGGAGAAAATATGGCAGGATGCTGGCATTATGGAGCAGCAAAGAGTATGGATGCATAGTGATGATGCAACATTCATCTCACTCAGTGTGTCTTCATCAAATGTCTTGTATGATGAGAGCATGAGGAAGCAGCAAAAAATTTTGTTTCTTGGGTTGTTATTTTGGAGAGCAAGGGAAAATTTGCTCTCATTTCATGTATGATGTTGAAGGAGTAGAAGATGGCACTATCATGGTGCAAAGGGGATACTCCTTGACCTTTGATGATCAAGAATTACTTCCACCTTGGGAGAGATTCCATAATTGCAACAACACTATTGGAGGGTTGCCCATCTATGTTGAGGAAGGTGAGGGCAACAACGATGTGCCATCTAGAGATTATCTAGTGCCTCAAGTAGAGGAAGGAGGAGCTCTTGCTCCAGGTATAGGGGTTCTTGCATGTTTGCAAGGAAGTCCCTAGGATCTCATGTATGGAGATCAAGGCACAACTCATGTTTTACATGTGCCATTGTTGAGGAGGTGTGGAACTTGGAGAAACAAGGAGGAGATAGGGAGAAGACCAAAAATCATGAGATGAGGAGTACACATCCCTATTCATTTTTGGAGGTTGATTCACCTAAGAAGGTGATTGGATTGTGTAGTGGAAGCATGGACATATTTGTTCATTCATATATGCAATCACCTCTTGATGATGATGTCTCATTTCATGGAGACATTTTTCCAGGGAGACCACTGGACCAGCAAAGGAGGATGGATGCTTCACATGTTGAGGCACCACTCATTGGTTTTAGGAGGGTGGAAACCTTGGGAGTTTTTAGCCACCTATAATATTTGATTATATCCAAAGGTGGCTAAAACTTTTTGAGCCTCCAAAGAACAAATTTTATCACTAAAAATTGTTGGCTCTTGAAGACTCCTTGAAGGCCTCATGCCTCTGTCTAAAATCCTCATTGCTGTTCCCATAAATTCTGTTGATTTCGTGTAAGAAACTGTTGAAAGACCATCATTTTTCCCCCTTCTCCCACTCATAACAAACCTTCATTTGCTTCCCCTTTTCTCCATATTTTTCCTCTACTTTTCATGAGTTTTTTCCTTCCATTCATGAAAATCCTCCTTACATAGTTTAAAAATTCTTTTTTGAACTGTGCCGAAACCCCTATATATTTCACTCCCGATTGATATTTTTTCCTTGTAAAAACCCAAAACCCACTTATCCAAAGTTTTAACATAAAAACTTAAAGTCACATGTTGAAATAAATTAAATGGGTTGATTGAAAAGAGTCGATCGCGCAATCGCAATCAGAGAAAACACAATGGTTAGATTGAAAGACCCACATCAAAGTTCCGATGTGATTGGGTCTCATGTGTTAAAGCTTTCCCCCCGCCTCTGTTTCATATGACTTTCCCCAGGACCGAGAGTTAAAGGTCCCAAGGCGCTTATCGCATCGCAAATGTTTTTACGAGTCAATCGAAAGACCAGTCTCCGATTTCCGATTGCGATTGGCCCTTGTTTCAAATACGCCCCAGGCATATTATCCTCCATATACTTAAAGGACTCGTAGTCGGGCGCCTATTCATTTTATGCACATTTTCCACCCCCGAAGCTGAAAAACCTTTGCTTTATTTAAACCTTTGTTTTTGCATGTATTATAAAGGTTTTATCCCGGTTCATCTCTGTCGTTGATCGACAGCCGATCAAACGGCCTGCGCTCCATCGTATCGGAGTCTCCAATCGCATCACAAAAGTTTAATCGCATATGTTTGTTTTGTTTCCCCAATCGGCCTCTCCCCGATTTATTAACCACCGTCAATCAAATCTATAGATAGACGGCATGTGCTCCATTGCATTATTTATTTCCATCGCATCCCCTCATTCTCGACCTTCGATTGCGACTCCCCCGACTCATTTTCCACCATTGATCTCATTCTTAGATCAATGGCCATCGCTTAATTGCCTCAGGCCTTCCGATAGTGCAATCGCATTGGAGTTTCTTCGTCGCATTCCTTTCCTCCTCCTGCCGATTGCAATTTCCCGATTAAATCTGGACCGTCCACGTGTCCAGATCGGACGGTCCAGGATCTCTCCGCTTTATTTCTTCTCCCGCTCTTCTTTTTCCTATTATTTGCAGATCTCCACCGTTGGATGCTTTCATCCAACGGCTACGCTCCTTCCCCGCCATCTGAAGCAGTTTAACCCAAAATGCAGCATTTCTTAATTTGTCTTTGTGTTTTGCAGGTGTTTTAATGGTTATCCATTGAAAAAATGAAGAATGTCCGAAGGCCGGGGAATAAATTTCCCGTACCTGTCTTACATTAAAAGAGCCCGTCCGCCAAGCTCTATTCACTATTTATCAATGCTTTATGATCATTGATACCTTCAAATCCCAGCGTGGCTCTACACATTGACAAGACACTGTGGTTCAAAATCGCATTTAAAAAGAGTATCAGTGTTGAAGAACAGAACGCAATAGAGATGAAGATTGAAGACAGATTTAGGGAATTACGGCTTAAAAATAATTATCAAAATCTTAATTTCCTGAATTAAACAAAGTCAGGAGAAATTATAAGTGTTTGACAGGAAGAAAGGACCTCCATCGCCGCATTTGAGGTGAATTGATTCCTCAGCTACTACAAGAGCCACCTGTTGCCTCAAACCTTTCAAAACAGAGGCCGAGTTATTGATTAAACAAATATTTTCCTCCAGCGCTGCCAAGAAGTTAATTCTGTCAAAGGAGTTTAATAGAAAATATCCGCAGAGTTACTCCAGACAGAGCACAGAACCTTAAAATTCAAAATTTCTTTCCCAGCGAGCTTGAAAAGTTAATGTAACCAATTAATACAGGAGGAATATCAGAATGTTCTCCATTGAGCCCCTCAAAGGCCGAGAGATAGTAATCTGTATTAATTTCCTTAGCAGATATTTTATCAGATCTCACCTCCTCATCCAATACTTCAGTCGAAGATGTGTAATTTTTGGTTGATGTTTGATCACAAGCTGTAATATTGAAACTCTCTGAAATCAATACATAGTCTTTTGAAGTTGAAGAACAAATTGAAGTCTTGGAGGTCTTGATGATGTCGTTGCATGCTTTTTCCTGAGAAGGCTCTATCATTGGATCCATGAGCTTGGCTGTTGGTGAAGTATTCTGAACTGTTTCATGTTTTTCCCTGTTTTCATTATGTTCCATAATTTCTCACTACAATAGGATAGAAAATAATAGGCTAAGAAATGACTCCTGGAAGCACCTTAGACCTGTTCATCCTTCACTGTTTTATGTTTTCTTCTGCTGAAGTATTTTAGAGGCTTTAATCTTTCTCTTTAGTCTTCATGCTTGTTTATTTCCTTAATAGTTTGAACAATTGGTTTCAGCATGATTTATGGTTCTCCCTGCTTGTCTGTTGCCACTTAAAAACTGTTATTGAAGTCTCCCTTTGAAGTTCTTTGCTTACAGTGAATCAGAGAGGTCTGTTTTGATCTTGCCCTTTGTCCTCACTTAAACAGTTGGATTAAAGGTCGTTATAATTATGATCATAGATGTTTTTAGGTGTTCCTTCTTCTATGAATGTAATTTTCAGTAGATCTTTTATGTTTTCTAAGTCCTTTAGAATAAAATATTTGAGGAAATAGGGTGTTCCCCGAATCTTAGATTTCATTTGAAAGTTGTCTTGAAATCATTATTTTCTTAAAGAATGTTTGTAGAATTTATGGTTAGCCCTGTCTATCAAATATCTCTTTATTTTTTAAATTATGTTTTCAAGTTCCCTTTGTTGAGAATTCAATTTCTCTTTCCAAATCATTAATGTTCATCCCATTCCAAAAAAAAAGGATCCTGTGGCCAAGTTAGATTTTCCCTCTAATATCCCATATCCTTTGATGAGTTTTTTATGACCTTTTCTTGACTCCATTGCCCAATGAACCAGATGTTTCTACATTCTATGTATCTTTCCTAGACCTTTCATGTTCTTTTGTATCAATTCAATCCAACCAAACAAACAAACAAACACCTGCACTTAATAACTAGTCTAAAATCAATACTATAAACACACAAGATAAAATTTTGCAAACAAACATTTGAGAGATCCCTCTCTGAGAACAAGAGGACTAGATCCTGGAACTCTAAATATTGGTTCTGATGTTGCCTTGTCTTTTGATTTTCCAAACTATAAAAACATGGGACACCAACATAATGGCGATCACGGTGGGACCTTTCTGATTCAGTGACAATCTAATTAACCCATAGGACTTCAAAAATCCCTTATTTTCAAATACTATCCAGTGATTATCAGCCACCTCATCACCACCAACATAATGGCGATCACGGTGGGACACTGAGTAAAATCTTCAAAACAAAACACTCATTGTCTAAGTATAACATAAGTAACCTTCTTCAAGCACTACCAAGCAATGGTAATCATGATAGGAACTTTTGAATCAGTGACAAACTAAGTAACCCTTAGGATTCTTATAAAGCCTTATCAAACCTTGAAGGATTCGGTTACCGAGCCATAAGAGTAAACTCTATGTGTTTTGACACCCTAGCTAAGCGTTAAGTCAGATTTAGGATACTCTCATAACCTATAAAACCAAAATAACTCAGAAAAACCCAAAAAAATTTCAGTTTGGCTTCATAATAAACCTGGTGGTAGACTATAAAACTTTTACTACAAGGGAGCTTAAAAATTCCACCTGGCGACTCCACAATCCTAAAAATAGACCTTAAGACTCCACTGGGAAGACCCAAAGTCTTAAAAATCATCATAACAAGCTCAGCTAGAAGGCTTTAAGATTAAAATTTTCCTTCTTCTGAAAAGATCAGTTAGCCTCTTAAAGATTGTCATATTTGGTTAAACTCTCTTTCTAACCAGGTCTGAAAAACATAGCATAGTGGCTCCTAAAAAGATTCACACTAGAGCCCATCCCGACCCAGATCCACCTGAGATAGTTGATGACCCAGAAAGCATCCTTTGGAAGTCTCCTAGGATTAAATTATCAATTGTTTTTAGATCACCCTTGAAAGCTAATTCAGTTCCCGAAAATCTTGCAGCTCTAAAACAATCACAACCTGACTTAGAAAATCCATTTAGAACTAGGTCATTTGATGATATAACTCAGCTAGACTCTGAATTTTCATCCCCTGAAACAAGTGAGAATCCTGGTAATAGAGAAAAAACTCCTCCTGACTTACATTTCCTTGACAACTTAGGTGTCTCTCATCCAAGATCAGCTCAGCAATCTATTTCTGGTCCATCCACTTCTGCTCACCCTTCATCCACTATTCAAACCACTACACCTCAGCCCACTATTCCTGTTATAAATCCTCTCCTTGTAAATCCACCCCCACCACCTATCATGGCAGCATGGTATGCTCCCTTAGTCCTTCCTGTACCATTAGTTAATCTTCCACAGGACTATCAGTCCAAAATTCCATTATATGATGCTAACAATGCTACAACCGCATCACAACATGTAGATAAAATGAATGACTACTTTGACAGAAATGAAATTGATGATGATTTTGTCAATCTTAGGTTATTTTCTCAGAGCCTACGGGGAGAAGTAAGAAAATGGTTTAAGGGTTTAGCCCCACATAGTATTAATGATCTCCAAGGCTTCCATCAATCGTTCTTAAACAAATGGAAAGTAAAGAAAAACCCTCTCCAAGTCCTTTCTGACTACAAGAACCTCTCTAGAAACATTGGGGAAAGTGTGCAAGCTTACTGCACTAGGTTCAATAGTGTATATAATGCACTTTCCCTAGAACTAAAACCTCCACAAGGCTCAGCTTTAAGCAAATTTCCTGAATGGTTTGACTCTGACATGACCTATCAGCTGAGAGAAAGAGATTTTGCAACTCTTGAAGATATGCAAAAGAGTGCTCTTTCTGTGGAAGTAAACTTAATGGAGAAAAGAGCAAGAATGAAAACTGAGAAGAGAGTATCTTTTAGAGAGGAATCCACTCCTTCTACTTCAAATTCAAAAATGGAGAGGATGTTGGAAGAAATGATGAAAGAGATGAGCATAATTAAGAAAGAACAAGCAAATCAAAATCAAGCTGCTCCTCGAAATAGAAATCATAATTATAGAAGAGAAAACAATCAAGACAAACAGAACGAGAATGACCAACATATTAGACCTCCTTTCCAACAAAACTATGTAGATCAATATGAGGAAGATAGGGAGTTGGAAAGGTTGGAAGAAGCTCATGTAAACTTGATTGGATCAGACAGTGGAGATGATGTTTTCCACACTGAGGAAGAACAAGGATTCTTCTCTTATGATCAAAATACAAACACCTATGAAGACTCTGATGACTATATATTGGGTTTTGAAAATGAAATTATGGAAGTGCATAAACAATACGATCTTAGGAGCAAAGAGAATGCAGATAACTTAAAGGACAAGAACACTAATACCTCTTTCAAGAAAAACATAGAAACTCAGCCCAAAAAGACAGCGGAGAAAACCAACATTTTGGCCAAAAAACCAGACTTAAACAAAGACAAAAATATTCAGCCAAATGTTGAAAAAAGTACCCCTAGCACTTCAACTAGTAGTCCTAACAAAACTGTCCCAATTACCAGTCCAAATAATGTTCAGCAAATCAAAGTTGCTGAAAAGAATTCAATTGAAAAAGCAGATGTAAATATCAACAAGTCAATTATTCCTTTCAGCCCTGAGGGAGAGATTTCCAAGATAAAAATTACCATCCCCCTAGCTGAACTAGTAACCCAAGAGGTGTAAAAAAACCAAGTTTTGAAAGCTTTGAACTTAGGAAGTGATACAGACACTTTAAACTTGACAAATGACAAACCTGAGTTGTTGTTTGGTCCAGAAGTTGAAGGAAAATATCAAGAAGGGGTTGTCCCTCCCTTCTATGTTAGCTTGAACATACATGGGAAAATTTTACATAACGCCATGTTAGATTCGGGAGCTTCACACAATTTGATGCCGAAGGTGGTAATGGAGAGCTTAGGCTTAGAGATTACTAAACCATACAAATATTTGTATTCTTTTGACTCAAGCCGAGTCAAATGTTTGGGTTTAATTAAATATTTATGTGTTACTCTAGCTCAGATCCCTGCCAAGAGTCTAGTTATGGATATAGTTGTAGCTGACATTCCCCCTAAGTATGGCATGCTCTTATCAAGATCTTGGGGAGCCAAACTTCAGGGAAGCCTTCAAATGGACATGTCTTATGCCACCATCCCTATTTTTAACCAAAACAGAAGACTATACAGGGAATCTCACATGAAATACATGGTGAGCAACCTAGACAAACCTAACAACACTCCAATCTATTCTAATCAATCAAGTTTAGATTCCTTTATCTTATGTAAAGAAGATGAAATTACTCAACAAGATAAAGAGAACATAGACCCCAGTGATTCACCAGAAAAATCAAATTTTCTCTCAAATCAACTTCAAAACATCGACAATAAATAGCAACAAGTAAACGAAAATGAGTCAAACATAATTTGGACAATAAACTTTGATGGATCCTGTAATAAAGCAAGCGCAGGTGTAGGCGTATGGATCCAGAATACGAATCAAAGTTTCTCATACAAACTGGATTTCCCATGCACTAACAATATTGCTGAGTACGAAGCACTTCTCCTAGGTTTACAATTGCTCAAACCATTACAAGCCCAAAAGGTAACAATCTTAGGAGATTCTGAACTTATCATAAAACAAATCAAAGGAGAATACTCAACCAGAAATCTGAGGCTTAGGGAATATCGGAATGCTGCTCTCGATTTATTGAAAACCTTTGAAAAATACGAACTTGTTTTCATTCCTAGAGAGTTTAATCATTTAGCAAATGAACTTTCTTATAATTCCAGTAACTGTCAAATACCTAAGATAAATGAACAGCTTAGCGTAAAGGTAAAACATAGGCCTGCAGTGCATGATAACGTAGATCACTGGAAAGTTTTTTATTCTGACCAACACATAGATGATTTCTTTAAGTCAGAAAACGATTTCGCCATACCAACATCAGAATCAAGCCATAATCAAAATTGTCTATATAATTAAGAAATCCCAGAATTTGAGATAACACACTCTGCTAATATAAGTCATTATGAGAATACGTTTGAAGCAGAGTCAATTGACAACGTGGACCAAAAAGACCTGGAAGTGTTAGAATGTAAAAACAATTCAATTCCAAGAGGTCTCTCACCTTTGGAACACCTTTTCGACTTTAATGATGTAGCCAAAGAACCAAAAATGGATCCTGTAGAAACAAACATAGAAGAACACAACATAGGATCCCTAACAGAACCCAAGATTATTAAACTATCCAGCACTCTTCCAACTCACATAAAATCTCAATACATTGATCTGTTTAAAGAGTTTAAAGATGTTTTTTCCTGGACATACACAGATCTGAAGTCTTACGATACCAGCATCATTCAACACAAAATTCCCCTGAAGGAAAATCAAAAGCCCTACAAACAAAAACTGAGGAGAATAAACCCACTTTTATTACCTTTAGTTAGAACCGAAATTGAAAAGATGCATGATGTTGGCATTGTAGTACCTGTTATATTTTCAGAATGGCTATCAAACTTAGTTTCTGTTAGGAAAAAGACAGGGGAGATCAGACTCTGTATCGATTTCAGAAACCTAAACAGAGCATCCCTAAAAGATAACTACCCATTGCCCAAGATGGATCATACACTTCAGAGGGTATTTGGGTCAAAAAGGATATCACTCTTACATGGGTTCTCGGGTTACAACCAGGTGCTAGTGCTCCCAAGTGATCAAATCAAAACTTCTTTTACCACACCTTGGGGCACCTTCATGTATGTCAAAATGCCTTTCGGGTTAATGAATGCAGGGGCCACCTTCCAAAGGGCCATGGACATAGCCTTTTCTGAAGATATTGGCTATTTCATAATTATTTACCTTGATGACATAACTGTCTTTTCAAAAACTGATGAAGAACATTTGACTCACTTGAGAAAAGTTTTTGAGAAATGTAGGAAATTTGGCTTGTCATTGAATCCCAAGAAGACACTCTTTGGTCTCCAAGAAGGTAAAATTCTTGGACATATAATTTCGGAAGAGGGGAACAAAATAGACCCTACAAGGATAGATGGCATATTACAAATCAGTCATCCAAGAAGCCTCAAAGAGTTGCAATATTTCATCGAAAAGATTAGTTTTTTGAGAAGGTTTATCCCTAACCTTGTTGAGCTATTAAAAAACATTACAAACATGCTTAAGAAAGATGTGGGTGTAAAATGGACTTTACCAACTAAAAAATCATTCGAACTGGTCAAACAAGCTCTTACCCAAACACCAGTCCTGATTAGTCCAGATTTCACCAAAGACTTTTACATCTTTTCCTTTGCATCCGAACATACAATAGTCGTAGTTTTACTTCAAAAAAATTATTTGGGGCAAGAACAACCAATATCTTTCTTTAGTATGGCCTTAAGAGATGCTCCTCTCAAATATAACATCATGGAGAAGCAAGCCTTAGCATTAGTGAAAGCATTAAAAGACTTCATGTTCTATATTTTACACTCTCACATAATTGCTTTTGTTCCACATACTGTTGTCAAGGACATTCTAAGTCAAGACCCTGATGGTAAAAGGGGAAAATGGATTGCAACTATTCTTGAATACGACTTAGAAATTAGGCCCACCAAACTAGTTAAAGGGCAAGGATTAGCAAAACTTATGGTTGAATCTAACTTCCAAGCACTAGACATGAATATGGTAGATGTGTTAGAAGAAATAGAAGAATCTGATGCTCCTATTATTGAAGAAACATTTCTAAATTCTCCTTGGTATGCTGACATTATTTATGTGCTTTTATATTTAAATACCCCTCCTTCTTTGTCTAAAACTAAAGCTATATTCTTGAAACAAAAGGCTTTGAGTTTTTGTATCTTAGATGGAGTATTATATTGGAAAAATGTTGTTGGATTTTTTCTTAAATTTTTACTTGAAGACGATGCAGGAAAGATCATGCATGAATTGCATGATGGAGAATGTGGAGGTCACCACTACTGGAAGGCCACAGCCAACAAAATTCTTAGATCTGGTTACTATTGGCCTACCCTTTTCCCAGACACTCAAAAGCTGGTCATGTCTTGCCATAAGTGTCAAATTTTTTATGGCAAAAGAAAACTCCTTCCCTTACCTTTACATCCTATCAGAGTTGAGGCACCTTTTTAACAATGGGGGTTGGACTTCATTGGGGAAATTCATCCATCCTCCTCAGCTCAGCATAAGTGGATCCTCACAGCCACTGACTTATTTACCAAGTGGATAGAAGCTATACCCTCCATAAATGCTAATGACTCTATCATTATCAAGTTCCTTGAAACAAATATCCTATCCAGATTTGGTTGTCCCAGAAAAATCATAACAGACAATGTTGCTGCTTTTAAATCTAAGAAAATGGTTGATTTCTGTTACAAATACGACATAAACTTGGGCCATTCCACTGCTTACTATCCCCAAGGAAATGGATTAGTTGAATCCTCCAACAAGAGTCTCCTCAATATAATCAAAAAACTGTTGGAGAAAAATTAGAAATCATGGCACAGTAAGCTGGTTCATGCCTTATGGGCTGATAGATTGACTACAAAGAAATCAATAAATATGTCCCCCTATCAGTTGGTTTATGGCATGGATGCAGTTTTTCCTACCTAATTAGGAGTTCCAATCATGAAACTCCTTCAAGAAGTGCAGATTGAAGAGAACAATATGCAGAGAAGAATCAACCAAACAATACATTTACAGCAGACCAAAGAAGAAGTTTATGAGAGAACATAGTTAGTCCAAGAAAAAATGAAGAAACTATTTGATAAGAGGACTAAGGCAAAAAATTTCCAAATTGGAAATGTTGTTCTTAAATGGGATTCAAGAAGAGAAGAGAAGGGAAAACATGGCAAGTTTGACAACTTGTGGAAAGGACCCTTTATTATTCGTGTTGAGAGGGGTCACAATGCATTTTTCTTGAAAGAATTGAATGGGGAAGATCTATATGGAGGTCCGGTCAATGGCAGGATGCTCAAGCATTACTTCTGCCAAGAATCTTAAGTTTTAAAACATTTGATTTTTTTCATTATAGATATCACAGTCTAAACCATTGCATTCAAAGTTAGAAAAATCAAAAATACAAAAATAGTGAAAGAAAGAAAAGAGGGCAGATTGCCAAAACAAGAAAGGTATAAGCCCCATACCAAAAAAGAGAAACAAATCTGAAATTGTGCAAGCTTAAATGCCACTACTGAAAAACACACTTCTAGTTATTCAAACTACCTAATCTTGACTAATTAGCCTTTAAATTTTCTGCTGATAGGATAATGAATTCGATTGGCCAAACTGTTTAATCTTGGCTTATCAGTAGATAGATTAGGATAGAAATGAAAGGTTCAAACATGTTCAAAATCTGAACCTAAGTTTCCAAAATAGAGATGACTCAAATCTGCTTTACTTTTCTGACTCAAAAAGAAGAAAATCTAGTTCTAATTAGCTCAAAATATGAACCAGAGAGCAAGGAAGAAACAGCTCACAAAAGAGTCAAAACAAAGCTGTAAAAAGAGTGAGGGAGGTGCTTGAATTTCCAGATCTTAAGCCTTCCAATTTTGATTTAATTTTCCGCAAATAATAATCTATGTGTAGCTTGTTTTATGCCATAGATCAGCATCAAGTTAGACTGTTTAATCCTCACTTGAATGCTTTTTAATTTTCTGTTGTAGAAGTTAGAGAATAAAATCTGTTGGATAGTTTAATCCCAACAGATAGTAGAATAGGTAGAGAAGCATATGAACTCAACTATTTAATCTGATTTCAGGGAGAAATAAGGAGTAGAAATAGATTAGATTTCCTGCTTTCAAAAGAATAAAATGTTGTGGATAGAGTTTTCCAATCCAAGTGCACTCTAATGAAGAAAAAATGTTAGATCAGTAGGATTGGGTAGGGAGAAAGCTTGATTGATGAAAGATCCATTATTTTTATGGCTGTTAAATTGTTTTTCAAAGAAAGATCATCCCAACAAAGGAAGAGCAGCCCAATGGATCAGGCACAGGTCAGCCTCCCAGAGAATGCAAGTCTGAAGTTCTTGATGCCTTCAACAAGGCATCATCCCCAAGTGGAGCCACTGTTAGCCACCTATAATATTTGATTATATAAGGTGGCTAAAACTTTTTGAGCCTCCAAAGAACAAATTTTATCACTAAAAATTGTTGGCTCTTGAAGACTCCTTGAAGGCCTCATGCCTCTGTCAAAAATCCTCATTGCTGTTCCCATAAATTCTGCTGATTTCATGTAAGAAACTGCTGAAAGACCATCATTTTTCCCCCTTATCCCACTCATAACAAACCTTCATTTGCTTCCCCTTTTCTCCATATTTTTCCTCTACTTTTCATGAGTTTTTTCCTTCCATTCATGAAAATCCTCCTTACATGGTTTAAAACTTCTTTTTTGAACTGTGCCAAAACCCCTATATATTTCACTCTGATCGATATTTTTTCCTTGTAAAAGCCCAAAACCCACTTATCCAAAGTTTTAACTTAAAAACTTAAAGTCGCATATTGAAATAAATTAAATGGGTTGATTGAAAAGAGCCGATCGCGCAATCGCAATCGGAGAAAACACAATGGTTAGATTGAAAGACCCGCATCAAAGTTCCGATGCAGCTGGGTCTCATCTGTTAAAGCTTTCCCCCCGCCTTTGTTTCATATGACTTTCCCCAGGACCGAGAGTTAAATTTCCCAAGGCGCTTATCGCATCGCAAATGTTTTTACGAGTCAATCGAAAGACCAGTCTCTGATTTCCGATTGCGATTGGCCCTTGTTTCAAATACACCCCAGGCATATTATCCTCCATATACTTAAAGGCCTCGCAGTCGGGCGCCTATTCATTTTATGCACATTTTCCGCCCCTGAAGCCAAAAAACCTTTGTTTTATTTCAAACCTTTGTTTTTTCATGTATTCTAAATGTTTGCTCCCGGTTCATCTCTGCCGTTGATCGACAGTTGATCAAATGGCCTGCACTCCATCGCATCGGAGTCTCCAATCGCATCGCAAAATTTTAATCGCATATGTTTTTTTTGTTTCCCCGATCGGCCTCTCCCCGATTTATTAACCACCGTCGATCTAATCTATAGATCGACGGCTTGCGCTCCATCGCATTGTTTATTTCCATCGCATTGTTTATTTCCATCACATCCCCTCATTCTCGACCTCCGATTGAGACTCCCCCGATTCATTTTCCACCATTGATCTCATTCTTAGATCAACGGCCATCGCTTAATCGCCTCAGGCCTTCCCGGATAGTGCAATCGCATCGGAGTTTCTTCGTCACATTCCTTTCCTCCTCCTGCCGATTGTGATTTCCCGATTAAATCTGGACCGTCCACGTGTCCAGATCGGACGGTCCAGGATCTCTCCGCTTTATTTCTTCTCCCGATCTTATTTTTCCTATTATTTGTAGATCTCCACCGTTGGATGCTTTCATCCAACGGCTACGCTCCTTCCCCGCCATTTGAAGCAGTTTAACCCAAAATGCACGATTTCTTAATTTGTCTTTGTGTTTTGCAGGTGTTTTAATGGTTATCCATTGAAAAAATGAATAAAGGCCGAAGGCCGGGGAATACATTTCTCGTACTTGTCTTACATTAAAAGAGCCCATCCGCCAAGCTCTATTCACTGTTTATCAATGCTTTATGAGCATTGATACCTTCAAAGCCCAGCACGACTCTACACATTGACAAGACACTGTGGTTCAAAATCGCATTTAAAAATAGTATCAGTGTTGAAGAACAGAACGCAGTAGAGATGAATATTGAAGATAGATTTAGGGAATTACGGCTTAAAAATAATTATCAAAAGCTTAATTTCCTGAATTAAACACAGTCAGGAGAAATTATAAGTGTTTGACAGGAAGAAAGGACCTCCACCGCCACATTTGAGGCGAATTTATTCCTCGGCTACTACAAGAGCCACCTGTTGCCTCAAACCTTTCAAAACAGAGGTCGAGTTATTGATTAAACAAATATCTGCCTCCAGCGTTGCCAAGAAGTTAATTCTGCCAAAGGATTTTAATAGAAAATATCCGCAGAGTTACTCCAGACAGAGCACAGAACCTTAAAAGTCAACATTTATTTCCCAACGAGCTTGAAAAGTTAATGTAACCAATTAATACAGGAGGAATATCATAATGTTCTCCATCGAGCCCCTCAAAGGCCGAGAGACAGTAATCTGTATTAATTTCCTTAGCAAATATTTTATCATATCTCACCTCCTCATCCTTCTATAAATACTTCAGTCGAAGATGAGTAATTGTTGGTTGTTGTTTGATCACAAGCTGTAATATTGAAACTCTCTAAAATCAATACATAGTCTTTTGAAGTTGAAGAACAAATTGAAGTCTTGGAGGTCTTGATGATGTCGTTGCATGCTTTTTCCTGAGAAGGCTCTATCATTGGATCCATGAGCTTGGCTGTTGGTGAAGTATTCTAAACTGTTTTATGTTTTCCCCTGTTTTCATTATGTTCCATAATTTCTTACTACAGTAGGTTAAAAGTTTTAGGTTAAGAAATGACTCTTGGAAGCACCTTAGACCTGTTCATCCTTAGTCTCCCTTTGAATTTCTTTGCTTACAGTGAATCAAAGAGGTATGTTTTGATCTTTCCCTTTGTCCTCACTTAAACAGTTGGCTTAAAGGTCGTTATAATTATGATCATAGATGTTTTTAGGTGTTCCCTCTTCTATTACTGTAATTGGCAGTAAATATTTTATGTTTTCTAAGTCCTTTAGAATAAAATATTTGAGGAAATAGGGTGTTCCCCGAATCTTAGATTTCATTTTGAAAGTTGTCTTGAAGTCATTATTTTCTTAAAGAATGTTTGTAGAATTTATGGTTAGCCCTGTCTATCAAATATCTCTTTATTGTTTAAATTATGTTTTCAGGTTCCCTTTGTTGAGAATTCAATATATCTTTCCAAATCATTAATGTTCATCCCATTCCAAAAAAAAAAGGATCCTGTGGCCAAGTTAGATTTTCCCTCTGATATCCTATATCCTTTGATGAGTTTTTTATGACCTTTTCTTGACTCCATTGCCCAATGAACCAGATGTTTCTTCATTCTATGTATCTTTCCTAGACCTTTCATGTTCTGCTGTATCAATTCAATCCAACCAAACAAACAAACAAACACCTGCACTTAATAACTAGTCTAAAATCAATACTATAAACACACAAGATAAAATTTTGCAAACAAACATTTGAGAGATCCCTCTCTGAGAACAGGAGGAATAGATCCTGGAACTCTAAAGATTGGTTCTGATGTTGCCTTGTCTTTTGATTTTCCAAACTATCAAAACACGGGACACCAATAGGAGTGCTGGGTACAACACTAAGAGTCGGGGTAGACTCAAGGAGGAGAGAGGCATTCTCTCAACATCATTTTCACCCACTCTCATTTCAGATTCTGCACTGTGGCAGAAGCAGCAGGGGAAGGATAGCAGCCTTCCAACTTGCATCTTTGGCATGAGATATGTCGAAGAAGGAGATGACCATATGACAGATGTTCTTCATGAGGAATCATCAGTGCTGTCACTATGGAGGATAGATCCATGTTGGAGCTCTGGTTTGTCGGTGGAGTAGTACCAGGGTCATCTTGCTTGCATGATATTGACAGATCATCATATGAGGAGATGCATAGATCATGTGTAGATGGAGGAGATACATAACTCTTTGGAGGAGTTAGCACAATCACCTCTTTTCTCTTTGAGGATGAGAGGAGACTCAATTTTGAGCCACCCCATTTGCATGAGAAAAAATTATGGTGAGGGTATTGTTTACTTGCATGATGATTTGTATATTCATCCCTTAACCATATTTGTACAGGATGTTGCTCCAAGGAGGAGCATTTTTTTTCTAGACCCCATGGTCTACTTGAGGCCATGAGCACCATTGGGCCCTAGGAGGGTTTGGGGAGGAAATGTATTTTTGAGGACATACTCACCTTGCACCATACATCATTCACCTTCTCCATACATTTGAGGAGAGTAGGAAAACAAGCAAGTGGTTGAGAGGCCACACTTTTTATCATACTCTTTTGCAGTTGAGGGTCAAACTGCATTGGTTACAATTGAGGGACCATTTTCCTTCTCCCTTGCCACACATGACAGAAAGCATGGTTCTCATTATGGTTCATTATGTTGTTGTTGTCTTTATGTTTGTTGAGAGCATGATTGGGGGAATGGCACATCGGTTGGATGTGTACCTTCGGGGAGATATCTCCCACATTATTTGCATTGCATGTTCTAATGGGAGCATGAGAGAACATGTGGCCACTACAACAAAACATTTGTTTCCATTTAAGGTGAGCCATATGATTTATTGGATGCCATATGGCAGTGACTTCCAACTCATCACATATCAGATGATTTGGGACAACATGCTTCATAATGTTGGAGAAGAGATCCTTGGAGATCTAATCTTCATCTTGCCACTTGAGGGCAACATTATTGCAGCCCAAGATCAGCATATACTCTGCACTTATCCTAAGTGAGAGGAGGATAGTGTAGGGTAGGCTATTCTTTCTACCAATATCAGATTTTCAGCCCACCTATATTGCAGGATCCAAAGGTGGAAGATGATTTTCAGGACTTGCCATGTTGGGAGGTAACTCATTTTGTATGGATGATTGCTTGGGGGATGGAGAATCCACATGGGGAAGATGTTCCTCAACATATTTCAGACTCCATGCCTTGGGTGGAGATTCTTCAGTTCTATCCTTGCAGTTTCTTGAGGACAAGCAACATTTGGGAGGGGAGGACTGTAATATTCCCATTTTAGCACATAGCTAAATGGAATATTAAAATTTTGTTTTTATCACCTAGCAGCTTAATAAATGGGTAAGGGAACCCATTCTTATTGAAGACATGAATAAAATCTCTCATAATGTGAAAGGGATCATTAGAGTAGCCTTATTTTTCACCCTCAAGTGTGAAAAGGGGCAAATGCATGAAGACAATGTCAGGTTTGACCAAGTCAATAGCGTTGCCATAGGAGGAGTGGATCACTTTAGAATACAGCGTAGTGTGAATGACGAAGAGGATATTTGGTGGAGGAAACTCTAATGATTGGGACCCATGGAGATAGAGCTTTCACTTGTTTAAAAGGACGGCAAGGCAACCATTGTTATTCATGAATTGGATTATCGATTTCATTGTCTATGCAGACATTGTGCATTCTTTTGTTGTTTAGAAAAGTTGCCAGGGGAATTCCTGTTTAGGATTTCTTCACCTTCTTGAGAGGCTTCTTGAGGGATTTTTCTTCATTCTCTGCATTTCTTGGCTCAAGGCCAAATCATCCTCCTTCAGCTACTGCGCAGTTTCTGTTGAGAGCTAGGTTGTGTTGCAGGGTGTTGCAGTCGGGGACTCCACAACACCATCTCCTTGGCTCATATTTCAGAGGAGGGAGCTTCTATTCCTCTGGGAGGTTAGTGAGGGATATTCCAGAGCTTATTTCAGATCATTGGCATCAGGCCAAGTACTTCCCTTCACCAACAGCGCAGTCCCTTCTCTAAAATGTGTTATTTCTGAGTGCAATTGCAGTGGGGACTTGCTCCACTATTTTGGAGGGTGAGATCTTCAGGGATTGGATTAGCCTTTCACCTGGGAGATCCTTTGGATGAGATTCAACCATCATTTGCAGCATCATCAGCTATCTCCATCCATTCCTATTTTCTGAGTTGCAGCTACTACCCAACAACTCTGACATTTATGCATATTTTCCATTTTGTATGTATTCCAACCAATCCTTCTAAGGATTGTGTATTGTTGTTTCCAAGGGTTGAGATCTTGCTCCCCCTTCTTTATTTGAGCCCTATATTTCTGTATCCATGTATTGACATTATTTTGCAGCATTTATCCTTTATAGACTGCGTTGTCATAGCTAGGGTTTCTTTCATGTAGCAGTATTTCTCCATTCGTCATGTATATGTTTCTTTGAGGCTGCATTGCCTAGCTTGAGAGATCATTTCCTCAAGATCTTGTATACATTGCTGCTGCTATAATCTAATGTAATGGTTATATGGATCTTCCGACATTCTTGTATTAATAGATTCACTACTATTTTCTAGCTCATGTTTATATATTGCTGATCTCCACATTGGTAATATCTTGAGATATTTCCAATAGTGTAGTTGTTCCTAATTTGGAATATTACACTTAATATGTGTGGGAAAAATACACTAAGTTTTCATGTTTAAACAAAATGTTAAGGACGATTTAGCGCTGGAGCCCAAACTTTTTATTTTTATTTTTAGACTTAGGATAAGGGGGTTTTTTGGAATTTTAAATGAAAAGGGAAGTTAATAAAAGGATTTTCATTTTTCCAAAGGAAAATGTGTTTTAAACTAGGGAAAAGGTATTTATGATGCAGGGGCATTAGGCTCAAGACAATATTTTTTATATAGATAGACATAGGGGGGTCTCATGTTTTTTATTTCCTATGTAATTATTCATATTTGAGTAGAATTGTAACTGCCCTCGAATGATTGATGGGCATATGAGTTTCATTTTATTTGGGATTTAGTCTAAAGTAGGAGTTTGGGAATTTGGAGAGTTTTGTTGAGTCATCAAAGAATCTGAATCGATTCATTAGTAGTAGTTGTATAAAAATAATTCTCAAAGGCATTAGTAGAAGGCCCGCAGACCTACATAAAGTTGTAGAGCTGGGTAGAGTAGATTGCCGAAGGCCATTTGATTTGAAGATTTGGCCAGAACTTTGTAAGTAATTTCAATAGTATATATGAAGAATCTATTCAGAAACATATGTGTATTGTCTGATTGGATTATGCTTGTATTGACTAGTTGAATTCTCTGTGGGAGCACGAGTTAAATACTTAGAGCTTTTGAGCACTAGTTGATTTCATTTCTGCATGATACTATTTTGAACCACCGTGAATTACGTATGAATGAGACTCTGTGATAGGGTTTAATTAGCGCTCTGTTGAATGGAAGAGTCGATGCCAATGATCAGGAACTTGGACTGAATGCATGAAGAGTTGATTAGGATATTAAGGATTATATGGGTATGGTTTGGTTTAACTCTGCAGAGAGAGTATTTTGAACTTAAATAAGCAATTGAGCAGGATATTGATAGTGTATTGAATGTATGTGTTCGTTGTATGAAAGAGGCTTCGATTCTTTGGATATCCTTGAAATATATGTATATTTGTGTTAACTCGAACCTATTAAATCTACATTCTTTATGAATTGCGTGTAACTCTCTGAGTGAAGGGTACGATACATAATTTCGATGGAATTTAAACCTTTCTTGTGAAGGGTGAAGTGAATGATAAGTCGAGAAAGAAGCGGAACCACGAATTAAAGAGGAACCTTGAGTAAACAGTAACAGCAATTTTTGGAAACCCACAAGTGGGTTTTGCATAATTATAAAGTGGTAAGGTGTATTCCAAAATAAAATGTGATATGGTTCGTTGACTTACACGTGGCATAAGGCTGTATTGCAAAACAACCCTTTTCACATTTTTTTTTAGTGTTAACGCTCGAATGATAAAAAAACGCGAAACATCGTTATGTCCATTGGATCGTTGAGGTTGATGCAATGACATCTCAGCCATCGGATGAGAAGGGTAAGTTAAGAGGCTGGACCCCAGTTCATCGCGTTAGTCCGCAGGATTAACCCTTGTGCAATTTAATTGTGCGACCACCATCAGATCGATTGATTGGAGCACGAAAACCCCTCCACCGTCAGATGTGGGAGGTATGTTATATGTTGTGTGGCACCATAATTTTCATTTGCAAATTGGATTTCATTATAGTCCGAACGATGTTGAGGCCACAAACAAACCTGTGGTTCATTGGCTTTTAAGCCTTAGAATCATAGTTAATGAGCAAATTATTATAATCGTGGGGTTAATGTATAAAGGTGGAGTTATGAGTACAATGCCGAGAGGTGAGTAATCTGAAGTTTCTATGATAAACCTATTCAAGAGGTATTTCATTTGGAAATGAAAAAAAGGATGAGACCTTGGATTAAGTGGGTCCCAATATATATATGATTTCATAATCGTATGTTAAAAGTAAAGAACATTTGAGGTGTTATGGGTCTTATCATATGGTATTTACCTTTGGTTGATAGGTAAGGTTCCACCCATGTATTTGGTTGTATGGCTTTATAATCATGGGGAATTGATTTATAGAGGAGATTTCGCAAGAGAAGAATGATCTGGTTTATCTGGCTGATGGGTTTTATAACTGTAAGAACTTATAGTTAATACCTCAAACCTCAGAATTGAGATATTAAGGCTTATGTATTGATTTATATAAATTTCCAGCTCAGAGGATAATTATTGTGAGGGGTCCAGATTGTTGAGATTAATTGTGTGGAGAAATTATGGGATGCATTTTATATGCACAGGAAAGTGTTAAAGTGGATTTAGTAGGTAGCCCGGCATCAATTTATATAGGGAAAAATGAGTGATGTAATGGGGGAAAAGTAAAATGAAGGGGAAGACGTATTTTTACAAGGAAAATGAGTTTGAGAATGAAGTTAGTAAGTATGAATTGATCAATTTCTGTTATCCATGCTTTGTAAAAACTTCTTTTGCTTACTCATCACCTACCCTGACATTTTTTCTTCATTTCCTTGGGTGCATTTGAGCTTGCAAACCCTTATCATTTTTCTTTTAACAACAAACTATCTAATTCTAACCTTATTACTTCCTAGGGCTCAGATTAAACTATTGAGCTCTTTATTATTCTCTACCTAACTACTAATCTGCCAATTTTAAAGAGTTTAGCTAGATCTTTATTCTCTATCTATCAGCATGAAAGGTCAAGATTAAGAAGTTTTCCCTTCATGGATTGTGGCATTTTTTACAAGCTCCACACAATATTATTTTGTAAAGTAAAGTAAAAAGTAGTGGCATTCGAATTTGCATCACTTTCATGATCTATTTTTATCTCTTTTTTGTCAGGGTTCATTTCTTACATTATTTTTTATCTTTTTCTTTCAGTCCTTTGATTTTTCTTTTAGGACTTTTACCCTCTTTACATTTTTTATTTTTAATATGGGAAAAAAATTTTGCAGAAAGAAAAGTATGTACATATTACAAGACTAATCAAATTAAATTCAAAATTATGAATCCTATTATTATAGGACCCTAACACCCATTATCATCACTTTTCCCTGTTTATTACAATTTTTTTGATGACAGTCCTATTATCAGTGTTTTTTTGAAAAACAATTACGTAGTAAAAAATGTGATAACAGTTGTAATACTCCCATCAGTTGGAGTGATCTAGTGAACAAGGTATTAATTGAACCTAACACGTTGGCTGAGATGGAGTAGGAGATGCGGATTATTAAAAAGAGTTTAAAGGTATCGAAGGAGAGGTAGAAGATTTATGGAGATCAACATAGAGCATTCAAGGATTTTCATATTAGGGAGCATGTGTACTTGCACATCCATTAGGGGAATTTTGAGGTCTAAAATGGGTCTCCTAAGAAAAATGTACAACCAAAATGAAATCTATAAGAACCAATAGGATTCAAGATAATGATGTCAATCATGGGGGATGATTCACCATTTTTTAAGTAAAAGAGTAAAAAGATTAAAAAATAATAAAATAATAAAACTACTTTTTCAACTCGTATTTTCAACTTGTTTCTCAAAATTTTTACTCGAATTTCGAGCAAGAATACTCGTTGGATGAAAAATTTAATTTCTCATCCAAGGAGTACCCATGTTGCATAATTTCGATGGACCCTACTATACGAAAAATGAGAAATACATGAAAAACATGATTGCAATCATGTTTTTCATGTATTTCTAATTTTTCGTGTAGTAGGGTCCATCGAAAGTGTGAAACATGGGTACTCCTTAGATGAGTAATTAAATTTTTCATCCAAAGAGTACTCCCACTCGAAATTTGAGTAAAAAATTTGGGAGATAAGTTGAAAATACAAGTTGAAAAAATAGTTCTTATTTTTCCCTCTAAGATTTGATGATGCAATCAAATGTTATTTTCTTATTTCTACTATTATTTTATAATTTCCTTAGGAGGCCCATTTTAGACCTCAAAATTCCCCTAATGAAGCCTAGGAAGAGCTTATTGAGGATTGGATTGTGTGCCAAGTTGGCACCTCATTATTGTGGGCCTTTTGATATCCTTAAGAGGATTAGACTAGTGGCCTACCGACTTGCACTGCCACCAACAATGAAAGTCCATGATGTTTCCCATGTTTCATTACTTAAGATATATGTCCAGGATGTTGATCATGTGTTTGATTGTTTTGCATTGCAGGTGGAACCAGAGGGAGAGTTCCATTTATAACCTCAGTGCATTTTGTAACGAAAGATACTCATGCTTCAAAACCGAGCAATCGAGCAGGTTAAAGTGTAGTGGAAGCACTTTGAGCTTGATGAAACTACATGGGATATGGATGATCAGATGTGGTCTATGTATCCTTCTTTGTTTTTTGGTTGAGAACTTGGGTTGGTACATGTGTTTTGGTTTTTGTTTATATATGCATATATTTATTATAAATAGTGCAATGAGTTCTGTTATAAAGCTCCAATAAGAAATATGGTGTTCATGGTATGATATGGTGTTCAACAGTATGGAAAGATGCAAATGTTGCATCGCGTTGTGTTATAAATCTCCATGGGAAACATGTTTTGTTGGTTAATAAGTGTCATTGAACACTGAGGACAGTGTTTTCCCAAGGCGGCCCTTGGTTGATTTTCCATGTAAATAAAATAAGACCAAGGTTACGGGACACATATTCCAAGTTGAATGCTAGGTAAAAATAGGGTGATGGGCATCACTTGTTGATTAATTATGGTTATGGAAATTGGAAAAGGCATTGGAAAAGGAAAAGAGGAATTAATTGACATTTAATTATGAAAATAAAGAAAAATAGGAGAAAAGGGAGACGAAGAGACACAATTTTACATCAGAGGGAAATTGAAAGAAAAAAATGAAGGAAAATGAAGCAAATAGAGGACTTAATGATAAAAAGGCTTATGAGGATTAGTTAACAACTTTTTGGGATGGTGTAGCTTTTGTTGGTTTAGCTTTTTGACAAATTTTGGTTGAATCTCTTTTTCATTCTCTCTCTCTCTCTCTCTCTCTCTCTCTCTCTCATACCCTTGCACACTTGAGTATTCTTGGAGCATTCTTGGACCACTCTAGTATTCACTTGGATTGGAGAAATAAGAAAAAGGAAAGCAAGGAAGCACAAGGAGATAACACGATTAGAAGCTACAATTAGATTTATTTGTAGGTAATAGGTTGTATGTGTGATCTCTTTGTTTATTTTTGGGTGCATGGTATATGCATGTGATTATCTAGTTATGTGTTGTCATTAGCATGAAGATTTTCCTGAATTGATAGTGGTTTCAGCCTTGCCTTGCCATTTTTGGGATAACCATGGTGTTGTGGGTTTTCTCCATTTGTTTTTCTAATTGGTTCTCATATTTTTCCTTATGGTTGTGGGTTGGAACAGACTTGGCTTGAATTACTAGTCCTGGAGCCTAGGTTAGTACAAAAAATCTGGAGCCCTTAGTGGGTTAAGTTACTAGTCCCTAAAGTTGGGTTGGAAAATTTATTTGGAGCCCCATGACAGTTTTAGGTTGAGTCATTAGTTCCTGGAGCCTTGGAAAACTTGGGTAGAGGCCGATCTAGTTATGGTTAGTGATTTTCAAACCATAAAAGTGGAATCATTGTGGTTAAGGTTTGAGGTGTTTTAGCCTCTGGAAGCCCTGGATGGATTTGTTTTGGTTTTACCCTTAATATACTACATTCATGCTTGGAATATAGCGTGGGGTTGATTGGATGAAAGAGAGATTTGGTTTAGCCCAATCTATTTTCAGGTGGTATGTGGAAGTCCCTAACTTGGTTGACATTTTCATATGTTAATAAGAGTTATTTTCCTATTGCAATCTATGAGCACCTGTACTAATCATCATGTTGAAAATATGGTTGATTTTCCATGGTTTCTACTATGGTTATTTGATGGTTATATGTATGGTTATATGATGCATTTTATCTATGGATCTTGACATGTTTTGAAAAGTTATTGAATGTTTGATGAATGCATGGGACAAAAAGTTTTATTTCAACTAGCTAGAGAGGGCATAGATCGTTCCTGATGATTCTTTGGTGAGCTTAGTGAGTCATTGAACAAATATGTATTTATGACCTACAGGTACTATGTACAAATTATTTTTGTATAAATGAGTAATTTAGACCTCCAAATTCCAGGGGTTGTAACTTTGGTATATGATCTCCATTTGACTATCATTATACCTCGTTTCAAAGATCTCCATAAGGAGACCAAAAAGAAATTTGTGAAACAAATTTTGGCACTTTTTCGGTCTCTCTGTTTTCCCTAAAAATGTCGTTTAGGCCCTTAAAATGGTCTCAAAAGTTTAATACCCAAAAAATCACCAAAAATAGAAAGATGTGTTAAATTTAAGGAAACTAAACTAAAACATAGTAGTGTTGGGTCAAGTTAGGCTGATAATAGTTTGATTATCTTTCACTGGGTGTTTACAGTTAGTTCTGGACATGTGGACCCCTTTTTCCATAAGTGCATCTTGGAAATTGGGTCATGCATAGTAACTCTCATCCCATGTTTACCCTAGTGAGTATGTTAAAGTGGGTAAATGTGTCATGGGGTGTTAAAAACAAGGACAAGGTATGACATCTAGAGGACCTAGAGGACTAGGTAGAGGAAGAGGAATATTTAGTCAAGGATAAAGCCCCATAGTCTATTACAATTGTGGGAAGTAGGGGCATTTGGATTCGAATTATGCGAATCTCTATTGCACTTGATTTATTGCAAATATTTAGATCATTTGATGAAGAATTTCCAACAACTGATCGCTAAGTGGCAGGATAAGAAGGGGCCCAATGTTCAAATGATAGTCGTTGAGCCACGTAGGACTCAATAATGGGTGAGAGAGGTGACCCAAAGAGGTGTTACAATAAGACTGAATGTTGCATGACCCCATCCACCATAGCCCTGGCAGGTTAGGCTAACTCCTGAACACCCTCCAATGATTGATCATTTTAAAGAAAAGACCATGTACAAGCAGGCTCAACAAGAAATAACTGGAAAAAAATGATATAGGATGGACATTAGGCACAAATAAACCATGCTGGAGATATTTGATACCACTATAAGTAGGGAACAAAGGATAACTGCAAATATATTTCAGAGTCTTCTACAAAGTTTCTTAGAATTAGTAAAAGATACCTAGTCCTTATAGGAGTTTAAAAGGATGGTGGAGAAATGCTCTACAGAAAATAAGGAGACTAGTGTGCAAGCTTCGACAAGGGTTGTGGATCAAGTCGCTCATAGGAAAAGGATCAGTAAAGAATTCTAGTTAGTTCACAAATTAGAGAGTACGAGATGGACAAAATTATTCTGGACCTGGGATCAAATGTAAATATTATACCAAAAAACACTTAGGAGATGATGGTGAAACCTGAACTAACCTGGTCTCCAATTCAACTCAGAATAGCCAACCAACATTATATTTTTCCTATCAAATGGTTTTCAAGAGTACTAGTGGACATCGACATGATGTCAAACACTACTCATTTCGAGGTGATCAAAATTATGAATGATATTGAGCCCTATCCAACTCTTTTCAAGATTGACTAGGCCTTTCAAAACCAGGTAATTATTAACCTGAAAAAAAGGCAGATAATTTTATAAGGTGGAGATATATGAGTAATTTCACCCCTGGATTCGCGTGAAGGGGACTGATACATTGAGCTAGTGAATATGAACTTATTTGGGAGGAATTTTATAAGATTTATAATGTAATAGCTTGACAATATGACCGCGTGAATCCAAAAATCAATGAATTGTTAAGCTAGAACAACATTGAAATGTGCCTTAAAATTAGAATAAGCCTTGGATAATTCATAGAATTAGGTGCATGAAGTCAACACTTAAATATGCACACATGTTACAAAGATGGTGCACTAGATAGGGAATAAGGTGCAAAATCCACCCTGTTTTGGTCAGTTATCAGAATTATATATTTTTTATTGGGAGCATGAGGAAAATATACTAGGGTGTTAAAGGAGTATTGTGTTAAATGTTGCGTTTTATGCTACACCAGCCAGATGGTGGGTTGCGCATAAGGAGAAAGTTATAGAATAGTGACACTGTAAAGAACTATTGAAAGTTGGATTCAATACTAGCTATGGGTCCCAGGAGATAAATATTCAGGTATGAAATTTGCTAGGATCCATCTGAAGCCATGCATTGTAGCATGGACCAGGAGATGGGTCCCACAAAAAGAATGGGTACATAAATTTATACACACCCTATTTGTCATTCCAAAAAAATAGTATATTGATTTGGAAGTTTGTAGAGGAATATAAGATTAAGATGAAATGGCACAAAATTTCAGGGCTACATTTAGATTTGAAGCAAAAGAGCCAACGTTGGATAAAGCTATAAAATTGTAGCGATGAAAGATATTCATTGTCGATGAACTAGCAATGATCCGAGATGGACCATTGTGTTCCATGCATAACCACCTATAGTGAATACATGAATTTTTGGAGTGCTACGATGTAGAAGAGAAGGTAGAGGATAATGACAACCCCCATAACATTCAAATTCCATAAGTTTAAGGTGAGCGCGTAGTGGAAGGACCACCATTGTAGTTCAAGGAGTACACACAACCAATCAAGACTAGGAAGGTGAATATCAAGACTGAAGATGATCAGGAGCTCAGGACCAAGTGTCGTAAAAATGGTCAAAAATGAAAGTGCTCAGAACTGGTTTGAACCTGGACGACCGGATAGTGCTCGTCTTCCTGATTCCGGCGCCGCGAACGGTTCGAAAAATGGTCTCCGTATGAAGAAGTTATTCAGCTTCAAAGTTTTCTCAATTTCCATTAAAAAAGGGCAAATTGGACTTTGTGGAAAAATTTTATTTAAAAAAGAATATTCCACAGAATATTCTGGGAATATTCCGTGGAATATTCCGCAGAATATTCTGGGGAATATTCCCTTGGCGACCAATCAAAAAGCGCCACGTGGCTAGCCCGGAGGCCGCCACGTGGGCCCCGACGTGGAATTTGAAATGGCGCATTTGTTCAAAATTTTATTTCGGGCTCGCAGGATTCGAACCCGCGACCTGTCAGTCTTTAATGCAACGGTTTTACCAATACACCAGCGCCGTGTGACTTGTAATATGGGCGGCAAGTATTATATTTAAATTTCGTGGTTGCATGGGCGGGGGCCGTAAAGGGGCCAGCCCTTACGGGCCAGCCCCTTCTACATGTGACCCTCCGGCGGAGAACCATTGGCTTATTCCATCGGCGCGCTTAACCGGAGGATTTAACAACATTGTTATGGTTATAACGTGGGTTATGTATATAATGCGGGTTTTATTTATTAAATCGTTGGTATTTAATTTCAACGGTTACATAACCGCCGACCCCATATGAACGCCAACAAATTACATTTATTGCCAACAGTTAACCGTTTGGATAAGATTGGCGGTTCCGCCCTTTTTGGCACCGTTTGCTATTTTAGCGCCCCTATCTGCAGTCTCTCCACATTTAGTGGAGGTTGTTTAGGTGAAACTGGCAGTTTACTAAATGTGCCATAACTTCTGCTAGGAGAGGCCTTTGAAGACGAATTTTTTTTTGATTTTGGATCTCTTCGACCTTCTGAAGCCATTGGCATAGGTTTCACAGCCATCTGAGGCCGTTTGCAGGTGATTTTTCTTCGTGGAAGTTCCAGGAGCTATTATGGCCAAATCAGTTTGGGAGCTGCATTGGGAATTGTGCAGCCAGTGAATGTGGAACGAAGGTCATTCCTGAAGTTTTTCAGCATTCTGAATCCATTTCTACAGCTCATTTTTCCTTTTGAGGAATTCTTCTCATTTTTTAGCTTCAGGGAAGCTTTCAGGGCCACCAGGGCCATTTCAGTGCTGGAGCTGTTTGGGGGCTATGTTCATCCATTTTTGGTGATTCAAAAGCCTGTTTCTGCTATTTTCGACATTCTGAGTCTAATGGCAGAGGTTTCAGAACCAATTGAGGTCATCTTCACCTCGAAATTCTCCATGCAAGTCTAAAGGGCCACCAGGGACAATTGGGGAAAAGTACTGTAGCAGGTACAAATTTCACTGTTTAGTGTTTGGGAAAGAGCATGTTCAGCTAATTCCTATCTTCTGATTCTGTATTTACATTCAGATCTGTCTTTCGAGACATTCTTATTCTTGTATTAGCCTTTGTAGCATTTTTAATACAAGAGGACAAGCCTAGTTTGAGAGGCTTGGTCCAGCAGATGTAGCCCAGAGAAGGGGGTGAACTGCTTATCATTCTGATGTCTTTATTTGCTGAAGATGATATGCTAAACAAAACTGATATAAATTGTTAAACAACAAATATACATAACTTTCATATACACATAATCACCTACTCAGCTGCAGAGAGTTATTTGTCTTATTCCGCAAGACATCAAATTTCAAGTATGTGAATGTCAAAGACTTCTAAGTGTTTACATATTATTTCCTTAGGCAGAGTCTGTAGAGGGCCAGGTAGCCTCCGGATTCATCCTTTCCGAGAAAGGTGAAACATCCGGTGAATGCCCCTACAGTCCATCTCTGTATAGGAAATAGTTTGTTCACACATTTTCAGAGGTCACTTGGAGTGTATAGCTCAATTTAAAATATGGGAAATGGATACTTGCACCCTTAAACAAGTACATTCCATTTCGCATCGATGGTATCGGAGACTGTGTTTGCTTGATCGATATCACTAGGCTTGATTGTAGTTTGAAAAGGTGTCTTGAAGATGTTGAAGATTGATCGCTTTATTATTCTTCGTGTGTAAGCATACTACTTGTTGGAGTTTGTCAAGTCCTTTTGTTCATTTTCATAATGACAACTTCCATAAGCAAGGACATACTGTTGAAAGGTGTTGGACTTTGAATCCAACAATGCTTCCACAAAAGTTGAAGAAGTGGGAGAAAGAGTATGGCAAGAATGGGAAGGAAGTTTCCATCATTGATATGTGACAGGATGATACACATGCTGATATTGATGTGCAGTTAAAGGAATCACCTTTGAAATGGATTGGTAAGAAATGGTTAGAATTCTTATCCAATTAAAGTTGCATGTCTTTTGATTGAATGCATTTTCTTTGATAAAGGAATGCAAGTTGCAGGATGGAAAAGCTGAGTATGAGACTCATTCTATCTTAGCGAAAGTTATTTTCATTTCAGCTTTGGAAGTACATGTACATGTGATTGAGGATCTTGTACTTGTGATTGTACTTAAGAGAAAGTTGAAGGATAAACTGCATGCATGAGAATGAGATGCATGAGCACAGGGATCATGATGATTTCCTTGTAATTTAAACATGTATGTGTGATTAACTTGAAGGGTTGATTACTTTGTTTTTATCCATGCATGTAATGTTATTGACTTGGAAAAAGTTAATTTGTTCTCCAATATTGTAAACAGGAGAAATGATGAAGTGTTTCATCTTTGTAAAAGCTTCTCATTTGGGAGGCAGTTCCTCTTCTGGAAGGAAGGTGCCTTGGATGGGCATCGTGACAGTTGGCAAGTCCACATATTCAGGGGAATATTTCAGCTTATATAGCAGCAAGTTTTCATTGCTGGTTCCTGCAATTTCAGATTTGTCTGGTGAAAGAACTTGGTCGGGATTCGACAAGTACTTGGCGCTAGGCAAAAAAGTCGCCATGACGACATTTAGCCAGGCAGGACATTTTTGGCATTAGTATGCTCTTTTGGCTGACTGGAAGAGGATATTTCTGTTCCTCAAGTGCTGTGCAGTTCAGATCACAGATTCAGTAAGCTTTTGGGGACCAAAAGCCTTCTCATTTGGGAGGTGTGATCAGGAGCTCAGGACCAGGTGTCGTAAAATGGTCAAAATGAAAGTGCTCGAATCAAGTTTGGAACTCGACGTTCTGACAGTGCCTGCCTTCCCGATTCCCATGCCGCGAAAGGTTCGAAAATGGTCTCCGATGCAGAAGTTATTCAAGTTTAAAGATCTCTCAATTTCAATTAAAAATGCCAAATTGAACTGGTTTGAACCTGAACGACCGGATAGAGCTCGTCTTCCTGATTCTGGCGCCGCAAACGGTTCGAAAAATGGTCTCCATATGCAAAAGTTATTCAAGTTCAAAGTTTTCTCAATTTCCACTAAAAAAGGGCAAATTTGGCTTGTGGAAAATTTTATTAAAAAAAGAATATTCCACAGAATATTCTGGGAATATTCCGTGGAATATTCTGCAGAATATTCTGGGGAATATTCCATTGTGGCAGCCAATTAGAGGGTGCCACGTGGCTAGCCCGGAGGCTGCCACGTGGCCCCAAGGCCGAATGCAAATGGGGTTTTAAAATTTTATTTCGGGCTCGGACGGATTTGAACCCGCGACCACCGGAGTAATAACCACACGCTTTTACCACCGGGCCACAGTTCTGTTGTTGATTTATGTGGCGGACAAATTAATATTTAAGGTGTGTATTTGTTTGGGCGGGGCCCGTATGGGGGCCAGCCCCGAAGGGCCAGCCCCCTTTCCCATGGGACCACGCGGCGGAGAACCACGGTCCTCAATCATTGGCGCGCTCGTGGGCGGTTATATTAACGTTGGATACGGTATTTTGTTATATGGTTAACGTTAATATTTAATACAAATAAAACCGTTTCACATTTATAAACCCGCCGTGCCATGTGAACACCACAAACAACATTTATTGCCAACGTTTAAAACGGCGGAACAGACTTGGCGGTTCCGCCTAATTGAGCGCTCCTCCTATTTTGGCGGTGTTAACTGCACATCTTCCACATTTAGTGGAGTTTCCTAAGGAGTAAGAGGCAGTTTACTAAAGAGGCCATAACTTTTGATGGGGGAGGCCTTTGAAGACAATTTTTTTTTTGATTCGGGGTCTCTTCGACCTTCTGAAGCCATTGGCACAGGTTTCACAGCCATCTGAGGTCGTTTTCAGGTGATTTTTCTCCGTGGAAGTTCCAGGAGTCACCAGGGCCAAATCAGTTTGGGAGCTGCATTGGGAATTGTGCAGCCATTTTATGTGGAACGAAGGTCATTCCTGAAGTTTTTCAGCAGTCTGAATCCATTTCTACAGCTCGTTTTTCCTTTTGAGGAATTCTTCTCACTGTTTAGCTTCAGGGAAGCTTTCAGGGCCAAGAGGGCCATTTCAGTGTTGGAGCTGGTTGGGGGCTATGTTCATCCATTTTTGGTGATTCAAAAGTCTGTTTCTGATATTTTCGACCTTCTGAGTTGAATGGCAGAGGTTTCAGAACCAATTGAGGTCATCTTCACCTCGAAATTCTCCCTGCAAGTCTAAAGGGCCACCAGGGCCAATTGGGGAAAAGTACTGTATCAGGTACAAATTTCACTGTTTAGTGTTTGGGAAAGAGCATGTTCAGCTAATTCCTATCTTCTGATTCTGTATTTACAGTCAGATCTGTCTTTCGAGACATTCTTATTCTTGTATTAGCCTTGTAGCATTTTTAATACAAGAGGACAAGCCTAGTTTGAGAGGCTAGGTCCAGCAGATGTAGCCCAGAGAAGGGGGTGAACTGCTTATCATTTTGATGTCTTTATTTGTTGAAGATGATATGCTAAAAAAAACTGATATAAATTGTTAAACAGCAAATATACATAACTTTCATATACACATAATCACCTACTCAGCTGCAGAAAGTTATTTGTCTTATTCCGCAAGACATCAAATTTCAAGTATGTGAATGTCAAAGACTTCTAAGTGTTTACATATTATTTCCTTAGGAAGACTCTGTAGAGGGCCAGGTAGCCTCCACATTCATCCTTTCCTAGAAAGGTGAAACATCCGGTGAATGCCCCTACAGTCCATCTCTGTATAGGAAATAGTTTGTTCTCACATTTTCAGAGGTCACTTGGAGTGTATAGCTCAATTTGAAATTATGGGAAATGGATACCTTGCACCCTCAAACAAGTACATTCCATTTTCAGATCAGAAGGTATTAGAGCTCCAGGTTTTCTTGACTGAAATCACTAGCTTGATTGTGTAGCTTGAAAGGTGTCTTAAGCAGTGTTGAAGATTGACTGCTTTATTATTCTGCAAACTACTTGTTGTTTGAGTTTGCTGAAGCTCTTTTGTTCATTTTCATAATGACAACTTCCATAAGCAAGGACATACTGTTGAAAGGTGTTGGACTTTGAATCCAACAATGCTTCCACAAAAGTTGAAGAAGTGGGAGAAAGAGTATGGCAAGAATGGGAAGGAAGTTTCCATCATTGATATGTGTCAGGATGATACACATGCTGTTATCGATGTGCAGTTAAAGGAATCACCTTTGAAATGGATTGGTAAGAAATGGTTAGAATTCTTATCCAATTAAATTTGCATGTCTTTTGATTGTATGCATTTTCTTTGTTAAGGAATGCAAGTTGCAGGATGGAAAAGTTGAGTATGAGACTCATTCTATCTTAGTGAAAGTTATTTTCATTTCAGCTTTGAAAGTACATGTACATGTGATTGAGGATCTTGTACTTATGATTGTACTTAAGAGAAAGTTGAAGGATAAACTGCATGCATGAGAATGAGATGCATGAGCACAGGGATCATGATGATTTCCTTGTATTTTTAAACATGTATGTGTGATTAACTTGAAGGGTTGATTGCTTTGTTTTTATCCATGCATGTAATGTTATTGACTTGGAAAAAGTTAATTTGATCTCCAAGATTGAAAAGAGGAGAAATGATGAAGTATTTCATCTTTGTAAAATGCTTCTCATTTGGGAGGCAGTTCTTCTTCTGAAATGGAGGTGCCTTGGATGGGCATCGTGACAGTTGGCAAGTCCACATATTCAGGGGAATATTTCAGCTCATATTTCAGCAAGTTTTCATTGCTGGTTCCTGCAATTTCAGATTTGTCTGGCGAAAGAACTTGGTCGGGATTCGACAAGTACTTGGCGTATGCAGCAAAAAGTCGCCATGATGACATTTAGCAAGGCAGGACATTTTTGGCATCAGTATGCTATTTTGGCTGACTGGAAGAGGATATTTCTGTTCCTCAAGTGCTGTACAGTTCAGTGCAGAGATTCAGTAAGCTTTTGGGGACCAAAAGCCTTCTCATTTGGGAGGTGTGATCAGGAGCTCAGGACCAGGTGTCGTAAAATGGTCAAAATGAAAGTGCTCAGAACTGGTTGGAACCTGAACGACCGGATAGAGCTCGTCTTCCTGATTCCGGCGCCGCGAACGGTTCGAAAAATGGTCTCCGTATGAAGAAGTTATTCAGCTTCAAAGTTTTCTCAATTTCCATTAAAAAAGGGCAAATTTGGCTTGTGGAAAATTTTATTAAAAAAAAGAATATTCCACAGAATATTCTGGGAATATTCTGTGGAATATTCCGCAAAATATTCTGGGGAATATTCCCGTATCGGCCAATCAGGAGGCGCCACGTGGCTAGCCCGGAGGCCGCCACGTGGGCCCCAAACGTGGAATGGAAATGAAATTTTAAAATTTTGTTATGGTTCGGGCTCGAGGGGATTCGAACCCCCGACCACTCATACACCAACCAAACGTTTTTACCGCCAGATCACAGGTTTGATTATTGTTATACGTGGCGGGCGGAGTATATTTAAAGTGTGTTGGTGGTTTGGGCGGGGCCCGAAGGGGGCCAGCCCCTAAGGGCCAGCCCCCATTACATAGGACCTCTTCCACAGGACCTCGGCGGAGAAGATTCAAACGAATCCATTGGCGCGGGCGGATAAGGTTGAATAACCTTTGGATATGGTATTTTGTTATATGGTTAACGTTGATATTTAATACAAATAAAACTGTTACAACGTATTTTCATAACCGCCATATGAACGCCACCATTCAACACTAAATGCCGACCTAACCGCCCGGAACAGACTTGGCGGTTCCGCCTAATGGAGCGCTCCTCCTATTTTGGCGTTGTTAACTGTACTTCCTCCACATTTAGTGGAGTTTCCTAAGGAGAAAGAGGCAGTTTACTAAAGAGGCCATAACTTTTGATGGGAGAGGCCTTTGAAGACGATTTTTTTTTTTATTCTAGGTCTCTTCGACCTTCTGAAGCCATTGGCATAGGTTTCACAGCAATCTGAGGCCGTTTGCAGGTGATTTTTCTCCGTGGAAGTTCCAGGAGTCACTAGGGCCAAATCAGTTTGGGAGCTGCATTGGGAATTGTACAGCCAGTAAATGTGGAACAAAGGTCATTCCTGAAGTTTTTCAGCATTCTGAATCCATTTCTATAGCTCGTTTTTCCTTTTGAGGAATTCTTCTCACTGTTTAGCTTCAGGGAAGCTTTCAGGGCCAAGAGGGCCATTTCAATGTTGGAGCTGTTTGGGGACTATGTTCTTCCATTTTTGGTGATTCAAAAGGCTATTTATGATATTTTCGACCTTCTGATTCTAATGGCAGAGGTTTCAGAACCAATTGAGGTCATATTCACCTCGAAATTCTCCATGCAAGTCTAAAGGGCCACCAAGGACAATTGGGGAAAAGTACTATAGCAGGTACAAATTTCACTGTTTAGTGTTTGGGAAAGAGCATGTTCAGCTAATTCCTATCTTCTGATTCTGTATTTACAGTCAGATCTATCTTTCGAGACACTTTTATTCTTGTATTAGCCTTTGTAGCATTTTTAATACAAGAGGACAAGCCTAGTTTGAGAGGCTTGGTCCAGCAGATGTAGCCCAGAGAAGGGGGTGAACTGCTTATCATTCTGATGTCTTTATTTGCTGAAGATGATATGCTAAACAAAACTGATATAAATTGTTAAACAACAAATATACATAACTTTCATATACACATAATCACCTACTCAGCTGCAGAAAGTTATTTGTCTTATTCCGCAAGACATCAAATTTCAAGTATGTGAATGTCAAAGACTTCTAACTGTTTACATATTATTTCCTTAGGCAGAGTCTGTAGAGGGCCAGGTAGCCTCCGGATTCATCCTTTCCTAGAAAGGTGAAACATCCGGTGAATGCCCCTACAGTCCATCTCTGTATAGGAAATAGTTTGTTCTCACATTTTCAGATATCTGTATAGGAAATAGTTTGTTCTCACATTTTCAGAGATCACTTGGAGTGTATAGCTCAATTTGAAATTATGGGAAATGGATACCTTGCACCCTCAAACAAGTACATTCCATTTTCAGATCAGATGGTATCAGAGCACCAGGTTTGCTTGACTGACATCACTAGCTTGATTATGTAGCTTGAAAGGTGTCTTAAGCAGTGTTGAAGATTGACTGCTTTATTATTCTGCAAACTACTTGTTGTTTGAGTTTGCTGAAGCTCTTTTGTTCATTTTCATAATGACAACTTCCATAAGCAAGGACATACTGTTGAAAGGTGTTGGACTTTGAATCCAACAATGCTTCCACAAAAGTTGAAGAAGTGGGAGAAAGAGTATGGCAAGAATGGGAAGGAAGTTTCCATCATTGATATGTGTCAGGATGATACACATGCTGTTATCGATGTGCAGTTAAAGGAATCACCTTTGAAATGGATTGGTAAGAAATGGTTAGAATTCTTATCCAATTAAATTTGCATGTCTTTTGATTGTATGCATTTTCTTTGTTAAGGAATGCAAGTTGCAGGATGGAAAAGTTGAGTATGAGACTCATTCTATCTTAGTGAAAGTTATTTTCATTTCAGCTTTGAAAGTACATGTACATGTGATTGAGGATCTTGTACTTATGATTGTACTTAAGAGAAAGTTGAAGGATAAACTGCATGCATGAGAATGAGATGCATGAGCACAGGGATCATGATGATTTCCTTGTATTTTAAACATGTATGTGTGATTAACTTGAAGGGTTGATTACTTTGTTTTTAAACATGCATGTAATGTATTATTGACTTGGAAAAAGTTAATTTGATCTCCAAGATTGTAAAGAGGAGAAATGATGAAGTGTTTCATCTTTGTAAAAGCCTTCTCATTTGGGAGGCAGTTCTTCTTCTGGAATGGAGGTGCCTTGGATGGGCATCGTGACAGTTGGCAAGTCCACATATTCAGGGGAATATTTCAGCTCATATATCAGCAAGTTTCATTGCTGGTTCCTGCAATTTCAGATTTGTCTGGCGAAAGAACTTGGTCGGGATTCGACAAGTACTTGGCATATGCAGCAAAAAGTCGCCATGATGACAGTTAGCAAGGCAGGAAATTTTTGGCATTAGTTTGCTCTTTTGGCTGACTGAAAGAGGACATTTCTGTTCCTCAATTGCTGTACAGTTCAGTGCAGAGATTCAGTAAGCTTTTGGGGACCAAAAGCCTTCTTATTTGGGAGGTGTGATCAGGAGCTCAGGACCAAGTGTCGTAAAGTGGTCAAAAATGAAAGTGCTCAGAACTGGTTTGAACCTGGACGACCGGATAGTGCTCGTCTTCCTGATTCCGGCGCCGCGAACGGTTCGAAAAATGGTCTCCGTATGAAGAAGTTATTCAGCTTCAAAGTTTTCTCAATTTCCATTAAAAAAGGGCAAATTGGACTTTGGAAAATTTTTATTAAAAAAAGAATATTCCACAGAATATTCTGGGAATATTCCCGTGGAATATTCCGTAGACTCCGGAGAATATTCGAGAATATTCCATTTTTGCGGCCAATCGTATGGCGCCACGTGGCTAGCCCGGGAGGCCGCCACATGGGCCCCGACGTGGAATTTGAAATGGCGCATTTGTTTAAAAGTTTTATGGCTCCTAGGCCTTTTACCAACCTCGCGACTGTCAATAATGCCTTCAACTGTTTTATCAATACAACAAATGTTTGTGACTTGTTGTTATATGGGCGGCAAGTTTTAATTTTTAAATTTCGTGGGTATTTAACTGGAGCCTAAAGGGGCCAGCCCCTAAGGGCCAGCCCCCATTGCATAAGACCTTCCGGCGGGGAACCGCCCCCAAATTCATCTACAAGTGCTATTTCGTTGGGTGGATTAAAACTTTGGTTATGCGAATAAAATGGGTTGTTTTTTATTAAACTGTTATGTGATCTGTGATATATATCACGTTGTTTATTTAATACAAACCGTTTAACATTCAATTGAAACGGTTTTAAAACTCCGCCATATGAACGCCAACACATGACATTTATTGCCAAGCTTAAACCGCGCGCCTTTTATGGCGGTTCCGCCCCAATTTTGGCGCCTTATCCCTATTTGGTGGGATTATCTGCAGTTGCTCCACATTTAGTGGGGGTTTTGTTGGTGAAACAGGCAGTTTACTAAAGAGGCCATAACTTCTGCTAGGAGAGGTCTTTGAAGACGAATTGTTTTTTGATTTTGGGTCTCTTCGACCTTCTGAAGCCATTGGAACAGGTTTCATAGCCATCTGAGGCCGTTTGCAGGTGATTTTGCTCCGTGGAAGTTCCAGGAGTCACTATGGCCAAATCAGTTTGGGAGCTGCATTGGGAATTTTGCAGCCAGTTTATGTGGAACGAAGGTTATTCCTGAAGTTTTTCAGCATTCTGAATCCATTTCTACAGCTCTTTTTTCCTTTTGAGGAATTCTTCTCACTGTTTAGCTTCAGGGAAGCTTTCAGGGCCAAGAGGGCCATTTCAGTGTTGGAGCTATTTGGGGACTATGTTCTTCCATTTTTGGTGATTCAGAAGTCTATTTCTGATATTTTCGACCTTCTGAGTTGAATGGAAGAGGTTTCAGAACCAATTGAGGTCATCTTCACCTCGAAATTCTCCCTGCAAGTCTAAAGGGCCACCAAGGACAATTGGGGAAAAGTACTGTAGCAAGTACAAATTTCACTGTTTAGTGTTTGGGAAAGAGCATGTTCAGCTAATTCCTATCTTCTGATTCTGTATTTACAGTCAGATCTGTCTTTCGAGACATTCTTATTCTTGTATTAGCCTTTGTAGCATTTTTAATACAAGAGGACAAGCCTAGTTTGAGAGGCTTGGTCCAGCAGATGTAGCCCAGAGAAGGGGGTGAACTGCTTATCATTTTGATGTCTTTATTTGCTAAAGATGATATGCTAAACAAAACTGATATAAATTTTTAAACAACAAATATACATAACTTTCATATACACATAATCACCTACTCAGTTGCAGAAAGTTATTTGTCTTATTCCGCAAGACATCAAATTTCAAGTATGTGAATGTCAAAGACTTCTAAGTGTTTACATATTATTTCCTTAGGCAGAGTCTATAGACGGCCAGGTAGCCTCCGGATTCATCCTTTCCTAGAAAGGTGAAACATCCGGTGAATGCCCCTACAGTCCATCTCTGTATAGGAAATAGTTTGTTCTCACATTTTCAGAGGTCACTTGGAGTGTATAGCTCAATTTTAAATTATGGGAAATGGATACCTTGCACCCTCAAACAAGTACATTCCATTTTCAGATCGTGTTGGGGAGGTGAAAATGTATTATTAGTTAAATTGAAATGTGCAGAAACGAATAAAGATAACTCTGTTTAATAAATTAAACAGAGTTATATTAGTATATTGCATTCATCATCATATACCATTCATATATGTATCTAAATGATAATATTCCAATTATATTCAGAAATGATAATATAAAGAGGAAATATTATGAAAATCAAATATATAAATGATAGCAAATTCTTCAAACGAATACCATATAACAGAGACAATTAACAATGAACAGATAAAAATACCTCATTCATATTGCAGACTGTCAAATGAAGTATGATACTCTGATCTAGTAACTCAGATGTAAAATTAACTCCAAAGGCACAAAAATGCAACACTTCAAAGATAATTTGAGCACAAAAATCACCAGATGTGATCTTTCATAGAAATATAATAAGGAATGAAGTACAGAAATGTTAGCTCCAAATCCTCAAAATATTACAACTTCCGATCCTTCTCTAAATGCATGAGAGGGATTTAAATAATAAAATTACATAACAAAATCCTAAAACTATTGCTACAATCTATCAAATTAAAACTGAAATGCTATTTTGAATAAAACTGATTCATTATTTTTCTCCTTCGCTTGATAAAGCCAAGTTGCAAATGTTCAACATATCTCGGAGTCTTGGTGGATGACTCATCTCAGTATGCAACTGTCCAGCATAGGTGGCATCAGAAAATTCTGGAATTAGACAATCGACAGCGTTTGATAGAAGTTTGATAGCTGTCTGTTGATTGTTTGGCTTGATCACATGAGTCCACATACTATCCCGGATATAGTTTGAAGTTTGCCGATTTGTTGACTTTTCCTTTCCATTTCTTTTCTCCACCTGTCTTCAGTTTCTTTTATCTTTGGCAAACTGCCAGGAACACAGTCTGAAATGAGATTAATTGAATATAAGCTATCATTTATGAATTGCGTGAGATTATTCATTATATTTCTGGCCCTTGATATTGCTCTATCAGATTTCATTAATTGATGTTCCCATTCTGTAAACAAGATTTCTTTGTGTTTTTCCTCTATCCTAGGAAGATTTGCTTCTTTTCCCTTTTCTGTATCCTGCCAGGTGAGAAACTCAGAAATCTTTTCATCGGCATCATCTATTTCTTGTCTAAGAGTTATGATAGTTTGGATCAAAGATGAAGTAATCTCACAAAAGGGTTATGCTTGTGACAGTTTTGAGCAAAATTCGATTAACTGCTGAGTCAATAATTTATTAGCCTCAAGGGCTTCCGATTTGAATTCATTTAACTTTGGATAATCTTTAAACTTATCCAAAGTTGCTTGGAATTCCTTTTCTTGAGTCATTTTTGCCTTTTCCTGATTTTGTAACAGACTCTGCAACTTAGAAATTTCTTCATTTAGCTGCTTTTGTTTGCTTAAAAGCTTTTCATCAACCTTCTTCTTTTCTTCAGCCAGCTGTTTCTCCAATTCTTTAGACCTGAATATCTGATCCTGTAGTTTTTGCTGCAATTGGCTGATCAGCTGCTGATTCTCCTTAGCTTTTTCTTCCAGTGAAGTTATGTGAAGATCTTTCTGAGTTATTAGTTGAGAAACTTCTACAACTTTATCAACTGTTGCAGCACTATAGGCTCCTGTATATTGTGACAATTTAGTAAGGTCTTCAAATGGATTCATTTCACTGTTCTTATAAACAATATTCATAAACTCCTCTGATGGAGTAGAGAATATGCCCTGTTCTGCTTTTCTTTTCTGTCTTTGTCTCTTGACAACAGCCTTATGTTTAGGGCTGTAGAATACATCCAAAGGAGGGATTTCTTCACATTTTAATACAATATGACCTGTAGGATGTTCAGGAATGATTTCAACCTCCTGCTCTATTTGTTCTGAACCTTTATCCTGCAATCCAAGCTGTTGAGCAAACTGATCATATTGATTTAATAGCTGAGAAGAAATATCAAGATTAGTGGAAACCGTAATCTCCTTAGTTATTTCTTTTTCTTTCTCTTTATCTATGCTCTGTTTGGTGCTTTTGTCATCTGATCCATCCTTTTGATTATGCACCTCATCATTGATATTTGTACATTTGTCTATCATTTGAGCAGTATTCCCTTTTGGGGCATCAGGTTTGTCAATAGTGACCACTTTTTGAGAATGTACAATCGGCTGGTTGACAGCCGATTGTGTAATGATTTTGCGGGTAGATGTTTCTACTAGCGTTTGGCCGGATGTACCTTCTGTCTCTGATTTTTGGATTTGAGTTCTCAGCTGGTCCAGAGGTACTCTCAACAATCTCTGGCTTCTAAATAAGAGAAATTTATTTATTTCCTCCTGTTGAAATGTAGACTTGATCTAGTCAAAAATCTGAGGAAAATTATCTAATGAAATAAACAAATCATCGAACATATCTGGTTCATGCTCAAAACGAGCAATTGAAACTGAAGCAGTGACATCAAATGCTATATTTTTTGGATCATACTGTCTTCCAGGAATGGTTGCAAATTTACAACCTCTTATCTTGAAGACTTCCTTTTCTGCATGCTTGAAATCATTTAGAGTGAAATGACCACAATTGAGTGGGAATTGAGGCCACATTTTCTTCTTGCTGTTGTTCAAAGACCTAGATATACCTTCAATTGTCAATTGATAAGAAACTTCTTGAGCGAGAAGTTTGTCTAGGACAAAAAGCGGAAGAACATGCGGCTACACTATACTACCAAAAACCCTGATGTAAGTAAATTTTTCCTCCCCAAACCAATCTCCGATTGCAGACAGGTCGGCTTTAGCTTTATCAGAAATCCTAGGGGGAAAGCGATTAAAAATGGTCTGGAAAACGGGAATGAGGAAGCCATGACAGATTCTATATACATTAGCTTGGAAATGACTCTTCCAAAGCAATTTATGATAAATATGGATTGGAAGGGGGTTATCGGGAGTCCATTTCCATCCAAATAAGGGAAATTCAGAATTGAAACAAATAGCATCAAGAATATAGGCACAAAAGAAAAAGGGGGTAGAATTTCCAGCATCCTTTTCTTGTATGTACTCAAGGATCCTATTGGCCATTCTATCAGAAAGAATAACAGCCCAATCCATAATGTCGGAATTCACAGCTGCTAGGATTAAGGGGACCATTTGTATAGAAAACCTAGCTGAATTAGCATTTCCAAATAACCTACACATCATGGCAGCTGCATAGGAATATGGAGGCAGAAGAGAATCTACAGAATACATACCGGATGCTTCATTTCGGTGCTTCTCTGGGTTTTTTCTCCAATTTCTGATAGGGTCGGATTGGACTTTGTTATCATCAGCAAATTCTTTGATAAATTCCTTGTTATACACCTTCTGTGGGTCTGGAAGGTGGTACATTGCTTTCAAGTCTTCTGCTTTACACGAGCCGAAAGGCACTCCGGATGCTGAAATAAACATTCTATCTTTTATCTTTACACTGTCAATAATCCATCGAACTGCATCATAGTAAGGCATGATGCTTGCTCTCGCTGCAATTCGATGCAGAAATGAATTTGCAAGTGTTCTTTCGTTGATGTCAGAATCGGAATCCGAGCTATCCTCGTCTGGAACTGATGCCTTCTCCACTGTGACCTTGGGGTCTAATTTTTCCAACAGGTTGTAGACTGTGTCCCATGTCATTTTTCCAAGACCTTGGCATGATGTATCTGTGACTAGCCTTAGCTTTACGGGCTTTCCTTTTGAGACTGTAGGAGTCTCGGCAAACTTCACTGGTAGAACAGTCTTATTTCTTCTTCCTCTTTTTGACATTTCTACGTCTGCTACCGCTTCTCTTTGTCTGTGAATGAAAGAACTTGGTGTTCTTTGGCTCTGCAAGACAATCAACTCTCAGTCGTGCTCAACAAGTCATTCAAACGGAATGATTTATGAATTTATGGTTTTCATTCATTTGTTTCGTATATTGCGTAAATGCTCCTTTTGGGTCACACTTAAGTATTTAACACCAAATCACAAACCATATTCATTTGATTCGTTATTGAATGCCTTTCGTACGCTTGTGATATATTAATATATTCAACAAAAATCTTCGTATGCAAAATAGATGAATCGCATCGGAAGTTTTCGAATGGCAAATGAGTATCACAATACGTTTATCCCGATTGATCGATTGCGATTGCAGATCTTTCCGATCTCTGATGGTGGGGTCTACCATATTTTTTTAAACAAATGTTTGATTTTCTTTTAAAAGCGCTTATTATCAAATGCACATCGGATCGGGGAATTTCAACTAATCATAAAGAGTTTTTTAAAGATTGTCCCGATTGATCGATTGCGATTGACCGCATCGCATCGGAAGCTTTATTTAATTGTTTTAAACTCTTAGCGATTAGAATTTTCCGATTGGACTAATCGCATCGGAAGATTTGAAATGGGCATATGATATTTCTTTTGAGTGTTTTTTCCGATTCTCCGATTGCGATTGAGCTTTTAACTTTGATTTGTTTTTATGATAATGCCTTTTATATTAGATCGGACTATAAGTTTTTTTTGAATGTTGAATATGAAATTTCAAAACAATGAATTTTATTCCTAAATGTTTTATTTCTAAAAAGAAAGGGACCCTATTTCTAAATTTTAGAAATAAAATTTAGAAAAAGGGAGGGTTGTTGTATAGTACAACAATTGGCGATTCACTTGAAAGAACCAGTTATCTCTGAAAAATAGAATGAATACTATATCTTAAGTAAGTAAATATTTTTAAAGGTAAATAAAAATTATCCTAGGATAATCAAAAATAAAATCTAACTTTATGAAAAAGAATAAAAATTATTAACAATCTCTTTCTAGTTTCTTGAGAATAAAAACATTTTGAGTTGTCTTAAGCTTTGATTGGTATTAATAATGAAGTAAGTGGATTTCTTCAAGCTTGGTTTTGATAATATACTCTATTGTCATAGGCATTGCCTCTGCTGCCCGCAAACGTTCATAGTCTCGACAGGGTTACCTTTTAACCATTAACTGTTCATTGTCCCATTCAACTAAGATTATGACTTTTTAAAAGATAAATTCATAAGATATGTTATCTCATGTTTTTGTCTTTTATTTATTTTTTTATTTCTTTTTTTAAGAGCCATTGTTCTGGTTTGGTAGCCAGTTGTTAACAATGCCATTCAATAGTTATAATTAAAACTGAACAAGCTGGCTCGTGATGAGACCCCTTGTCTTATATTAATAAGCCATTACCCTGTTTTGATAGGCAGTTTTGGTAATGTCAGCTTTATTATTTCTTATGAATATGGTAAGTCGGCTCGTGATGAGACCTCTTATCTCTTAAAAAATGTTTTTCAATAATTTCTTAGAATTATATTCTAAAAAATCACAACCTAAATGAATGGGGTGAACTAGTCTTATCCTTAAGAATCAATGGATGACAATTTTATGAGTCTTTTGAGTACCAAGACTTGAATAATCTTTACTTTTATAGATAACTTCTCTCTGCTTAATAAACTTGTAATGATTTACATTTTCCTCAAGTTTTTCCAAAAAGATTATGCAAATAATTGGTATAATCTTTCAAAGTTTAACATCTTATTTAAAACTATCAAGGGAATATAATCATTTCTTTTTTAAAAATTCTTATTTACACTAAAATAAATATTTATAATATTTTCCTTAAGAATTTTCTATCAAGTAAACAGTCAATTAGAGACTTATTAACAACCTTTATTTATAAAAACAAATAAAAGACTTTGCAAAAAGGAATATGTACAATTTAAGAAGGGGTTACCTCCTTATGAAAAGAATTTCTTCAAGATAAGCCCATTTACAGGAAGAGATTCTCTCTTACCTGTTAGATCTTGGAGCATGAATGTATTTGAGCCTATCTTTTCAATGATCTGAAATGGTCCAAGCCACATCTTTTGAAATTTGGTATGTTTACCTTTTTCTTCATGTGCCTTATCCCATTTTAGAACAAGATCACCAATTGACAAAAATTTTGAGCCGGTAGAACTTGCATCAAAAGAAGATTTCACAAGTTGTTGATGTTTTTCATGAACAATTCTAGCTTTATCTCTCTCTTCTTCTAGTTTAAGGATTTGATCATACCTCAATTGAACGGATGAAGAAGGATTTTCTTCAATAAATTGTACTAGGGCTAATGATGGAAGAGTTAAATTTGATGGTATCACAGCTTCTTTTCCATAAACTAAATTAAAAGGTGAAGTTCCTATTGAAGCTTTCTCAGTAATACGATCAGCCCATAATGCAAAGATTAAAGATTTATGCTAATTCTTTTGATTTTGATTGATAGTCCTTTTAATAATTTTGATAAGATTTTTATTGGTGGATTCAGCTAACCCATTACCTTGTGGGTAATAATTTGCTGAATATTTAAGTTTAAAACCTCTTTTAACTGCAAATTCTATTAAATTGTTTCCTGAAAAATAAGATGCATTATCAAAGACAAGAGCTTGAGGTACACCAAACCTGGTTATGATAAATTGATCTATGAAATCAATAATTGCATCGGAATTGGCTACCTTCAAAGGGATTGCCTCTACCCATTTTGTAAAATAATCGGTTGCAGTAAGAATGTACTTGTGCTGCTTGGAAGAATGAGGTACTATCTCACCAATAATGTCGAGTCCCCATTGTTCAAATGGTTGCTCAATATTTACTGGTTGCAAAGGAAAAGCTGGTTTCCTTTGCCTTCCACTTGCAGTTTGGCAGATTCTGCACTTTCTTACATATTCATGTGTATCTTTAAAAAGGGTAGGCCAATAATAGCCAGCACGAATTATTTTGTGAGCTGTGGTATCACCTCCAAAATGACCTCCTGCTGGTCCATCATGCAACTCCTGCAAAACTTTTTCAGCCTCAGTCTTTTCTAGACATCTCAACAAAATTGAATCATAATTTTTTCTAAACAACACATTATCAATGATCTCATATTTAACAGCTTTTAATCTTAAAGCACGTTTTTTCTTATAACTGAGATTAGAAGGAGCATACCCATTTTTTAAGTAATAGATGAGATCAAAATACTGAGACTCAGAATCCGTAACACTTATCTGATTTACTTGAATATCTTGATTTGAATGATCATTCTCTGGTATGTTATGAGCTCCCGCTAATAATCTGCAAAAACCTTGTCCTCTAACAATCTTAGCTGGTTTAATATCAACATCATATTCTTGTAGGGCTGTCACCCAGTTAGCTCGTTTTTCTCTTACTTCTCTCTGAATTAATAATTGCCTCACTGCAGAGAATGGGACAATAATTTTTGTATGAGTTTTTAAGAGAAAAGGTCTAAAATGCTTGATTGATTTGAACACAGCAAAGGCTTGTTTTTCAACATCGGAATAATTCAGTTCAGCTCCTTGCAGATTTGAACTAAAGAATGAAATTGGTGCTTCAATTTTCTGATCATTGAGTTGTGTTAAAACAGCTGCATAAGATGTCTCTGTGGCTAAAGTATGCAAAATAAAATCTTTAGAAAAATCCGGAGTACTTAATGCTGGTGCATTAATGATTGCCTGTTTGATTAACTCAAAGGCTTCTTTCTCTTTATGCCCCCATTTAAATACTGAATTCTTCTTGATCATATTTTGCATAGGTAAAATAATTAAAGAAAAATCAGGAATGAATCTTTTTACAAAATTGATCTGTCCAAGAAATGATTGCATGGATTTTTTGTTATGAGGTAAAGAAATATCAGAGATCTCTTTAACTCTGTTTGGATCAATGTATATACCATCTTTTGATACAATAAATCCTAAAAGTTTTCCTTCACCTAAAGCAAAGAAAGATTTTTTCGGATTTAATGAAATACCAAACCTTCTACATCTTTCGAATATTTGTTTAAGATCATGTAGATGATTGGTTCTGTTTTTAGAGAATACTGTTATATCATCGAGATAAACAACAACTGATTTATTGATCAGACCTTTAAATGCTATGTCCATGGCTCTTTGGAAAGTTGCTCCTGCATTTATTAATCCAAAACGCATTTTTTGATAAGCATAAGTTCCCCATTTCGTTCTGAAAGTTGTTTTCAATCTGTCATCTGGATGAACTAAGACTTGATTATAGCCTGAGAATCCATCAAGAAAGGACATAATTTCAGAACCAACTACTTTTTGGAGTATCTGCTCCATGGTTGGCAATGGGAAATTGTCTTTCAAAGATGCCTTGTTTAAATTTCTGAAATCAATACAGATTCTTATATCACCATTTTTCTTCCTTACATGTACCATATTGGAAACCCAATTGGAATGCCTGATAGGAAAAATGATTTTGGCTTTCAAAAGTTTATTAAGTTCTGATTTGATTTGATCTTCAAGATTTGGATGAACTTTCCTTAGCTTTTGTTGAACAGGTTTGATATCAGGAAGCATTGGAATTGTGTGCTGAATAATTGAAGTATCATATGTTTTTAAATCATCATAATTCCAAGCGAAGACATTTTTGTACTTGCTCAATAGTTTAATGAAGGCATCCCTTTCCTTTGATGTTAAATTAAGTCCTAAATTAACATTTTGAGGTTTTGAATCGGAACCAAGATTCACTAATTCAAATTTCAAAGTAGAACTTTGAAGCTTGGTATTAGTGACTTTCTTGAATCTGTCTTTAATATCATACAAGTCCTCCAATCTAACAACAGATTTCGGAATGGGATTTTCATTACTTTTTGAAGAAATTTGTAAATCATGCTCTTCTTCATCAATAATTTGATCATCATATGATTTCTCAGAAGTCATGAAGTTCAAGATATCTTGATCATGGTAAAAAACTCTCCAATTTGTAACATTGTCTGGGACAGATGGTCTAAAAAGTAATTCTATTGAAAATCTATCTGGGCTAAAATCTTCAGAAGGTATGAGACTGGAAGCAACATTGGCTAGCAAGTCTGCTGCTGAATTTTGAGACCTAGGGATGGAAGAAATATTGAATGCAGAAAAGTGTGTGGTGAGTTCTTGAACCCGCGATTGATAATGTTTGAGGTGATTTGAAAGACAGTGAATTGTATTTCTCACCTGTTTGACAATAATTTCAGAATCGCCGAATACTTTCAAATATTGCACTTTAAGGCCAATTGCTTTATACAAACCTTGGATTAGAGCTTCATACTCAGCTGTATTGTTCGTGCATTCAAATTCTAGCCTACAGGACAGCATTGTCTTTTCACCTTGCGGGCTAACCAAGATACACCCTGCTCCTGAACCTTCGTTAGATTTAGAGCCGTCAAAATATAAAGACCAAAATAAAGAAGTATTAACAAGATTATTTACAGTTTTCCCAGTATCACTAAAACATCTTGATCTATCAGTTTGTGAATAGTTTTCAATCTGTGATGTTAAACTGTTTACTGAGAAAGGGGATGGTTGGGCAGTGAGATTTCCAAAAAATGAATCTGATGAATAATTTCCCAAGATGTTGTTATTAAATGCAATTGGTTGATTTTCTTGTTCAAAATCTGTGACAGTATGGGTCATGTGTTTCTCTCGATTGATTTTTATTTGATTTGGCTTTCCTCCATAAGGTAACCACATGTGAGACCAATCGGTAGAAATATATCCGTGGAGCTTTTCAGACCAATCTCTACTTAAAATCAACCCATAAAATTCAGGTATATCGGCTATTAAGATATCAATTCGTTGAACTACCCGTGGATCAGCTGCTAACCTGATAGTTACGGAGTTAATCTCTCCTAAAACCTGGACCTTGCTTCTGTCTAACTGTACAATGTGTATGGAAGACTTTTGGGGTTCTATGTTCAGTTTAGAACAAACTGAAGCTGGCATTATATTGGATGATGCCCCTGAGTCAATCAAACAATTGTGTAGGTTTTTGTTGTAGATTTCAAAAGTCAAAAGGAAGGGTGGAGTGTGAGAATTTGATCTATCCCCAATCAGGACTGAATCAGTAGCTTCTATCATACCAGAAGGTGGTTGACCAGAATCATTTGCAGCTTTAGCACTGGGAAGAGGTGAACAGGGAACGACATTCAATTCTTTGAGAAGCAATTTCTGCTGATGTTTTAATTTGCTAAGTTCAAACATAGTAATGTTTGCCTTAGTTTTCTTCATATCATCAACAATATTGTAATCCATTGAATCGGATACTACTAATGTTTTGGATGTTGGAAGAGTATTTGAAGTTGAAGGTGGGTTTTGGGGAACTGCTGCGGGTGAGTTCTTTGTAGGTACTTTTTCTTTTGTTGTAGCAGCACCTGCACTCCGTTTCTTTGAAGTTGTCTGAACAGGTTCGGAAGTACCTTTACTCCTAGTAGAGACAGGTAAAGCTTCTTCATCATTATCTGTATCGGAGTTGGGCAGTATAAAATCCCACATGCCATGACATTCAACAATTTCCTCTTCATTATCAGTTGATGAGATTGTTTCCTCTTCTTCCTCTTCTTGATCTGATTCTGCATAAGATACGATATTAGGCGGTTTTGATTCGGTTTTCTTATAATTCTTGAAGGGCCTCTTGGTTGAAGTTTCAGCTACTTGTTTCTTAATTTCAATCATTTCATTTGACATAGTCTTGAGAACTTTTTGGAGGCCTTCCATATCATATGGATCTTTTGAGATTTTCTTCTTTGAGTCTTCTTTGAATGAAACTTTTTTGGTTTTTCTTTCCTCAAGAGCTGCTTTCTTTTCTAGAGCATTAATACGTTTTTTCACAGCAAGTGCTTCTTTCATGTTTTCAGCAAGTGTTGGTTTTGCGGCCCTGTCTACAAAAATAGCTATATTGGCAGGTAGGGCAGTAATATACCACTCACTTCTGATTTGTTCACTTTGTTTGGAAGTCGTTGGGATTTTATTCAAAAGTTTATTGAAACGAGCATTAAATTCTTTAATGGGTTCCCTATGCTCTATCCTAAGATTGGAGAGATCATTTATTAGTGTAGCTAAAGATCTATAGTCTCCATACTTAGTGAGAAACTGTTCTTGGCAAATGTCCCAACTGGTAATAGAATCAGAAGGCAGGGAAAAATACCAGGATCCTGCTGATCCTTGCAATGTATAAGGAAAAAGCCTAACAACGACATCTTGCTCAGTCACTCCCTTCAAATTAACTGCTAACATGAAGTTATTGATATGTTCCTCGGCTTGGGTTCCATTTTCTGGATTAAACTTGGGTAGCCATTTTTCAGGGGCATCGGGTAATGCATGTAATGGTGCGGGCATATTGACTGCACCCGGTCTGGTCCATGGATCTGCCATTGTAATACCAGTGGTGGATGATACTGCTGTTGAGATTCCAGATCTCTGGGAAGGAATTGATATTGAGGAGTGAGCAGGTTGAGATGTTGAAGTTCGCAATTCCTGGTGAAAAATGATATGTAATGAGGAAGTGGATGGTTGACTTCGCACTGGGGAAGATGAGATGGAAGATGTGGATGAAAGTGCTTCACTGTCAGAATATTCAGTATTTTTCTTTGCCTTTTTCCTTTTAGGTAAAGGAAATTCAGTAGGTTCAATACCGAGCTTTTCACTCTGAAGTCTAGTAAGAGGGTGAGGTAGATTGAATTGCGAAGTCTCACTGCTTTGAGATAGCTCAGATTTTTGTGGTGAAATCGAGAAGCTCTGAAGTTTCTGGATGAGAGACTGAACTTCAGGAGATTCAAGACTTAATTGTTCTGAAGTATGGTGGGTTTGAGCAGTGATAGTAGATACCTCTTCTTCTTGCTTGGATGCTGGGGAATCAGCGGGCAATTTGGAAGTACGAGGTGATGTGGAGGGAGAATTACTCTTAGAATGGTTTGTAGATTTGGGTTTGCTTGCCATTCACAGTAGGATGCCCTCCTTCTAGCGCCAAAAATGTTGAAGCCTATAAAATCTCTGCTTCAAACATTGGGGGAAAACCACCCGGTCGAGACCTTAAGACAGCTCCTTTTCCGTTTGGGATGGTGGCTCCGACTGGATTTAAAGGACCAGTTTCCTTATAACTAAGTGGATTGAATTGAATGGGTGAAAATGGGACTAAATTGACGGAATAATAAAACTATCTAATCTAAACTAAATGCTGATAAAGAAATTCTAATTTTAACCCGGGTAATAATATGTGAATACAACTTAGGATTGTTTCAATCTAATAATAACCATGAAAATGTATTATTAGTTAAATTGAAATGTGCAGAAACAAATAAAGATAACTCTGTTTAATAAATTAAACAGAGTTATATTAGCATATTGCATTCATCATCATATACCATTCATATATGTATCTAAATGATAATATTCCAATTATACTCAGAAATGATAATATAAAGAAGAAATATTATGAAAATCAAATATATAAATGATAGCAAATTCTTCAAACGAATACCACATAACAGAGACAATTAACAATGAACAGATAAAAATACCTCATTCATATTGCAGACTGTCAAACGAAGTATGATACTCTGATCTAGTAACTCCGATGTAAAATTAACTCCAAAGGGACAAAAATGCAACACGTCAAAGATAATTTGAGCACAAAAATCACCAGATGTGATCTTTCATAGAAATATAATAAAGGAATGAAATGCTGAGAAATGTTAGCTCCCAAATCCTCAAAATATTACAACTTAAGATCCTTATAAATGCATGAGAGGGATTTAAATAATAAAATTACATAACAAAATCCTAAAACTATTGCTACAATCTATCAAATTAAAACTGTAATGCTATTTTGAATAAAACTGATTCATTGTTTTTCTCCTTCGCTTGATGAAGTCAAGTTGCAAATGTTCAACATATCTCGGAGTCTTGGTGGATGACTCATCTCAGTATGCAACTGTCCAGCATAGGTGGCATCAGAAAATTCTGGAATTAGACAATCGACAGCGTTTGATAGAAGTTTGATAGCTGTCTGTTGATTGTTTAGCTTGATCACATGAGTCCACATACTATCCCAGGATATAGTTTGAAGTTTTCCGATTTGTTGACTTTTCCTTTCCATTTCTTCTCTCCACCTGTCTTCAGTTTCTTTTATCTTTGGAAAACTGCCAGGAACACAGTCTGAAATGAGATTAATTGAATATAAGCTGTCATTTATGAATTGTGTGAGATTATTCATTATATTTCTGGCCCTTGATATTGCTCTATCAGATTTCATTAATTGATGTTCCCATTCTGTAAACAAGATTTCTTTGTGTTTTTCCTCTATCCTAGGAAGATTTGCTTCTTTTCCTTTTTCTGTATCCTGCCAGTTGAGAAACTCAGAAATCTTTTCATCGGCATCATCTATTTCTTGTCTAAGAGTTATGATAGTTTGGATCAAAGATGAAGTAATCTCACAAAAGGGTTCTGCTTGTGACAGTTTTGAGCAAAATTCAATTAACTGCTGAGTCAATAATTTATTAGCTTCAAGGGCTTCCGATTTGAATTCATTTAACTTTGGATAATCTTTAAACTTATCCAAATTTGCTTGGAATTCCTTTTCTTGAGTCATTTTTACCTTTTCCTCATTTTTTAACAGACTCTGCAACTTAAAAATTTCTTCATTTAGCTGCTTTTGTTTGCTTAAAAGCTTTTCATCGACCTTCTTCTTTTCTTCAGCCAGCTGTTTCTCCAATTCTTTAGACCTGAATATCTGATCCTGTAGTTGTTGCTGCAATTGGCTGATCATCTGCTGATTCTCCTTAGCTTTTTCTTCCAGTGAAGTTATGTGAAGATCTTTCTGAGTTATTAGTTGAGAAACTTCTACAACTTTATCAACTGTTGCAGCACTATAGGCTCCTGTATATTGTGACAATTTCGTAAGGTCTTCAAATGGATTCATTTCTCTGTTCTTATAAACAATATTCATAAACTCCTCTGATGGAGTAGAGAATATGCCCTGTTCTGCTTTTCTTTTCTTTCTTTGTCTCTTGACAACAGCCTTATGTTTAGGGCTGTAGAATACATCCAAAGGAGGGATTTCCTCACATTTTAATACAATATGACCTGTAGGATGTTCAGGAATGATTTCAACCTCCTGCTCTATTTGTTCTGAACTTTTATCCTGCAATCCAAGCTGTTGAGCAAACTGATCATATTGATTTAATAGCTGAGAAGAAATATCAAGATTAGTGGAAACCGTAATCTCCTTCGTTATTTCTTTTTCTTTCTCTTTATCTATGCTCTGCTTGGTGCTTTTGTCATCTGATCCATCCTTTTGATTATGCGCCTCATCATTGATATTTGTGCATTTGTCTATCATTTGAGCAGTATTCCCTTTTGGGGCATCAGGTTTGTCAATAGTGACCACTTTTTGAGAATGTACAATCGGCTGGTTGACAGCCGATTGTGTAATGATTTTGCTGGTAGATGTTTCTACTAGCATTTGGCCGGATGTACCTTCTGTCTCTGATTTTTGGATTTGAGTTCTCGGCTGGTCTAGAGGTACTCTCAACAATCTCTGGCTTCTGAATAAGAGAAATTTATTTATTTCCTCCTGTTGAAATGTAGACTTGATCAAGTCAAAAATCTGAGGAAAATTATCTAATGAGATAAACAAATCATCGAACATATCTGGTTCATGCTCAAAACGAGCAATTGAAACTGAAGCAGTGACATCAAATGCTATCTTTTTGGGATCATACTGTCTTCCAGGAATGGTTGCAAATTTACAACCTCTTATCTTGAAGACTTCCTTTTCTGCATGCTTGAAATCATTTAGAGTGAAATGACCACAATTGAGTGGGAATTGAGGCCACATTTTCTTCTCACTGTTGTTCAAAGACCTAGATATACCTTCAATTGTCAATTGATAAGAAACTTCTTGAGCGAGAAGTTTGTCTGGAACAAAAAGCGGAAGAACATGCGGCTCCACTATACTACCAAAAACCCTGATGTAAGTAAATTTTTCCTCCCAAAACCAATCTCCGATTGCAGACAGGTCGGCTTTAGCTTTATCAGAAATCCTAGGGGGAAAGCGATTAAAAATGGTTTGGAAAACGGGAATGAGGAAGCCATGACAGATTCTATATACATTAGCCTGGAAATGACTCTTCCAAAGCAATTTATGATAAATATGGATTGGAAGGGGGTTATCGGGAGTCCATTTCCATCCAAATAAGGGAAATTCAGAATTGAAACAAATAGCATCAAGACTATAGGCACAAAAGAAAAAGGGGGTAGAATTTCCAGCATCCTTTTCTTGTCTGTACTCAAGGATCCTATTGGCCATTCTATCAGAAAGAATAACAGCCCAATCCATACTGTCGGAATTCACAGCTGCTAGGATTAAGGGGACCATTTGTATAGAAAACCTAGCTGAATTATCATTTCCAAATAACCTACACATCATGGCAGCTGCATAGGAATATGGAGGCAGAAGAGAATCTACAGAATACATACCGGATGCTTCATTTCGGTGCTTCTCTAGGTTTTTCCTCCAATTTCTGATAGGGTCGGATTGGACTTTGTTATCATCAGCAAATTCTTTGATAAATTCCTTGTTATACACCTTCTGTGGGTCTGGAAGGTGGTACATTGCTTTCAAGTCTTCTGCTTTAAACGAGCCGAAAGGCACTCCGTATGTTGAAATAAACATTCTATCTTTTATCTTTACACTGTCAATAATCCATCGAACTGCATCATAGTAAGGCATGATGCTTGCTCTGGCTGCAATTCGATGCAGAAATGAATTTGCAAGTGTTCTTTCGTTGATGTCAGAATCGGAATCCGAGCTATCCTCGTCTGGAACTGATGCCTTCTCCACTTTGACCTTGGGGTCTAATTTTTCCAACAGGTTGTAGACTGTGTCCCATGTCATTTTTCCAAGACCTTGGCATGATGTATCTGTGACTAGCCTTAGCTTTACGGGCTTTTCTTTTGAGACTGTAGGAGTCTCGGCAAACTTCACTGGTAGAACAGTCTTATTTCTTCTTCCTCATTTTGACATTTCTACGTCTGCTACCGCTTCTCTTTGTCTGTGAATGAAAGAACTTGGTGTTCTTTGGCTCTGCAAGACAATAAACTCTCAGTCGTGCTCAACAAGTCATTCAAACGGAATGATTTATGAATTTATGGTTTTCATTCATTTGTTTCGTATATTGCGTAAATGCTCCTTTTGGGTCACACTTTAACACCAAATCACAAACCATATTCATTTGATTCGTTATTGAATGCCTTTCGTACCAATAAAGATTTGGCGCTTGTGATATATTAATATATTCAACAAAAATCTTCGTATGCAAAATAGATGAATCGCATCGGAAGTTTTCGAATGGCAAATGAGTATCACAATACGTTTATTTCGATTGATCGATTGCGATTGCAGATCTTTCCGATCTCTGATGGTGGGGTCTACCATATTTTTTAAAACAAATGTTCGATTTTCTTTTAAAAGCGCTTATTATCAAATGCACATCGGATCGGGAAATTTCAACTAAGCGTAAAGAGTTTTTTAAAGATTGTCCCGATTGATCGATTGCGATTGACCGCATCGCATCGGAAGCTTTGTTTAATTGTTTTAAACTCTCAGCGATTAGAATTTTCCGATTGGACTAATCGCATCGGAAGATTTGTAATGGGCATATGATATTTCTAATGAGTGTTATCTCCGATTCTCCGATTGCGATTGAGCTTTTAACTTTGATTTGTTTTTATGATAATTCCTTTTATATTAGATCGGACTATAAGTTTTTTGAATGTTGAATATGAAATTTCAAAACAATGAATTTTATTCCTAAATGTTTTATTTCTAAAAAGAAAGGGACCCTATTTCTAAATTTTATTTCTAAAATTTAGAAAAAGGGAGGGTTGTTGTATAGTACAACACTTGGGGTGGGACTTCCACTTTTCTGGATGGATATTTGGGTTCCAATCTTCAGATGTGAAAATGTAATAACTTCATGGACTGTTTTACTTCATATAATATATTCAAAACAACGTTTTTTCTCTTGTGAAAAAAAAATGATTAATGCTTATCACTCTGCCTTCAAAACTAGCGATGCTGGTCTATGTTGCTGGTTTATTGATATGGTCTGATGGTCTTTTTATATTTTGGACATATCACACTCCTCACATGATTATGATTAGCGTTTTTCTCTGTTGCATGGTTTTGGGTACTTTAATTTGTATTTGGAACAATGGACGTCGGTACTCTATCTGTTGCTTTACTATTCTACATACTGCTATTTCACTTTCATGGACTGTTTTACTTCATATAATATATTCAAAACAACGTTTCTCATCTTTTAAAGTTTCAAATTTTTTTAAAAAAATTGAACCCTCCGTCGGTCTACCGACGCCTTGTAGACGTGAGAACTGCGACAACCTAGAAACGTCTAAAGAGAGACAGTATGAAAACGTCGGACC